>OY979711.1:38698699-39298699 GCA_963855925.1 Inga laurina
AATTAAAATCTCAAAAATGTTGGATAAACATGAATATTAAATTCTAAAGTATAAATATACAGCCAAAAGATGCGTGAACATGAAGAAAATCTAGCTATCCCTTTAGGAGGTAAAACCTTTCATGTAGGTGGCAACCTATACCATTCATAAAGGCGGACTACCTAAGCCTTCCATGTAGGAGGCTTGCAAGATGTAAATACAATGTATGAAATTAACTCTAAAATGGTGTATGTGGAGAAGAGAGGAAAGTAATGGATATGAAAAATGGATGTTAAGTGGAGAAGAGATGAGAGTAATGGATATGAAAAATGGTTGTGTAAAATGTGAAGGAGAGGGTGGCTATATATAGGGAAGAATGGAGTAGGGTAGATGAAGTGGTAGATAAACTGTGGTAGATGAAGCAATAGATAGAATGTGGTAGATGAAAAGGAAGATGAAGTGGCAGATGAAATGTGGTAGATGGAATGGTTGGTGAAATGGTAGATGATTCCTACTCTTAACTTCCAAGCAAAATTCGAAACCCTTGGAGATAGAACTGGATTTTGGTCTCAATATAAAAGTTATAAAGCACTTTCTTAGATTTTTATCTATATATAGAACATCCCAATTCGACATCTATAGCTCCAGATATTGCCTGAAAACTGAAAGAAGGTCTAATTTAGTATTTTTCAAGAAATTATATTTCATGCCAAAATCATTATTTATTTATTTATTACACCCAAATTTATTAAATTGAGTTCAAATATCATCCCCAAAATTGTCATATAAGGGAAAATAAATATGCAAAATTTAACCTATCACTCACCTTAGCTATGCTTAGAAGAAGATACGAGTACTGATATATGAATTTACTCAAACTTTGTTAGTAAACAATTTTTATTCATAAACAGAGTTAAATATTTCATTATATTTTTGCAATGCCCTTTCAAACTCAATGACAATGATTGTGGGTATTATATCATGAAATTTATGAAGGATATAATTACGCATGATCAACCATTTATTCCTCAAAAAGTAAGTTATTTAGTTGCACTTCATATTGTATTTTAATTAAATTTAATTAGTGTCTGATAATTAAGTTTTACTGATCTTAATTCATTTTAATTTGTGCCTGATTGTATATATATTTAGTATTATGAGGATAAAAGTTGTGACACTTTGACTGACCATCAACTTAATGAAGTGATCGAGGAATGGTGTGAATATGTGTTTAGGCAAATCTTTGAGTAGCTATACTATTTAATTCACTAGCTGGTCTTTGTTGCGTTGTTTCTTGCCAATTGTTGTGTCATGAATAAAAGTTGAATTTGTTGTATTTCATTCACAATATATTGTATAACTATTTTAATACTACTTTAGTTAATTAATCATCTATTTGTATCATTTTAAAGTTATCTCTCATTATTGTTATTTGCTTTTCTTCATTTTACTGTGGATATATACAGAAAATGTTTAATCCATATAATGCACTATTGCAATTATGGGAAATGTGATCAAAAAATACGGCAAGAAAAAAAAGTTCCTGTGGTGCTTCCTTAAACAAGGGTCACAAGAAAAATGTTAAGAAAAATGAGGACAGGACTTTCCTGTGGCGCTTCCTTAGGAAGGGCTACCCTCTTGTGGCACTTGCTGATGTAAGCCCATAGGAGGGTATGGTATCTTGTGGCGCTTGCTGACGTAAGCACCACAGGAGACCCCCTCCTGTGGCACTTCCTCCAAAAAGTGCCACAGGAGGGTATTTTTTTAAAATAAAAAATTTAAAATGTTGTGGCGCTTCCAAGCACCACAGCTTTTTTTAATGGCGTCCTGATATATGGCACTTCTCTAGCGCCACAGCTAATGCAATTATAAGGGCCACAGCTTTGCTATTTTTATAGTAGTGGTTCCAATAGAGAAGTTATTGGTAAAAACAATGATATAAATAAACGAACCTAAAATGGATGATTTAAAATGAATTGTAAAATAATATGAGACCAAATCTGAAAACAACTTTTGAAAAGATTTTTGAAAACCTACTCAAATATAGCCCTCACTCTGTTTGAAGTTGGGACTCCCGCTATTTACAAAAGGTTGCCTGTCTCCCCTTTTTAAAGATATTACTACACTTAAGGCATCCATACGCTTTGAAAACAAGGGTGTTACATAATACCTCCTCCGGTATGCTCTTTCCTTATGAAGAACTAGCTCCTACTTTTGCTTCTTCTTCCAAGTTACCTCTTGTTGGCTAAACTTCTTTGGTTTTGTTTCCTCCTTTGCAATTGATAGCAAAATCCAAATCCTTGGTCTAGATTGAGCCTTGCCTGTAAGAGAAACCTTTGTCTCCCTTCCCCTTCTTCCACATCTTTTTCCTTTTCTTCCTTTGACCACCCTTCTTCCACATCTTTTTCCTCTTCTTCCTTTGGCCACTCAAGCTCTCTCTCCCTTTCTAATTCTGATTCTGATCGAACAATGAAGCTTATGCAGCTGATGGGTCTTTTATTTAATGAGAATAATGGACTATTTTATTACTCCCATGGTCCAAGACAAAGCTTATCACATAAGCTTTGTTCTATGTCCTCTTAGTGGCTCTTTATTACCTTATTCTGAAACTTATCCCCTTAACCATGGGTTGTACGTTTTGGACTTCTAATGTTGGGCTTAATCTAGGTCCAATTCCATTTTTGAGCTTGGCATGGTGAAATTACTATTTTACCTCTTCTTTATCGATACAGAATTATTCAATAAATTCTAGAAATTAATCCTTTACTCTTCATAAAGATTTTCTTCCTTAAATAGCTTCTTTAATACATAAAGTAACCTCCCTAAATTTTTCAGGCTAAAAATTAACCTCTAGCTATTTTTCTTGAATTTTCGGAAAAATAAGCCATTAATTCCGATAATTTAGCTTTAAAATTAATTAGGCCACTTCTGGAGAATTAAATCTCTTGATATTATATTTAAATCCCAAGAATAATATTTCATAATACTTCCTTAATTTTTCTGAGCTTTTAAATAATTTTAATAATTGTCTTAAACATTTTCATTATGACATATTTAAGACATTTAACTTGACTGGGTTTAATAATCTACTTAAGTTAGACTTATTATTGAGCTTGTAGGCCCAAAATTTAGGATGTTACAAACATAGTCTTAGAGAAGATATGAGAATGAAATATAATTCATGAGAAGTAAAGAATTTTATTAGCACAACAACTTATAATCATAGCATAACTAAATGGGCATTTCAAGCTCATTTTTTGTTGCAGTCAGTTTCGACACAATACCACAGGCATTTTTTATTTGATTTAGCTCCCTTAGCACACCCATCATGTTCATCCTTTCATTTGGAGACTGTAATGAACAAGCAAGTCCAATTTCAAATAGTGAAATTAGAGTCTTCTCATGGTTGGGATGCACAAGAGCTACCTCCTCCATCGTAATTTCTCCTCCAGCTACTATTGTTGTCTGTTTCATTTGTTGGGGTACAAGAGACATGTCCACGATCTCCAAAAGATTGTTCGGAAATGCAACTTTGACATAGCTATGCAAATTGTGGCCTCCTTCAAACATTAGGTCTGTTGGTCTTTTTCTGGTTAACATTTCCAAAATTAGAATACCAAATGAATACACATCACCTTGTGTTGATACCTCAGAACTCATCCCATACTCTGAAATAAGTTAGTCTATGGTTAATGTTTAGAAATTACTAGTATTGAAACTAGCAAAAGAAAAAAATATTCTTAAAAGAAATGGAATTTACAAGAGCTTCAAGCCAAAATAAATAATGATAAATTGTACCTGGAGGAGCATAGCCAACTGTCCCTTTTATTCTAGATGTGCTTGTTTGCATTTGAGAACTGCCATTAAGGGTAGTAAGAAGTTTTGCTAACCCAAAATCACTCACATGAGCCACCATATCATCATCAAGAAGGACATTGCTGGGCTTTAAGTCACAATGGACAATTGGTTGCTCATTCTCATAATGAAGATAATGTAGCGCAAAGGCAACATCATATATAACATTTAACCTTTGACAAATATCTAATGTTGACCGATATGCACTTTCTTGATTAGGATGCAACCATTTCTCAAGGCTTCCATTTGACATGTACTCAAAGATCAATGCCTTAAATTCTTCTCCCTTGTAATCAATACTTGAGCAACATGTCAGAATTTTTACCAAATTTCGATGCCTTATGTTTTTCAGGGCTTTACATTCTGAAATGAAACTCTTTTCAGCTCCCTTCTCTTGAAGGTCAAGTACCTTTACTGCAACAACTTTATCTTCTGATTCTAGCCTTCCTTTATATACTGAGCCAAAACTCCCAGATCCAATCAAGTTGTTGGTAGCAAAACCTTCAGTTGCAATGTGTAGAGTTTGATATGACACCTTGGAAAATTTTTCAATGCTAGGTGAAGTTGAAGATGACATCTTTTTTCTTTCACGCGTCAAGTAGAAAGCAAACAAAAATATAAATAAAAGAGAAAACGCCACACAAATCACAATAACCACGAGCTTCAAATTGTGCTTTCCTTGCGTTTCAACTTTCTTAGGGCATGGTGCTAAGTGCAGCTCAGGAATACCCCCACAAAGATTGATATTTCCTATGACTGATATTGCACTGGCATTGCTGAAAACGCCTTCTGTTGGAACCTCACCATCAAACTTATTGAAAGAAACATTCAAGTATTGAAGAAGAGAATTGTTCTGTAGGCCTATTAGTATTGATCCAGACAGGTTGTTTCGAGATATATCTAGATGTGTAAGAACTTTCATCGAAGCTAGCATAGGTACCATGGGCCCACTGAAGGAATTCCCTTGTAAGTTAAGGTATTCCATACTTGTGCACTCTCCTATGGTTGGAGGAATCTCCCCTGAAAGATTATTTTCAGAGATATCCAAAGTGCCAAGGTTTTTTAGCATTCCTACCTCAATAGGCAAAGATCCATTCAATAAGTTGTGAGATAAGTTCAATAAAATTGACAAGGAGGAGAGATGAAAAATTTGAAAGGGTATAGCTCCATTGAAATTGTTTTCTGAAAGGTCTAGGCTTATCAAACCTTTCATGTTTCCAAATGTGATAGGAATATTTCCTTCAAGCATGTTCCCTGAAATATTTAGTATAAACAATTTACTAAGGTTTCCTAAGGAAGATGTCATCTCTCCAGTGAGTTGGTTTTGCTCGAGAGATAATACGTTTATCTCAAGTAAATTTCCAAAAGAAGTTGGAATGGTGCCTGAGAATTCATTGTAATTGAGACCCAGAAGAGTTAAAGTTGTGTACTTTCCTAAAGTATTAGGAATAGTACCATATATCTGATTATGAGCCAGGTATAGTCCAATAAGTTGGGTAGACAAGTTTCCTATGGAGTTGGATAACATACCTCCAAATTTGTTGTAGCTCAAACTCAATATTTTAAGTTCGCTACAGTTTTTCAAAGACGCCATGAAATCAAGGTCACCATTTGAACTACTCCCAAAATTATTCAATTCTAAATTTAGACGCCGTAGATCTTTTAGGCCTTCTAGACTTGGAACTTTTCCAGAAAAATAGTTACTAGAAATATCAAAAATTTGGAGAGAAGAGGCATTTGAGATGGAATTTGGGATTGAACCTGAAATTTGATTCGCAGCTAAGCCTAAAGCTTCCAAATTAGGGAGGCTGGAGAACATGTTGTTTGGAAGCAGAGTGCCATTGAGATGGTTGTCTGCCAATGATATCAGAGTAAGAGATGATAGATTGTAAAGTGAAGAAGGAAGAGCACCAGACAATCTATTCTCTCCCGCTGCAAAAAATATCAAGCTCGTCATGTGGCCTATCTCTTCCGGTATGCTTCCTTCCAAGTTATTATATGCTAGTGAAAGATAATTGAGAGAAGTAAGATTGCAGATAGACGATGGTATTTCTCCACTTAAATTGTTGTTAAAAAGATACAACAATTTAAGCTTTTGAAGAGACCCCAGATGATATGGTATTGTACCGGTAAAACTGTTCCCATCCAAAAACAAGTTCCTCAATTTAGTACAACTCGTCAAGTTCCAAGGAATCTCTCCTGTCAATGTGTTGTTAGAGAGTCACAGTGTCTTTAGCCTGAACAAGTGTCCCAACTCTGGTGGGATTTCTCCATCGAATCTATTGCCACCGAGGGAGAGATTTCTCAAGAAAGAGAGATTGCCAACGTGAGGCGATATGATCCCACCAAGATGATAACCTCTCAAATCCAACTGGGTGACTCGCTGATGCTTTTGGCCGCATGTGATCCCAGTCCAGGTGCAGAAGTGGTTCGAACTATTCTAGGAGCTCAAGATTTCTTTAGGGTCATCAGTTATTGATTCCTGAAACTTGAGCAATGACAAATAATCAGTCTCATTTGATGCAGCTTTGACATGCTGGAAGCAAAGCAAGTTTACGTAGACGATGATAGGGATTAATGCTTGAAGATAGTATTTGGGAAGAAGTGAAAGTGAAATGTAGGCAAAAGCCATGGTTATGGTGAAGAACGTGAAGGGTTTTGTGGATTCATATAATGAAATGGTTCTGCTTTTATAGGAGCTTTATTTTGTTCTTAAGTAGCCTGAGTTTCGCTATTTTCATTGGCTTCATTTGAGTCTTCATTTTAATGTAATTGGTTATACAGATTGGGAGCCTTTGTTTGCATTATTGACTTCGTTTGTTGATTTACAAGTTGCGAAAGTGACGCATGTAATCCAATGCATGCAAAGTGATGGATCCGTCTCATGGAATATGTCTTGGCTAAAAATAAATAAAAATGATAATAAAAAAATCAAAGGTCAATTGGCAGCAGTATATAACGTATGGGATAAGTTCGTTTTAATGGATCCGGATCTGTGTGTGTATCCATAAGGATAACATATCAAATTTGTTTATCCTAGTATTAGATCTTAACGATTTGGTTTCATCTTATTAAAAATATTAAAACAGAAAATTGATAAAAGTCATACCTCCAGAACCTGGGATAATCTTGATGTGAGATTTTGTTTCTGAAGGAAATAAATATTCAACTAAAAGGGAATTAGGCATACCTGGACGAATCCATGTTCGGATCAGGGTCAAGGCTCCAAAACTCCATACTCGTGCCCACACAATTATTAGACTACTAGAGCCTAATTGTGATTTGCACAGCAGATCACCAGAACCAGAAAGATGGTAGGAGAGAAGGGAATTGCCAGAAAACTCAATGGCGGGGTGAATTGCAATTGAGGAGGCACACCCTATTTATAGTGGTTTATGGAGGCCACTATTTAGGAAACGTGTGCACTCCTACTTGCCCTCCAAGACAGGAATTAATTGTCTCTCAATTAATTCCCTAATTATGTTGATTTGTTCCTCTTTTAACAAATCCATAATTATTGCTAAATATTCCCAAATCTGCAACTTATGCTGATTTTATTCTTATTTGATTAGGCTACTTATTTCCTAATCAAATAGTCCGGCCCATCAAGGGCGGACTTGGACCCAAAGTCCAACATCTCCCACTCGCACTTGATGGGCCTCCCATCGTGCGTGCGTTACTCTTTCTTGTTTCATACTTGGCGTCTGCCGTGACTGCGTGGGCAAAAACGTCTTTCAGATTTGGTGCTTGTGATACTAGAAATCCTTTATATCGGACCAGCATCCAAGGACACCCTTTATATATAACCGTAAGCTATATGTTCATTGCCTCATATGCCCCAGATTCTCCCATACATATTACTCATGGCATATCTAATCCCTCTTGAGTTAATATGTTGATTAACTCAGATTGCCTTTCACGCACATAGTATCCGCACTTACTAGCTACACACAGAGCTAGTAAGGGGTCGACCACAGATACTAGCACATCTTATGTATCTAGGAGTAAATCTTCCTTTTTGACTAAACATCAGTCCATCTTGACTTGGTCGCTTTCCTAGTTTTCACTCGTCTGACCGAATCGAGTGTGATCATGGAGCTTCAGCTAAAGTAGCTGTCACCAAACCAAGCTTTCATGATGTCGCCTAAGTCTTAAGGGCATCGTGGAAGGATTATTCCTTCCTGGGACTCACACTGTGGTGAACTAGGGATCTTTCACCTACATCCCGTGTTGCAGTTCAACTCTCAAGCACATGCAGTATGAATTGCATGCTACGGTGAATGGTTTGAGGTGTACGTCGATTTCTTTATCTTTCACCATACAGACATTAGTTCTAAAATGTACTCAACATTCGAACTAGAACTTTCTTTTTCACAATATCTCTTTTACAATCTTGTTTGTGAAAAAAAGAGTTCTTTGCCTAGCTACAGGTCTACATTCATGCTTCGATCCATTTTCTGTGTATATGCACACATGTGGATCTCATCTCAGTCTAACTGAGGCGACTCAAACGCAAAGATTCTTCTCAACCATCTCATGGTGATCATTTGCTCGTCTTACCTTCCCATACCCCCGCAAAAACATGGGAAGACGGTTGTTCGTGTGAGTGAACCAACCTCTTTTAACCTGTACGACATACAAAACTGTATACCTTTATGTATTTACTCATAACATACATACCATTTCTTTTATCTTCATATAAAAGAAGTTCACGACCTTATGTTTTATTTGCGCCCCTAGATTTTCACTAACTCAATGAAAATCAAGCTATGGGCTCAATAAGGGGATCTACCAACATTCTGTCAGTAGAAGGTCATTGAACTATTGCTTTCCCTCTTTGAAAGCATATCTCTCATAGAGATATATCAAAAAGGTATGTTTCGCCTTGCTGTGATACTTAGGATCCACATCATAAGATGTTATCGTTTGGATCCTTCTATCCACCATTCATTCCCAATCTCTCATAGGAATTACTTTAGCCATATGGCACTTTGAATGATGGCAGAACAAGCCCTGCGTTATATTTCCATGGATAACAGAAAAAAATACTATGTATATTTCCTTACTCCATCACCATTTACCTAGGTCTTGTATTGGAGTATCCTTTCAAAAAAGAAAGTTGTTGTCTTGACAACTTAATCCATGGTTAATCTCATAACCCATTTCACAGCAGGACCAGAAACAACTTCCAAGTCTGACCAAAAAAAAACATTTGGTCTTATGTACACCAATGTGCACATTCATATTACCAACTATAGTCTCACATGGGACTCTATCCACCTTTCTTGTGTTGGATTCCTCATAGGACATGTAACCTCTTTAGGTTTATGCCCTTGACTTCAGGGGTGTCCATGGGTTTGCACTTTGACATCCTAAGATGTCTAAGGATTACACTTGTATATGTCTTAGGTTGAAAAGACTGTATCTTTCTTGTGCAACTCCGTTTATCTTGTCAATCAAGATATTTATTCAACCCATGACTTTCTCAACTCAGAATTTAAGGATTCTCTTATCCTTTATTCCTTTGACTCCATTGACACTTGTTTCATGTGTCATTTGACAAAGGATGACTTCACAAAGAATCATCACTAGACCATTTGAGACTTGTGTAGTATTCTTCGATTATTTCGAAGTTGGTAAGGCTTTCACCTTGTGAAAAACTCATATACTACTATTTAGGTGATTGTTTCTATGAAGCCCTTAAGCTGCTTCATGTAAAGTTCATCATCCTATTTCCAAAATTCCAAATTGGAATGTGGTCTTTACATCATCTTGATGCACTTTTCAAGACTAAGCTTGTTGTCATAGTCAAAGTTCAGAGTCAAGACTCACAATGGACAACCTTCCATTATATTACCCCTTAGCCACTAAATGTTTTAGGTTCTACATGCCCCCAACAGATTTGAGAACCTACTTGTTCCCAATCGCCTCTTGGCTAGGTGACAAATTACCCAAACACGTATTTGGCTTAAAAGGAATCCAAATCCTCTTGCATGACACTTTCAGACACTTATAGGTACTTATCATCGCCTTCTAAATGATGAAGAGAGCATTCAATCAATTAGGGAATCTATCCCTTATAGTCATTCGCTAGATGACAATTTGCTCCGAGGTGGATTTCATAGGATTCTTTTCCTATGTATGAGTGAGGTAATCTTCTCATAACTTACCTATTACCTCTTTCATTGTGAAAATGGTCTCAATCCTCCCACTCGGATCAGTGAACTTAGGAACACTTGGTTATTCCTTGTCACTTGTGAACCTCTTGAAGAGATTTTATTGTGATTAATGCTCATTTCCTGCTAGGAAATCTTGGTTTTATGAACGTTGTGTCCCACGGTTTTCTCTCAGTCACTGAACCGCCATTATTTTCACTAATGAAGACGTGTCATGTCTAATTTTCATGTCATCTCACAAAGAGATACTTTGTATACCTTAGCCCTAATCTTCCTTACGCATAGGAAGAAGTGTGAATATAAAGTTTATGACCCTTATGGTCTTAACGAACTTGGCCTTGATCTAAGGCCCACCCACGATTCATAGGGTAAGGTCGTGACTGATATAGAGGGCATTTGGTTAAGTTTGAATATAATAGCTGCAAGTCTACCTACCAACATATGGCTGATAGCCTTATTGATGCCATTATGTTCACAACCAAATCAAGGAGAGGTTTATCTCTCCATTTCAACAACTTTATTTTGTTGAAGGGTTCTAGGTATTGATAGTTTCCTAACAATGCCTTCCCTGTACACAAAACAGCTTGAACTAAGCACATGGGTGTCTTTAACCCTTGTTAGTTCAAAAGGTCTTATCCTTTCAGTTTCACTGATTCTCGACTAGATCAGCCATTATCTAATAGCTTCACACTTGTCAAAAATAAAGTAAATATTAATGTATTTCGAGTAAACGTTCACAACGTTAACGAAACACCAAGCTGTTTGCGTTTTGCCCTCACGTTCATTGGTTCACCAACGCCATAATTTGTCAATTGCAGTGGATATTCTCAAAAAGTGTTTCTTTGTCTTTCTTGCCAGGTAGAATAAGTTTTCAACTTATTCATAAGGGTATTAACCCTTTAGCACACGTTGTTTAGCAAATACTCTTTTGCTAGTTTGATCATTCCCTTTGATCAAGTGTGTACATGTGGCAAGAAATGGAATCTTTTATCCTTAGAAAAGAAACATCAAAAATCCAACAAAGGATTTGAGAATCATAATCCCATCGATCCTTAACTAAAGAAATAGCAAAGATGTGATTCTGTCAGTTGCAATTGCATGGAGTGAATCAGGGTGGTTTATCTATGCAGAGTTAACGTGCAAGTTCCAATCCCTTGATTCTATCTCTTTATTGCTTTGCATTTGACATGAAGCCATATACTTCTGTGAAACATCCACAACTCATGTGGATTGCTACTTTTACAACCCTTAAAGGTTTATCAATGTAGCATTTCATCTTTTGCAGAAACCATTTGACCTCTTCTAGATCAAGTTTACCTCATAGGTTCTTTGCCCTTAGGCATGGAGGATGAATCCTCCCACTCTTTAGCTAAGTTCGTCTGACTGATGGATCTTGAATCCTTCAGTCTTTCACATTCAAGTTCAATGTGGTGAATCACATTGCTGAAGGTTACAATATGCATATCATGGGCAATTTGTACTTTTGTATATGCCCACTCATCGGAAGACATGGCTCACTCCCACTTACTGGGAGACATAGCTTTCTCCCACTCACTGGGAGATATCTTATCACAACATACACTTGTTGTTTGTTAGAAAGAACTTGGCATTTAGTTTGTCTCAACTTCTTAGTTTGACATCTGCCTCAAGTGTTGCCTAAACAACATGTTAGGACTTAGTACACTATGTTAAAACTTAACTTAGTTTTAACTTTATGGAAGAAGATCACCGATTTCACTATCTTCCAACATTATCCACACGGCTTGGATAAGGTTACATTGCTCGTACCATCATTAGTTTGAGCAATATTGTTCTTTCTATGCTTGATAGCATAAACCTTTTGTATCCTTCAGTTGCTTCAGCCTCTAAAAGCTGAAGACTAGTTGGTAGGATGTCCCTGACATCTCATTCTTCTTGAATGAAAGAGATTTGAGAGTTTCTAACTCCATAGATATCTCTATTTGAGCTTGTCTTCATAAGCTCAGTCAAATAGACTTGGTCATAATTGGTCACTCAGACGATTATGGTATACAAATCTTATTTGTTCAAATAAGACAAAGGATAATTAGATAATAAATTCACCAGTTTCATGTTCAGGAGACAACTATGTTGACTCCCATCCCAATCATACTAGTTAGCTCATCACCCTTTTAACCACAATCTTCATTTGAACAGTTCCCCCTTTGGATTTCTAGACGCATTCCAGAAAACTCCCACTCAATCATAGAGCAGTTATATTTAAACAAGATAATAACACAATATCATCTAACTATCATGAATGTTCAAGAAAACAAGAAGAGAATATACCGAATTCAATTCTAAAAGCAAACAGAGAATTTAATCTTAAATTCAATAGAAAAACAAGAACATTCAAAAGTTTAAGCCTCATATCATTGTCTCTTAACTAGGTTCTCCTTCTCATAGGCCCTTCTGACCATATTAACTTATGTAGCGTCTAGCTACAATGTCTATCTCCTCTTTGCCATGTCTACATCCACTCATTTGAATGTATTTGCAGCATACCTCCCACTAGATGAGATGATTCTCACATCTCTATCTGTCTTGTCCTTTATCACAACATATGTGATAAAAGGTTGACTTTTAGAAGTCATTGTTTCAACATTTGGGAAGACTTATTATTATTCAATAATTATTGAATAATTTTAAGTTGCTGCAATTTTTCAGGTTTTATTTCTAAGAGTTTGAATCAAGGTTGGATAGGATTTTATACTCAAAAACTCATTTGAATAATCCCTTACTTTTAAAGAATCTTTCAGTATTTAACCTCATGTTGCAACTGAAAAAAAAAAATCTTAAAAATAAGCCAACACATCCCAAAAATAATAATAGAACCAATATTGATTCAATTCCAACGCTTTTTGGGACCCTCTAAGTGCACATAAGCACCTTTTTGACTCAAATCATATCCAAACGTGCTTCAAATATATGCAAATTATATATCAAATTGAAGCTCTAGAATTTAGGGAATTTTAGGAACCGACCACGTCTCAATTGGAGGTCCCACGCGCTCTCACGCGCCCCTAGAAGGTGTCTGGATGGAAAAATCCTGAAAAATTGGAAAATTCCAGCGTCGGCCACTCTCGGTGGTGGCGCGTGACGTACACGCGCCGCCTTGCGGCCGTCAGCCGGCGACACGCGCCGGCTCCCAAGACTCCACGCGCCGTCCTCTCTCCGACGGTGCTTGCCATGTGTCAAACGGAGACCCCAGTGGGCCCCACGCGCCATTTGTCTTTTTTTTTTTTGGGTCAACAGTCAACGGATGACTGTTGACCGGTCAACATTGACCGTTGACCAGTCAACGTTGACTGGTCAACCGTGACCAGTCACCGCTGACGTGGCGATGACGTGTCAGTGACGTGGCGCTGACGTGTCTCGATCGACGTGGATGGTCAACGGATGACGTGGCTCGTTGACCGAGTCTGACGTGGCGTTTGACGCTGACGTGGCGACCGCTCATTGGCGCCACGTGTCAGTGGTTGACCGATGACGTGGCGTTGACTGCCACGTCATCATCTTCAACCTCCAGCCGGGTCAACCCGACCCGGTTGGAGCTCCGGCGGATCATCGCGACCCGCCAACTTAGGGAGGCCATATCTCCCTCGTTTTAGCTCCGTTTTGCGCGTTCTTGGTGTCGTTGGAATCGTAGTTCAGCGAACTACAAATCCATGGCTTTTATTTGATCTTAAAACATCTGTTTCATTGATCAAATCACGAGTGAAGTTGCGGCGGCGACTAACGACCCGCGAACTTCTTTCCTTTGTTTCTCCCTCATCCGGACTCCGTTTGACGCATTCTAAGCATCGTTGGAATCGTCTCTTTGAGCTCTACACATCCATGTCCTTACTTTGGGCAAAAACACCAAGTTTCGAACACCCCATTTTTCTCGACATTGACGGTACGACGTAAAACCGATCGGATGTGTGTCTCTGTGTATCTCAAACGCTTTCCTAGCCTTTGAGAGTTTAAAGTCTCTTGTTTTTGGTTCCACATAGGTTCCCAAAAACTCAACCATTAAGAAATCAAAGAAGAAGAAAAAAAAACGGTGCCTTGCAATATATATATATATACGTATATATATATATAATGATTAGCGGAGCAAACAATCAAGAACCCAGTATCATATGTGTGCATATTAGGCTCAGCTCGAATAGCAAAACATGAGAAGATGAATTTGCATATTGTGAGTTCGCATACAGACACGCATATATCATATAGCAAATGCCAAAAAAAAAAATATATACATATGTACATGCGTATATCAATATGAGAACAAGATGATTTTGTGTAGTGAAGAATAATTTCATATTGGCACCCAAAAAAAAAAAATATATATTGCTGTACTCATTTGCGGAAAAATTGAAGCAACATATATTTTATCATATAATCTCATATATATGATTGCACAGCGGAAATAAAAAATCATGATGGGATATAATTAAAAATTATAACACATGTTTATTCACATAGAATAAATAATTGAGATATAAACAAATTATATCATACTATTATTCACAAAGAATAAATAATTGAGATATAAACAAATTATATCATACCTTTATTCACATAGAATAAATCACAGCCTCAAGGATCAAATGGCTCTGATGCCAATGAAGGAAATCAATATTCAACTAAAAGGGAATTAGGCATACCTGGACGAATCCATGTTCGGATCCGGGTCAAGGCTCCAAAACTCCATACTCGTGCCCACACAATTATTAGACTACTAGAGCCTAATTGTGATTTGCACAGCAGATCACCAGAACCAGAAAGATGGTAGGAGAGAAGGGAATTGCCAGAAAACTCAATGGCGGGGTGAATTGCAATTGAGGAGGCACACCCTATTTATAGTGGTTTATGGAGGCCACTATTTAGGAAACGTGTGCACTCCTACTTGCCCTCCAAGACAGGAATTAATTGTCTCTCAATTAATTCCCTAATTATGTTGATTTGTTCCTCTTTTAACAAATCCATAATTATTGCTAAATATTCCCAAATCTGCAACTTATGCTGATTTTATTCTTATTTGATTAGGCTACTTATTTCCTAATCAAATAGTCCGGCCCATCAAGGGCGGACTTGGACCCAAAGTCCAACAGTTTCAGTAAAGGGATTTCACAAATATCTTCCTGAAGAATTTGCAACTTATAACCGAATTTTATAATATATAGAAGTTACGTTTTTAAAAAAATTGTTCAACCAATGAAGTTATAAAAAAAAAATTCTATTAGGTGAAGGGTAAATTAAGTCAATGTCTTAAATAATTTATATGATTAGTTGAGGCTAAAATCCTAAATTGCAGTTCTACAATATTATATCCAGAAAAAATAGCTTATATATATGACGCTTCATGAGGAAATATTCTTTATTTTTGTAAATTGCGTAGCTAATAAGGTAACAGTGACATTATGGGCCCTACATGCATTCTTTCTTTTGTTTCATGTCTTTCTTTTTGCTTAAAGCTTATTTAAAAATAATTTTCTTAATCATATATTTGAATTTAGTAAAAGCAGTACTCGTTCCGTCCTTAAAAACAAATTTAAAATTATAAGTATCATTATAAAGCACTTGATCTTCTCCAAGTTCATGGCAACGAAACACATGCAGGCCATGTACTGATCACTGAAGCTAAGTGCATGATGCAAACAGAAAGATTGTCCTAGTCGAATAAGCTAGACTTCTTGGGTTTTGTCTTTTTCATTAAAATAATTAAATAAATATGGTTAAAATATTTTCCTTTTATTTTAAAATGATTTACGGAAACTGAAAAAATATTTTAAGTCTCTTTATTTAAAGCTCAATAACATGTCTTTCTTATTTTAAACTTCATAAAAATATTTTGTATTAAAAATATATTTGAATTTAAAAATAAAGAAGAAAAGAAAAGAAATATTTTAATTATACTCAGAACCTTGTAATGATACTTATAATTTGTAACACGACAGAGATACCAATTAAAACTTACAATATGTTCATATTAAAAATTTATTTCATGTTGTTTATTTTTGTTTACATCTTGATAAAAAAAATATTTTCTTTTATTATAGTTGTCAATCCTTACCTCTATTGAGTTTTAAAGTACGTTTCTCGTCAGAAAGTTCTAGACTTTTAGGTATAGTTAAAATATTTTTACTTTTTTTTTATTCTAAGGCGTCCTACTGATAATAATTTCATGTCTCTTTTCTCTTATTTATTTAAAGCTTAATCACATGTCTCTTTAAAAAAAAAAAAAAATTGTGAGTTGTAACACTTATCCCACTTATATAATTAAAAAAATGAATAAGTGCTTAATATACATTTATATTTTTAAAAAACATAGCTAATATTAAATATTTTAGATCTGCATAATAAATTATACTGATTGAAATATGAATTCATTTATTACTTTATTTTCTTAAATAATAATTTTATGTTATTATACAACAATATGTGCCGGTGCATTGCATGAGGAAGTTCATATCTATGTAATGTTTCAATTAGGTTATATGAGGTTGGATATATGTGTGGGCATTTGTATATGTCTTTTTTTTTTTTCGCTCACTCATATTTTTGCAAAAGCATGCAACCTTACGAGCGAAAGTGAATTTCATAAAGACTTTGAAATATTTTAAATTTAAATTAATATTTTTGCACTCAAGTTCAAATGCCTATAATGAATCACAATGCAAAAGCATAATCCAAATAAATTAGAACCAAATTAGGAATTAAAGAAAAAGAAATTAGAAAATAATCATCAATAAATTGTACTTATTGATTAATGGATCTAAACTGATTCCTCCTTGTATTTATTATCAAACTGAATCCCCTAGTATTTATAATATTTTTGGAAAAAACAATATATAATTTTAAATTATAATAACTCCTTGATTTATAGAGATAAAGCAAAATTCAACTATGAAGGAATATAAAAACAAAACGGACTTACTTAATGGAATTAACGGTGTTACTTAAAACAAAACGGAATTTAACAGTTTCACTATGAGTATTATAGAATATATAGATAAATTTCCATTTAATTATAATTATAAATATTACTGAACTATGTACTCAATAATTTTTTCAACTATAGCCTTAACACATTCACTGTATCATGCAGCATATCTTAAACTATCAATATTAAACAACTACCCATTATCATATCCAAATGCAGTATTTTTGCTTATACGGTACTAATCTATGACGTCCAGAACTTTCTTTTTTCCATAAAACTTATAATCTTGAACAATACATAGTCCGTCATAAATCTAGTATGGGTAGGAAAAATATAAATTCTAGATGGGAAATAGAAATTATGATAGCCTGTTCTGACCACACCACATATTAAAGTTGAAATGCAAAGATTTTTCAAACGTACGTATTGGAAACTCCATCCAAATTAAGTTGAGTTAATTACGTCAAACAGAGTAGAAATAATGCAATAACGTGTGCGATAAGTTGATACTCACAAATTCCAATCAGTCTTTAATTTTGGAGAGACGTGATGACTTCACAATGGCCGTTAGTGTTGCCATGTGCATATGTGCATTGACAATCACGTCAAATAATCAAGCAATGAAAAACCGGACCGGTCAATGAATCGGCCACGGTATAGGTTTAAGGGTTAATGGGTCAACCGGGGTCGGATCGGTGGTCGAACCGGTCATATTAAAATATTATAATTTAATTAACAATAACAAAATAATCAACATTCATAAGTCATAAGTCATCACCAACATTAAAATAGTTAAAATACCTAGTTAGTTCTTCAAAGCAAACCCATAACTAACATCAAAATATAGTAAAAACATAACAATATCAATCATCATCCATCAAACAAGCCAATAGCATCAAAATAGTCACAAAAATAGCCAATAACATCATCCATCAACCATAGCCAAATGAGTAAATCATCACTCAACAAACTCTACATCAACTCATCAAGCTGATCTATTGGAGATGAGTCAATAGGTACTGGATTTGGGAAAGGGTAAGTAGTAGTGACATCATCATTCAAAGCCAGGGGTTCGGGAATGTCCCTATCTTCATCGCCTATCCAAATGCACAATAACAATTAATATCAATGATTATGTATAACAAATAATTATATGGATGGATAATAAATTAGTAACAGGATATTAGGATATTAATAGGACATATAATTATATAAACTTTCATTAATCCTATCCAGAGTTTATGAAAGTGCAATGCCTTCATTATTAAGAACACTTTCAAGATTTTCTGCATCTTCATCATTAGATTCTGGAATGGGATCTTCTTCCGTCACGCAAAAATCCACCTCATCAATGGACTCATAGTCAATGGGATCATAACTTGGTTTCTTTTTATTCAATACGCTCCTTCAATTTTCCAATGACAAATGATTTCAGTTAAAATTTAAAACTTAATCCATATTAATTAAAAGTATTTTTTATAATATCTAAAATTACCTATGCTTTAATCGCAAGTTATAGTTAGTGTAAACCAAATCATTCAGCCTTTGATGCTGCAATCTATTTCTCCTTTTTGTATGGATGCACTCAAATAAGCTCCACACTACTGGAAAAAACCCTTTTTAGACCACCACATTTAGACCGGTTTTGGTGGATAAGGTCTTAAAAATTTGCGCGGTGGTAGTTTTATAATTATATTGAACTTCTTAGACCAGTTCTTAAAAAAACCGGTCTTAAAAAATTTATTTAGACCGGTTATAAGAAAACCGGTCTTAAAGTCTTAAAATTTTACGGATTTAAAATTTTTTAACCTTTAAGACCGGTTTAAATATAAACCGGTCTTAAATGTTAAATATTTAAGACCGGTTTTGTGTTAAAACCGGTCTAAAATTTTTAACATTTAAGACTGGTTTATATGTAAACCGGTCTTAAAGGTTAAAAATTTTAAATTCAAAATGTGATAACTCTTTAAGGCCAGTTGTGGTAAAAGCCGGTCTTAAATGTGTTACATTTAAGACCGGTTTTTACCACAACCGGTCTTAAATGTAACACATTTAAGACCGGTTCTTACGTTACATTTAAGACCGGTTTTTGTACAAACCGGTCTTAAATGTGAATTTTCCCTCTTTTAAGACCCGTTTTTTAATAAAAACCGGTCTTAAAGGTAAGATTTTTCACACTTATTTTTCCTCCTGCGCCCAAATCGCGCGCTTTTTGAACCCTTTCTTCTCTGAGTTCTCTCTTTGCCATTTCTCTGTGACCTCTGTCCGTGCTTGTTTTGAACTCGTCCATGGCGTCCCGTCCCTCATTTGCTCAAGTCTCCTCCATCATTACCGCTTCCGTTGCTGTGTTCGTCATCGCTATTCTGTGATTATCGTAAGTCTTCTCCGCCACGACCTCTAATCTCCGCAGCACAGTGACCATTCTCCTCTGATTTGACTTCCCTTTGTCAGTGCCGTGAATTTGAGGACTTCATTTTAACCTCAGTCGACGCCACCGTGACTTTGGGTTGAAGCTCACACCTTGGTCTTCATTCAGGTTAGTGTTCGATCGATCTGTTATTTAGTTGTGCGTTGTTTTATAATTAATAATGTTCAATGAAAAGTTATTGTTGTTGCTTTAATTTGAGCACTTAAACGTAATCTATAAAAAATTAAAGTTCTTGTTGTTTCTTTAATCTGAGCACTTCTCGTTGTTTTATAATTAATATGCTCTGACTTTTTGAATTAATACCAATTTATGTTCAGTTTTAGTTGTTTGATTATTGTCAGTGTTATTAGTTTATTAAAACAATACTAGTTTCAAATGGTGCCTGTTAATTTGTTTGAAATATCTAAAACTCTATTGTTGTTGTTTTTTTGTCTATCCTTTTGTTGTTGGATATAGGGTGCTAGAAGTGTTGAGATATATATGGATCATAGTTGGATAGACGCTAAATGGATGAGTGTTGAATATGATAATGGGGTGAGGGGTTTTTTAGACTTCGCTAGTAGACATACCGATGATGGTAGTGGAAAGTTTTATTGCCCTTGTGTAGTATGTTTGAATGAGAAGAGACTAAGTACTGCAGATATATATACACATTTAATTTGTGAAGGATTCTGTAAGAGTTATACAGTGTGGGTATGGCATGGTGAAGAATTAGAAATGCCAAGTTCATCTCAACAGGGGGGAGTAAACTTTGATGATAATGACACGGTTGATCGAATAGAGGATATTATTCGTGATGTAGGAGAAGAGAGTTTTGAGCAATTACATGCATATGGTAATATGTGTAGTGATGCTGAGACGCCGTTGTACCCGGGGTGTAAAAAGTACCAATTGTTTAAAGCAGTATTGAAATTGGTAAGCTTGAAAGCACGACATGGATGGAGCGACAAGAGGTTTTCAGAAACGCTTGAGGCTTTTAAGGACATGCTTCCAGACGATAATGTGTTGCCTTCTCGATACTATGATGCTAAGAAAATATTGTGTCCATTAGGGATGAAATATAAAAAGATCCATGCATGCCCTAATGATTGTATATTGTATAGAAAAGAGCATGAAGAGGAACAACAGTGTCCCATATGTGAAACCCCGAGGTACAAATCAAATAACGCTCCTAGAAAAGTATTGTGGTACCTTCCAATCATACCAAGGTTCAAGCGCTTGTTTGCTAATGAAAACGATGCAAGAAATTTGAGATGGCATGTAGATGAGAAGATATCCAATGGAAAGCTTCGACATCCGGCTGATTCTTCTCAATGGAACAAAATCGATCAATTATTTCCTACCTTGGGTGAAGAGCCTAGGAACCTTAGGCTTGGGCTTAGCACGGATGGCATGAATCCTTTTGGTAGCCTGAGCAGTATACATAGTTCATGGCCTGTTCTGTTGGTAATTTACAACTTATCTCCTCTGTTATGCATGAAACGAAAGTACATCATGTTATCTATGTTGATTTCGGGACCAAAACAACCCAAAAATGATATAGATGTTTACCTAGAGCCCTTGATCGAAGACTTGAAAGAGTTGTGGGACAAAGGTGTTGATGTTTTTTATACGAACAAGAAGGAGGTTTTTAAAATGTGAGCCATAATCTTTTGTACTATAAATGACTTCCCTGAATATGAAAACTTTTCAGGCTATAGTGTTAAAGGCCATAAAGCATGTCCGATTTGTGAAGAAGGAACATGCTACCATCAACTTCAACATGGAGGAAAGACAGTTTATCGTGGCCATAGGAGATTTCTTAGACGAGGCCACCCGTATCGCGGATTAAAGAAAGCTTTTTTTGGTGGACAAGAGTTTGAAGATGCTTCGAAGGCATTGACTGGGGAGCAAGTTTATGAAAAGGTGAAAAATATGAATGTTATCTTTGGTAAGACTATAAAGAAAAGTAATGAGAAAAGTAAATGGAAAAAGAGGTCTGTCTTCTTCAATCTTCCATATTGGCCGAAGCTTGATGTAAGACACTGTATTTATTTCATGCATGTGGAGAAAAACGTCTATGATAGTATTGTTGGGACACTGCTTAACATATAAGGTAGTTCTAAGGATGGTGTGAAGGCAAGATTAGATTTGCAAGAAATGGGGATACGAGAAGACTTGCATCCAAAGCCATATGGTAAGAGAACTTTTTATCCTCCAGCTGCCCATACTTTGTCTAAGGATGAGAAAAGAAGCTTTTTTCAGTGTTTACATGGCATCAAAGTTCCTTCAGGGTATTCTTTAAATGTTAGGAAGCTTGTGTTGATGAAAGACTTGAAGTTAGTGGGGCGAAAGTCTCATGATTGTCATGTCTTAATGCAACAACTGCTCCCAGTAGCTATTTGAGGCAATGCCAAATATGATCTTCATCATATTTTGACTAGACTTTGTTTCTTCTTCAATGCTATTTGTAGTAAAGTCATTGAGACAGAAAAATTGGATGAACTGGAAAATGAAGGATATCTGATCTTGTGCCAGCTTGAGAAGCTTTTTCTTCCTTCTTTTTTTGATATCATGGTACATCTAATTGTTCATCTAGTCAAGGAGATCAAGTTGTGTGGCCCTATCTATTTATGATGGATGTACCCAATTGAAAGAACTATGAAAATCCTAAAAGGGTATGTGAAGAACCCTAACTGGCCTGAAGCATCTATTGTTCAGAAATATGTTTCTGAAGAAGCCATGGAGTTTTGTCAAGATTACTTGTCAAATGTAGGACTCATTGGACTTCCTGAACGTCATGACAAAGAAGGCAGTAGACGTGGGGCTTCAGTAAAGAGCATGGATCCTGATGAATTGCAACAAGTCCACTTGTACATCTTGAATAATGTTGATGAAGTTCAAGATTACATTAATGCTCATAAAGAAATTGTATGGAAAGGAAATAGTCGAATGACTGAACAAAGGTTAATTAGGGAGCATAACAAAACTTTTGCATTGGTTCAAATAAAAGGTTGACGGTGAAGAATGTGTTTCTAATACAATTAAATGGTTAGCACGTGGTCCTCAGGCTGATGTCATAAGTTGGACTTCATTTGTGATCAATGGTTATACATTTTACACAAAGTCCCTTGATGATAGGAGCACCGTCCAGAACAGTAGGGCTATGTTAGTGGCTGAATCTATGCACTTCTCTAGTTTAAAAGATAAGAATCCTATATTGGCAGCAATACCTTATTATAGGGTGATTGAAGAGATTTGGGTGGTTGATTATGTTAAAGTTAAACTTCCCATTTTCAAATGCAACTGAGTTGATGTCAACAATGGTGTGATGATTGATCAGTTGGGATTTACATTAGTCGATTTGAATAGTAGAAGTTTTAGAGATGAAGCTTTTATTATGGCATATCAAGTGAAACAAGTGTTCTATGTTACTGATCAGGCAAACAAAATGTGGTCTGTAGCTCTCTAAGGAAAAAGGGTCGTTGATATTAATCAGGAGAGTCATTCAATGAATGATCTGCTTAAGACTCTTTCTTTTTCTAGAGGTTTACTAGAATTGAACGAAGAAGATGAAGCAGACAATGAACACGGCACAAGAAATGATCATCATGAAGATATATGGGAGAATATCCCTTTATAAAACTACATTGAAGGTTAGTTAGCTAAAATAATTATCATGAACTATATTTGAATTATGTATATTGTTATTGGTGTATATATATAACTACTTTTTTTGTTGTCGTCACAAGACAATGAAGGATATGAGGTGTACGTCTTAGTATAGATTCTCTGAAGCCAGGCCAGCTAGTGATCATCAGCCTGAGACGAGTGTGATCATCATTAATGTAATTTAATCTTTGACGTATGTATGTAAGCGAAAAGATAAGGAACTTGGTCAAAACAGCATTGTCATGGTTATTTGATTTCCTTGCATTATGATTCTGTCTATGGTTGTGAGTTTATTATATGGTTGTTTTCCTTTGCTTCTGTTTCGGCCAGCACTGAGTTGAGTTTTAATATGTTCCAATGAGTTTTAAGATTCATTTATTTCAATGTCGTTGAACTGGCTGCTGCTGCTTGCTGAGTGAAATGTTTTAACAAGGGAAATGACTTGCTGGGGAAACTTTTAAACGAAAAATTTTTAAAAAAATTCAACTTGTAAGACCAGTTCTATCCAAAACCGGTCTGAAAGTATATTTAAGACCGGTTTTGGAAAGAACCGGTCTGAAAATTTTAATTTTGAGACCGGTTTTCAAAAGAACCGGTCTAAAATGTGATACATTTTAGACCTGTTCTTTATAAAAACGGTCTAAAATTAAAATTTTCAGACCGGTTCTTCATAAGAACCAGTTTAAAATTTTATTAATTAAGACCGGTTTCTCTTATAACCGGTCTAAAAATATTTATTTTTAGACCAGTTTTATAATAACCGTCTTAAAAAGTGTTTTTAAGACCGGTTCCATAACCGGTCTAAAAAGTAGAAGACTTTTTAGATCGGCTGTATCAAGACCGGATCGAGAACGGGTCTAAAATGTCGTTTTTAACGGGTCTTAAAAGTGATTTTTCCAGTAGTGCCAGTTTCGCCCACAACCAGAAGAAGCAGATGTTTGCCTAAGAATACGTGTTTCAACACGTTGCAATTCTAGAACTAAATAGCCATAGTTCATCCACCATTCATCTACAAAATAAAACATATACATAATATTAGTTACAATCAATTAATATGTTATTAATTGAATATTAAAAAATAAAGATGAATACTTAATTACTTACAAGGATCTAGTTTTTCAGCCCATTCTTTGCATGTCTCTCTGCTGAAAGATTCGTTGCCATCAAGATATAATGTTACTTGCTTCATTACCTTATAACAATCAACATTTTCATCTGAGTTAGCCTCTACCACGTCAATCAAAGCTTCCATTAACCCTCCCTTGTGAACAAAGGCTGGACCATATACGAATGCCGAGTTCAATAAATAAGCAGTTGCATGGAGATTGGTCTTCAGATATTTATCCCATCTTATTTGAATGATACTTGTGTAGGGCTTGTAATGATCCTTATTCCTCTTGAACATCTCCTTAATTCCACTTTTTGCCCTTTGCATGCCTCCATAAACATATGGAAGTGAGGGCTTCTCATCCGAGTCAACAATTCTCAACAATTTTATCAGAGGAGTTACAATCTTCACAATTTGGTAGCACTCATTCCAAAACCGGCTATCTAATATGATTGTACTAAAAAGTTTTCCCGGAGTAGTCTTAGATAGCCTATGGTCCACAAAGTTCTTATCGACAACAAGGGCTTGCAAGTCATGTTTGTGCATGTAAATGCTGTGCAATGTAATGAAGGTAGTGGCAAACCTTGTAGCACCAGGAAATAAAATTTCTTTCCAACCCGTCCTCTTCCTCAACCAATACAAGAATATCATGTGATTGTAAGCAAATACCGTTATCTTTGATGCCTTTGCTGCAATGTCTGACACATGAGGCATGCTTGCAATGTCTTTCAATACAAGATTTAAACAATGAGTAGCACAAGGAGTGCAATAAATATTTTTATATTTCTCCTTAATCAATCTTCCACATGCCACATAGTTGGCAGCGTTGTCAGTCACCACATAGACAATATTCTTCAAACCAACCTACTCAATCACTTCAAAAAATAGTGAGAACAGAGTTTTAGCATCTTTGACTAAGTCTAATGCATCAACAGACTTAACAAACACCATTCCGTGGGTAGAATAAACTAAGAAGTTTATCAAAGTCCGTTGTCTCACATCAGTCCATCCATCTGCCATAAGTGTGCAACTGTTATTCTTCCATTTAGGCCTATGACCTTCAATGAGTAACTGGCATTCCTTTTTCCAATCTCTTAACAAATTCTTTTTAAAATCATAAGTACTAGGGGCTTTAAACCCAGGCCCTATAGAGCACATTCCATCCACAACTCTTTGAAATAAAGGGCACTACAATACTTTAAATGGAATACAGTTGACTATAGCCCATTCAACAATAAGCATTTTCACATGTGTTGTACTTCTTTTGATGCTAAGGCACTCTTGATGGTTGGCTGAGTTCCAGGAGTTGTCCTAGAAGCGAAATATTTATCCATTGTCCTAGGATGTTTCCTCTTCTTAGATACACTATCAACCTCTTCTTCTTGAACTTCCTCCTCTCTTATATCTTCAACGTGTTAGAGCAAGCGTTTCACCCAAGAGGGGGGTGAATTGGGTGAAATTAAAAAATTTAGTTGCAAATATAAAATTTGATGTTGAAATTAAAACAGGAAAGAGTAAGGAGAAATATCACCGAAGTGTACACCGGGAGTTATACTAGTTCGGCCACAACCACTTTGACCTAGGTCCAGTCCTCAGAGCTTCTCTGAGAGTTTCACTATAACTTCCAAGATTCAGTGGGTTCTTGGCACCTTAATACAAGCAAGTTCCTTCACCTGGACACTCGCTCCCCCTTACAAGTTGTAATCCAATCCCAACTCAAGGTTCCACAACCTTAAGTTATCTCAATAACAAATATTGAATTTGAATGAAGTATCTCTCTCTCAAGAGTGAATAAGAATCACTGAAGCATAGAGTTTCAAATACAACGTAAGAACAGAGTAATGAGCTTGATGATACGTTTGATTGTAATCTGTTGTTGTATGTGTATGTATGTGTGTTCTTCTCTGTTTGGTTGTTCCCATATATATAGATATGTTGGTGATAACCGTTGGAACATTTTCTTCTCGTCCATTGGAGAGTGCGTAGCCACTATTGACTTTTCCAGTTTTTGAAAAATATCCGTTGGCAGTGGTTGGCATTTGAACGTTTCATTTGACTTCCCTTACATGATATGATTTCTTCATTATTTATCTATAAATATGCTATAAATACTAATACAATGAAAGGTTAATCATATAGGAAACAAATTAATGAACGTTTGAACGATTTCTAAATTTTTGGGTTTGCTTACTCGAGTAGCTACTCGAGTATCCCTTGAAGTTTACTCGAGTACCTACTCAAGTATCATCGGGAAATCTTTGATTAACTTCAAGTCAATGAAAAAATATAAGATTACTCTAGTAGTGCATAGAATAAACTAAATCTCAAACCTTTGAGAATAGTTATTTACTCGGGTACCTACTCGAGTAATGCATTCACAACTTCATAGGTTACTCGGGTACCAACTCGAGTAATCCTTCAAATAAACTTTTGATTACTCGATGCTCTACTCCAGTAATGTTGCAGGATTTTAAGGCCGAGAGCACTTCAAGTTTGATTACCTTGTTACTCGAGTACCTACTAGAGTAAATTTACTTTTTGTACATCACTTCCTCGGGTAACGACTTGAGGTTTTCCTTCAATCATAACAATGCTTACCCGGGTACATACTCGAGTAATCCACTTAAAAGAATCATTGAATCCTTGCATACTAGAGTAATGACTCGAGGAAAGTGAGATCAAGTTAAATCAAGATTATCGAGTACTACCTTTAAGTTTTTACTTACCTTGGTGCGTTACTCGAGTAGCTACTCGAGTAAATGTTACAGTGGTACAAAATGCCGAGAGCAACACATTTTCTGAAACAGAGTAACTCGAGTATCATTGGCAGGTTGAGAGCAACTGGAAGGTTTTCACATGGTTACTCGAGTAACGTTGGCAAGCCGAGAGCGACTCCAAGTTATTTACCTGGTTACTCGAGTAGCTACTCGAGTAACATTGGCAGGCCGAGAGCAACTTAAAAACATTTACACTATTACTCGAGTACCTACTCGAGTACCGTTTGCAGGTTACTAGAAGGTGCTTCTGGTTACTTCAAGTTTTGTCTCATTACTCAAGTAATGCCTTAGAAAACTTGCTTCTGATCAAGTTCCTCAACTTTTTCTCTTGGCCTTTCTTCATTACTCCAATGCTTACCTCAAGTGATGCTTATCCCTGTTATTACTTTGTTTAAACTTATTTATTAATCAATTCTTTTTCATACCATTCTTTTGTTATCATCAAAACCTGAGATCTAACACAACAGACTTTTTCTTTGAACTTTCTTTCAAAGACTCTGCAATCCTATAACGCACATCAGAAGTAAACTTTTTGCAAGAAGCAATTTGACCAGACACACCAGCAAGATGTTGCTTCATTCTGTTTATGCCTCCTCCTCTATAGCTATTACCACAAAAGAGGCATGTGTATACATTTTGTGTCCCCTCTTTTTTAAGGCAACATGTGCCCATGCTGGATCAGTTTTACCATGAATTGTGGTATTGGGAGTAAAAGTAGGATTAGTGTTGGAATTGGAAGTGTGAGGTTCGGTATTAGGAGTATTAGGTTCAATATTAGCACTAGGAGTGACATTTTCATTTCCTGAACTAGATATATCCATCCTTCCAACAACAAAGAAACAAACTTAAAGTTTCAATAACAAGTTAATTCAAAAAAAAAGTTAAAGTAGTTACAAGATCTATATCACTATATTGGCATTAAATTAAGGAAAAATTACTCTATTTAGTACATATTGTCACTATATTGGCATTAAATTATAGATTGTAACCCAGAATTTTGGCACATGTGGAAACTGTGATTCCAAACGTACATGCTTTAAAATGAAGTCCTTGAATCAAATAAGCAGTAAGGGGAGGTGTAAAAGCTAAGCACTGGAGTACAACATTAGCATAATAGTAGAAACATAATATTAAATTCATGGCAAAATTCTGTAACCTAACCACTCAAATCAACTAACCAGTTAACCAAAAAGATAAAATACAAAAAGCATAAAATTTCAGCCATACCATCAATTTTGTTACAAGTCTACACACATGTAAGCATCTTTCAAACAACTTTGTCAAACATAAAAAACATCAAATTACCTGTTTCCACAATTTATAAGACCAAATGGTTGCAACTCTGCCGTGTTCCAGTTATAAAGCTTGACAAACAAGTCATATGAAAAAAGACCCTGCAATAATTAGTTAATTACAAGACCACGTAAGTATGAATTAAGCAGCAAACGAAATAACAAGGCGTGTTCAAGAAAAACCTTGTCATTTTATCTTCCAGTAACATCACTTCCAACAGCTAGCAGCAAGCATTTTGATGAATTTAATCCAAATAGATAAGCATGAACACAAATAGACAAGCCAAAGCCTTCCACTAACAAGGCAAATTTAATGTTCATAAGTCAGAATAACAGCTACAAAAGCTCAGTTACTAGTATAGATAGGCTCTAGAAATAGATAAAAATGCAAGCTCTTGAAATACGAAAACTTGACACAGAATGATGTTCTTCATGTAACAGCAATTTATTATCACACGCAACACCTCTGCTGGATTATTGTAGTCCAAATCAAAATATTCCAAACCGAACAAACTGAATAAATATTAATAATTGGACCCCATAAATCACCAATATAACAAAGATAACAATAATCGTAAAAAGCACAGATAGAAATCTGTGGCATCCATTTTTTCCCCCAACTTTTTAAATATAAGTTAACTTACTACCGATGAAAGAAAAATCGCAGCTCATTGGATTCAGAACAGTGACGACAGACGGACAGAGCCAACAAGAAATGAATCAAAAGTCAAAACTAAAAAAAATTACCTAAACAAGTCGTAGGTCGCAGCTCGCCTTCACGACTTGGTCAGATAAGCGTACATATCAGTTTTGGAATTTCATCTATGACAATATAAATTTTCGTTTATAGTGTAAATTATATTGTAAATGAGATCTTATATTAAGAACGAGATGTAGTATTTTATATATACTCTAGATTGGAGAGACAATGATGTAGAGGGGGCCACCTTCATAATATATACTCTATCAGTTTGGCCAAAAAGCGCTACATATAATATATTACATACATATATATATATATATCTTATATCTAATATCTTTTATAGATCGATGCTTTTTACCATAACTCACGTACTCATTATGCTCTTATGAATAGAGGTTTTAAACTCACAATATCACACTAAAAAAAGAATTAAATGAGGTGTTTGATGCTATTATTATTTTTTTGGTGAATATGTTCGATGTTATAGCGTATACAAATACTTTGGTTATGAACTAAGGCTTTGTTTGGTTGGAGATTTTATTAAGTTAGGTTAGGTTAGGATGGGGTTGGAGATTAAAAGTAGGAGTTTGGTTCAAAGGAGGGTTAGGTTAGGTGTGGGAGGTTTTTTTGTCCTCTAGTGGTAACTTCCCCCACTTTACAAAACCTTCAAATTTGGGGTTTTTTGATGTGAGAGAATATTTGTATCCAATTGTGACTAAATTGCTTATGACAATTTTTTAAAATTCCAGTATTTCCCTCCCTTCACCAAACATGTGTAGCTGAATCAACCCCGTTTCTCTATAAACAAATATTGGGGGCCTACTATTTATAATACTATTAAATTAATACTGTAATATTATTATTATTATTATTTGTTTCTTTTAGGCAAATTTTGTTTGTGCTTCATGTTGGCGTCAGCACCTCACGCCATACTGATTATTAGCGGTAGTACCTGTTGAAACACAATAAACAAATAGTTTGAGTCACATCCAAGGATGCTGTCCTTAGGAGATATTTCACAAACCCCCTAGTAGATTTAGGAGTGGCACTCCTTAGGATAAAATGAACCTTTCTTGCTGAAAACAGGGTGACAGAACTGCAGAAAGATATCAGTGTAACTCAAAAGAATGGAGAGAGGAGAGGAGCTCAGAAACCTCGGTGTCTCCTAATCATGTACTGAACAGTGCCTTTTATAGGCAGAAACATGTGACCATTGGGGAGTTATATATAATGACCATTAACAATTGTTTAATGATAATTAAAACAACAATTACAAAACAAGTGTTAATGATCATTTAATGTAATAAAACCTTTTAAATGTCATAAAAACGGTCAATTAAAATTCCAACGGTCATCTCTAATTATCAGTTCAAGACTCCTCTTATAAGCCTTTATACTAACTCAAGCTCATATTTAATTGTATACTAGGGCGTTCCCAATCTTGTGTTTTATGAGATTTCTTCCTTTGACACACTCATACAATATTTACAACAATCCCCCACATGTGTCTAAGGAAGCACATAGTCCCATTAGCTGAGTTACACACATGGATATAACCATTGTATCTGGTGGTCCTATGAACTTAAAACCAGGCCTAAACTGATAACACTTAGTACACAAAGATGTCAGTGGTCCTATGAACTTAAAACCGCTCATCTCTTGGGCGTATACTAGAGGCATTAAGAGTCAGATTATACTCCTCACATTTTTTGCTGTTAGCACGTTTTTGCAAATTAAAATAGTCATGTGCATGTCCTGATATTTAATGAATGCTCTAGAGATTTCGCCACAATCTCATAGGAGTGGCCCCACTCCTCATTCCTATAGGTGATTTCATGAAATGTACCTGTAATGAGCACATCATCCCGTAGGATTATGAAATCATTAAGAGCTTTTGCTCAGCCTCACCAAAATGCATTCTAGCACTTTCTCGTACCATAGGAAGGGACTGGTCATTTACTTTAGTGCTAACAGAACTAACAAATGACTTGTTCTTACCCATTGAACCTCCTTTATGGGATCACCAATCATAGAGGTTGGGTTGCCATCACTATTAATTTCGTATTGGCTTTAATCTCATTCCCCTTGGCTAATTTAATTCTTCCCAAGGCTTGTTAACGGATCAGCAAGTCAACTTTTTGATCTCACAAAATCAATTGAGATAAATCCACAATTTTTAAGCTAGCTTATTAACATAATATCTCAAATGATTTTCACTTACATCATTGCTCTTTCTACAATGGCTATTGCTATTTAGCAATCATAACTCGTTGACAAAAAATTTCGGTTTTACACCTAAAAAATTTTTGCTAAGAGGTTTTCAACAACTTGGCCTTCAATTCCACTTAACTTCAGAGTAAAAAACTCTGGCTCGAACAATATTTTAATTGTTGCTACTAGTGAATTTTCTTAGATAAAACTAAAATTCAGTTAGCATCCATGTATCTCATACAACGGGAATCCACCGTATATGATACCAACATTTATGGTACCTCTCAAATATTTCATTTCCCTCATAGGGCTGCATATTTATATATATGCTCAATCATCATGTAGCATAATTTATATCACACAGATTAATATTAATTCAACAAATTCTCAACAATTTGTGCATACCTCGCATAAGCTGCAAAATTGCTTCAAATAATGTGTTAATGTCATAAGAAATATTCACATATATATCCTTACACCAAAATAATTTTATAGCCTCAAATTATGAAAATTGCATTCATCCATCATAGATAAATTATCAAAATTTTCATGCCATATAATGCTTGTTTCAAACAAAATAGGGAAAATCGTTAGTAAATACCAAATAGGAAAATTAATTGCTCTTTGCCACCTAGAAACACAAGGTACTGAACTATTATTAATATTGAACATAGAAAGACAAAAATGCCCTTAGTAAGCTTACACTATAGGCAAAAGCAAATGATTAATTACTTATATCACAGTGGCTTGTTCAGCTCTCTTGTTCGGTGGAGTGCGGTGGTATGCATCTTCTGTTGTGGTCATCAATCATTGTGGAGTCTGTCAATCACTCTAAAGCCCTTCTTCATTTTCAGTTTTTGGTGAAGATGATGATTTGTATATTAGTGGTGGACCTTAGTTTGGTGTGTTGCTGTGTGTGAGTAAGGAAATAGTAAATATTATTATGGGTTTGTTAGATATTCTGAGTTTGGAAGATTCTCTGAACATAAGGGTATATTCATTGCACATTATGGAAAAGCGTTGGCACAACTGCCAAATCCTTTCCACACATGGGAATGGTCACAGATGGAACAACCTTTGCATATCATGGAAGACATATTGCACATGTGGAAGATTAATTGCACACAACGGAAGATCCTTGGCACACAATGGAAGATCCTTTGCACATATTGTAAATGATCATTGCGCACACATGAAAAATCCTTTGCACATTATGGAAGATCAATTACACACAACTGAAGATCCTTGGCACATAAAGGATCATCCTTTCCATATATCATGGATGATCTTATGGCACATTGGGAAAAGATCCATTGCATACAATAGAAGATCCTTTACACATCATGGAAGATCAATTGCCCACAACAGAAGATTCTTGGCACATAAAGGATCATCCTTTGCACATATCATGGATGATCCTATGGCATATAGGGAAAAGATCCATTGCACACTACGGAAGATTCTTTGCACATCATGGAGGATCAATTGCACACAACATAAGATTCTTGGAACATAATAGATCATCCTTTGAACATTATGGATGATCCTTTGGCATATAGAGAAAGGATCTATTGCACACAATGGAATATCCTTTGCATATCTTGAGAGATCAATTGAACACAACGGAAGATCATGGACACATAATGAATCATCCTTTACATATATCGTGGATGATCATTTGCACATAGAGAGGGTTGTTTGCACATATGAAAGATTCATTGCATGTATGGAAGAGTTTATCAACACTTGGATGATCTACTGTATAACGCATAAATTGCACAGCAACTGCTTGTTTAACAAAGTCATATATATAGACAAAGTACTTTGTTGTAAATCGACATACAAACGTCCCTAACATATCAAAAAAACTTTACGGCCAACTAGTATAGATACACCATAAATGAAGAAAACAACTTTTCCTTCTTTTTCTTAGCTCTCCAAACTTCAATGCTACGCATTATTGCTTCCCGTTGTTTGTTCTCTGCATGAGTAACTAGCCACCACACCAATCCACCCTTTTTTTATCCATATCTTCTTGAACAAAAATGTTTTCAGTCAGATCCAATCATATTGTAACATTTAATATAAAAATTTACTCATATTAGGCATTGTGAAACCATTCCACTCAAGCCTCCTAATATTTTCCCACATTTGCAGCCAAGATATCACATACATGCCATAGTTCCATCTACACAGAAGTAAAATATCAATTGCACATAGAAATAAATTGAATGGCTATTGTAGCAATCCAAATTGAGGGGTTGATACAAGCAACAACACAAATATGGAAAATATTAGTCAAAAGTGCAGCAAGGCATATAATATTGACTCAACCAAACTGACTTGTGCATATTACTATAAAATTTCCAAAGTTAATCACTCACAACAGCAATAGGAAGTTTAAAGATTTTGCACTCCTCAAAGTTTCATAGATTAAAGATTATGTGAGAACATTAACTAAATAGAGGAACGAATGCCTTAGCAGCACACACAATCAGAGGGAAACATGAGTACGATACTTGTGCAAAAAGCTGGATAGGTCACATGCACAAGATAAGTTGACCTCAGGAGGATATTAAACTCACATCCTATCAAATAAGGAGAAGGCTTAAGAATTTCAGAATTAGGTAAAGTTAGTCATTTTTAACAAAACAGCGCAATAATCAAACTAGGCATCATCAATATTCAAGATAGAGGCTCAAATCATATTTGCAAGTGAAAACACACAAAGCCACTGGAGGGTAACCACAAATAAAACTAATGTGCAGAGTCTAAATTCTCAATTATAGTTAATGAAGTTGAACAAGACAGTCCAATACCTATAACTGACTGAAGTTCAGAACTACTGCCAAATAAAGGTGCATAAAAAAAGTAGCCAAAGTTCATGTAATTAATATAACTACAAGTTTGTCTGAAAGGAATAGATGTCAATTGTCATGCATGGTCAAAACCATTTATTGTTCAAATCAAATGCAGTCAAGAACCTTGTAACTAGATTTTATCTACATCACAACATATGAAATATAATCTAATTGTTCATAACATCACAACTTTCCTACCTCATAGTCATTATGCTCAAATAAGATATGAAATACAATTGTATATGAAAGCTATCTCTTGCCACAACCCGACTCTGGTGTAAACTACTGAAACATGATCATCAGAATTTGAAACAACATTTTTAATAGACAATAAGGGTTTCATGTGACAACATTGCCAACCTCTGCATCACCATGAGCACCTGAACATGATCATCAGTGACAATCTTCCCACCTATGTGGAAGAAGCAATATATTTCCTTTTATACTCTATTCATCACATTAACTCTAGACCTGCAAAAATATGGCTTTAATGTCAACTAATCTGAATTTTACAATATGTTTGACCTATAATAAACTAGTCAATATGTAATTATAGTTTCACCTATAATAAACTAAAATGCAATAAAATATGCACAGTCGAACTGCTTCATTGAAGATTTGTTTCCAAAACATTCAACACTACAAAGATAGTACTACACAATACCTTTAAACTCAATTTCATCAAAACCAGCAAGCAATATTACCCAAACAAAGAAAAGAATTATTACTTCCAGCAACAATCAGGCAACAATACCCAATACGGAAGATCCATTGCACACAACGAAAGATCATTGGCACATAATGGATCATCCTTTGCACATATCATGGATGACCATTGGCCACATATGGAAAAGATCCATTGCATAAAATGGAAGATCAACTGCACATAATGGCTATCATATGTGAATCTCCATTGCAACATTATTACTTCCATCAACAATCAGGCAACAATACCCAATACGCAATACATGATACACAACACACAATATATAAATCCCCATCAACTAAAATAAAAAACTTCACAATAATAGTCAAACTCATAATATCCAAGGAACCCACAGTTATATTTATTATTTCCTTACTCACACATACAACAATGCACAATACTAAGTTCCACAACCAATATACAAATCATCACCTCCATCAAAAACTGAAATATGAAGAAGGGCTTTAAAGTAATCGACCTCCGACAGACTCCACAGTGATCCATGGCCACAACAAAAGACGCATACCACCGCACTCCGCCGAACAAGAGAGCTGAACAAGCCACTGTGATATAAGTAATTAATCGTTTACTTCTGCATATAGTGTAAGCTTACTAAGGGCTTTTTTGTCTTTCTATGTTCAATATTAATAATAGTTTAGTACCTTGTGTTTCTAGGTGGCAAAGAGCAATTAATTTCCCTATTTGGTATTTACTAGCGATTTTCCCAACAAAATATTTGACAATCCACAAAATTGCTCGCATTAGCAAATATAGCAATGCCTCCACTCAATCAATTACTTGAAGCACACATCTTATACTTATAAAAATGGCAGCAATATATAATTTTGTAAGAAACATATGCCATCTACATTAAAAAATTCAATATTCACAGTAGTCTTGTATATTTATACTACTATAAATATATACTTACAAATCATGAAATTAAAACACCCACATTATGAAAATCTCACATTTATCTCTACATTAGATAAATGATTAAATTTTCACTTCACACGAATAATTCACAAATTTGCTCTCTGCAGCAAATAAAAAAACCTTCACATAATTAATTTTAAACCACAACTTGGCTTTATCAAATGAGGATAGAAACAAGTTGTAACTTTAAAAATTTATAAGGTATCCCCACATATTAGGTATCCCCACACTTTCAAATATCTCAAAAATATTTTCACACCTTATGAATAATAATTCTAATTTCACAAAAATATCACACAAACTATTTGCATGTCAATATGCAAACCATACCACCACCATGATTATAAATCAATGCATACACCGAATACATGTAACCCCAAAGGTGGATTCATTATGGCATATGAAGCAATATTGATCCACCGAACTCATATCTCTCATATATATATTCCTTTCACAAACAACTTAAATTGAAAACCATTGGCCTATACATGTATGAACTAACATATGATAACAACATTTACAATATAATATCCATAATATTATATTATTGCAAAACTAAATTTAGAGCCTGGACATAGCCAAAGTTAAATGTGAGTCACGCACATATAATATCACATGGGAATAGCAAATTAATACATTTAATATTAAAAAACCCATAAACCCAAGGGACATTACCATTGGCACATTAACAATTAAGACGCTTTAAGAAGGGATAACATTTCTTTTCTTCATGAATGATCATCAATCTCTCATTAATAATCATTGACCGTTGGTACACCTTATCACAAAATTACCTTTGCCATAAATCATTTCAGGGAGGTTAAAAAAAAAAAGCCAATTAATATTTTCATCTATCACATCCTTCAACGTAAATGATATAATTCACCAAAGGAATACTCATTACCACTCTGGTCCTATTTATAAGTCCCTCTTAACTAATTCTCACATACCAAGGAGAGTTAGTTAACTCATTAACTATGGGCTAAATTTCCAGTTTCGCTCTTATCTATGATTGGTTCCAAAAATCTACATGAATAAATTCCTTTTGTTTATTGTAATTAACAGGGGTAAAAAAGTACAAAATGCATTTACTACCCTGAAAATGGACTTATAAATAGGACCAAAGTTTTTTATAAAAAAGGACTTATAAATAGGACCAGAGTGGTATTACCAAAAACAAGAAAACCTCCAATATTAGCTTTCAGGATTTCCAACAAGTCAATTTGACCAATTCAATTCCAACAAGACAATTTTACCAATTCAACATATAATTACATCCTTGACCCAATGGCAAATATACTCCCTCTGGTCCTAATTATAGGACAACATTTAAGAGTTGATTTTGGTCCTAATTATAGGACAAAGTTCTATTTTTTGTCAATTTTTTCCCAAAATACCCCCTATTGATACTTTCTCAATAATAATTAAACACAATAATAATTTAATAAGAGTAGATCAAAAATTTTTGAGGGAGATTGATGACGCCGGATTGTGTGAGAGCTTAGAGAAGTCGTGTGAGGCAAGAGAGGTATAAGAAAAAATAGAGAATCAATGTAATTGGATGCCATTTTAAATTTTAAATAAGGGTATTTTAGGAAACTAAATATGATTAACTAATTTAACCACTATCCTTAATTTGTTCCAAAGTTAGGTAAATATGCCCTATAATTAGGACCGGAGGGAGTTCTAAAATAATGACCAAAGGGAAAAAGGCAATTAACTTTTACCTATTAATGTAGTCAAAAGATCAAATATCAATTTGAACCACAAAAAAGCATTCATATCATTGGTCGATATTATAGCAAGCCGATTAACTCCACCATTAAGGCCTGGTGCTTTGCATGCATTGGTAACAAGGAATATACCATAGAATGGTAATTAAATATATAGATATGTGGTGCCAAATATGTTATTTTAACATCTAAAATTTATAAGGTATTTCAGACATGAATTGATGTTCCAAATGCCCGCTAACAAGGAAATGTACAAAACATTACGGTAAAACCATGCTTTAGTTCCTTGAAATTGTATCTCATAGTATATTCTATTGCATGACAGATTAGAAATATATAGTAAATAGTCTGAACCCTCAAATGAATTTACTCTTAAACACTTATTTGATTTTTTTCAAAACCTCTTTTCTTGCAAAGCATACATTTAAAATATGAACTTTAAACTTTCTTGATTTATGATGAAATCGGGTTTCAGCGCAAATCTCAATGCATAGACAAGATTTCAATAATATAATAGAATCTGTAATATTATGCGCCAATATTAAATAAATCAAAACATATCTATACTTATCTAATTCCCTGATCAACCAAGTGAATTTGAGAGCACCTCGTGACAATGTAGTTTTACCAACTTATCATGAAGCATTCACAAGATCAGCGGATACTATCTCCTAAAATTGTTGGTGTCGGTGCCTCACACCATACTGATTGTTAGTGGCAGTACCTATTAAAACACAATAAACAAATAGTTTGAGTCACGTCCAAGGACGTTGTCCTTCGAAAATATTCCGCAACCCCCTAGTAGACATGGAAGCGGCACTCCCCAATATAAAACGAACATTTCCTGCTGAAAGCAAGGTGATAGAACTGTAGAAATATATCAGTGTAACTCAAAAGAATGGAGAGAGGAGAGGAGCTCAAAGACCTCGGTGTCTCCTAATCATACACTGAACATTGCCTTTTATAGGTAGAAACATGTGACCATTGGGGAGTTATAATGACCATTAACAACGGTTTAATGACAATTAAAACAACAGTTACAAAATAAGTGTTAATGATAATTTAATGTAATAAAACCTTTTAAATGTCATAAAAATCGGTCAATTAAAACTCCAACGGTCGTCTCCAATGGTCAGTTCAAGACTCCTCTTATAAGCCTTTTTACTAACTCAAGCTCATATTTAATTGTATAATAGGGCATTCCCAATCTTGAGTTTTATGAGACTTCTTCCTTTGACACACTCACACACAATATTTACAACACTTCACGGTTCTGTTTATTAGTTTGTTTTTATTTTTAATGCCAACTTCAAGTCTAATATTGTAGCAATTTAGTTGTTCATCGCTGGAAAAAAAGAAGCAATTTAGTTGTTCATTGATGACAAAGCTCCAGTTTTATAAGTTCTATATGAGGAGTTTAACAACCTGGGTCAGTGTCCAGCATGGCGTTGATCTTCTTAAATAGAAGAATTGGACACTTCTATTAAGAATCGAGACAATTGATTGCTTTTATTTTGCATAGCATGTCTATTAAATATCATGGTGAACCATAGGAGGAAAATATGTAGAAGGATATTTTTGTCCACTTATAATTAACTTCCCTAACTTAACCTCCTGAATCAAACAAGATACCAAACCTCACTTACCCTCTTCTTGAACCAAACAACAATATAACCTCCCCTAACCTAACATAAATAAACCTCATTTAACCTAACCTTTGTTGAACTAAACACACCCTAAGGTTAACTCCTCATTTATAAAACGAGAGTACTTCTTATTATTCATATATGAAAATGTTATTTTTTTTTCTCAAACTTTATGGAATAGAACTTATAATTTATTATAATAATTGAACATTCACATGAATCAAGATTTATGTCGTAATAGGACAAAACCTTAGTCAAGTTGCTTAATTATATCAATTAGGTTAAGCTTTTAGGTTATTTTCTTTTTCCCTTTTGCCATAAATCGTTTAGGTGAATTTACAAGTGCATATACATATTTAAATAATTACAAAATCAAAATAACAAGTGTTCATATTTATATGTGAATTTACAAACACACATTAACAACTAACAGTCACAAAATAACAAGTGTCTGTAAGAAAATTTATAAATCCTAATTTATTTTTGAAGAGTTGATATGAAAATTTAGAAGCTTTCATGGGTGAATTTGCAAGTGCATATGCATACTTTTTTAAAAAAATTAGAGTATTATTTATTCACATTTCTCGTCAATGTAAAAACACTATTTTTCCAAAAAAAGATTCTTTTCTTTCGTTTATTCCATTCACAGATTTTTATCAGAAAAGAGACACCATAACCTCGCATTATTCTCTTCCCTTCCACAATTTCGTTTAGTCAATTTTGTTCTGTCTTCGTGATGGTGATTTTACCCAGAGTTGGTGTTGGAATATGCCTGGTCCACCCTTGGTGGATCAGACCCAAGCCCAATTCAGTTGGGGCTATTTTAAAATTATGAAAAAGTATGGGTCAAATTAAGGAGTTTTATCCTTATGATTTGAATTTCAGATCATAATAACTCCCCTATGTATTATAAGGAGTTATTCTCAGTTGGTGGGTACGTTAACAACATTGCAAGAAAACTTCCAAAAACTCCTCTCTCCCTGGGTCCTCTTCTCCAATGGTGAATTCTCCGTATAATGTGATCAAAATCTGAATTGGTGCTCCAATTTTGTGTGGGTACTCAGTGAGTCAACGGATTCTAGGTACGCCCGAAATCCTACAGTGGTACCAGAGCTTTTTAGGTTTTAATCAGTCCACATTCTGCTATACGTACGTCTGTGTGGGTACTCCGTCTATTTTTTGTTTCATTCATGAATATCTAGAAATCTTCCTACAGAAATTTCTCAGTATATGAATATATGAATATCTGTATGAGATTGAGTTTTTGTTCATATATTTGAACAAAATTATATATGTCTGTGTTCTGTGTCATTTCTTTTTTTTCTTTCGGTGATAAACTATGGATTTTTTTCTGTATTCCTATTATGTGTTTAAGATTTGGTCCTATGAGAACAAGTGTACTACAAAAGCCTCATAATACACATTATTATTGGATTGAACGGAATAAAACGAAGAACCGAAGAAACCAAATGGGAAAAACGGAATTTTGAATTGGGTCATCATAAAATGAGTGATTTAGGATTTGAAAATATTCCCATTTCGTAGATCTCAAAAAAATGATGAAAATGGACACCAAGAATGCTTAAAACGGACATCGGAAGGCGAAGTTACGGCGGAGAGAAGGTACCAGGTTGACGAACCCGACCCATGCCTGAAACCGGGTCCGGGTTGACCCGGCTGGAGGTTGAAGACAACCTCCAGCACCCCAAAATGGTGTCATTTTACGCTTGTTTGAAAAAAAATGGATCTGGGAAGCGGGTCAGGCCCAGCCCGGTCTAAAACAAAAAAAATTAATAAAAATGGATTAGGCCGAAATTGGCCCAACCTAAAAAAAAACAAAGAAACCAACAATAAAGCGTTGAAGGTGGACTGGGCAGGCGGTTCGGGTAAATGGTCCGACCCGATTCACAAACCCAAAAAAAACACCACGTGGCGCGTGTGGCCATGTGGAAGGCCCTTTTGACACGTGGTGGACATAGATTGATAGCAGACGACATGTGGAGTCCAACTAGACGACGCGTGTGATGTTTAGGAAATCCTGTGGCGGCACGTGTACTGCACGCGCTGATTTTGAGAGTGGGTTTTTGACTAATTTTTTGATTTTTCCAAAATTTTCCCTTTCTTCTCCTTCTAAGGGCTCGTGAAGGCGCGTTTGAGCTCCGATTCAGACGTGGTTTGTTTCTAAAAATCCCTAAATTCAAGATCTTCATGTTGATATATATTCAAAAATTTTTTTGAATATCTGTGAATCTGTTTTAGGGCATTTACTGCTATCTTGAATGATTTTTTATGAGTTTAAAAATCCTAAAATATTTTTAATAATTCATATTAATTTTATTTGAGATAAATATGAATTTGGGGAGTTCAAAAAGCACTAAACCAAAAGAATTTTATTCTTTTAGATCATTACCATATTAAAAAATACTGCCATAAATATGAACCACCTTTGTAGTGGATTGAAAAAGTGAAAATTATTTGATGTTATCTCTAAATAATGATTCAAGCATAAATTACGTAGAATAATGTGAGACTCTAAGTGATAGATGGAAGAGGGGTTTGCTCATTTAAAATTGAGCCTTGAAACATAACCTAGAAGGAGAAGATCCTAAAGAGAGTTTCAAGAGGAAAATGATTCAAACTTAGGTTCATTAGAACCTGAAATTGAATAAGATGTGTGACCGAAAAAGAAATTCAAAAAATAAACTTAAAATTAAACCTAAATCTCATGAATTTTAAGAAGGTGTATGTCAAGATTCATATATGAGGAAACCTCACAGAGGTAAAATTGAGGATTTGATACTAAAAGAGACAGTATCAAATCATAGTGAAAGGGAATCTCAAAATAGAGAATCTTCCCAACGCCATATTCAGGCAAGCGATGCAGCTCAGAAGGTAAAGCCCGCTTCATGAGTGAAAATGAGCCTTAACCCCAATCCAACCACCAACATTAGAAATCATAAAAGACTTAAGAGCAAATATGTAATGTTTCTAGAATGAAACAAATCAAATTGCATAAGACATTTGAAACATCTTCTCAATGTGATAAAGAAACTTTAGAAGATGATTAAAACAACATGTTGTTAGATCTCATGTTTTGATGATAACAAAAGAATGGTTTAAAAAGGAAATGATTAATAAACAAGTTTGAACTAAGGAATAACAGGGATAAGTATCACTTTAGATAAGCATTGGAGTAATGAAGAAAGGCCAAGAGAAAAAGATAAGGAACTTGATCAAAAGCAAGTTTTCTAAGACATTACTCGAGACGGTACTCGAGTAATGAGCCAAAACTTGAAGTAACCAGAAGGACCTTCCAGTAACTGGCCAATGTTACTCGAGGAGGTACTCGAGTAATAGTGTAAGTATTTTCAAGTTACTCTCGGCCTGCCAATGTTACTCGAGTAGGTACTCGAGTAACCAGGTAAAAACTTGGAGTTGCTCTCGGCCTGCCAATGTTACTCGAGGAGCTACTCGAGCAACCATATGAAAAACTTCCAGTTGCCTTCAGGTTGCCAAAGTTACTCGAGGAGCTACTCGAGTAACTCTGTTTCTCAAAATATGTTGCTCTCGGTACTTTGTACCACTGCAACATTTACTCGAGGAGCTACTCTAGTAACACATCATTATAAGTGAAAACTTGATGGTAGTACCCGATTAACTTGATATAGTTCTATCTCATTTTCCTCGAGTAATTCCTCTAGTATGCTATTATTTAATGTTTCATTTTAAGTGGATTCCTCAAGTAGGTACCAGAGTATGCAGAGAAATTTTCAAGGAAAACTTCAAGTCTTTAGCCGGGTAAGTCAAGCACAAAAAGTACAGTTACTCGAGGTGGTACCCGAGTAACCTATGCAAAAATGAATGCATTACTCGAGTCAGTATCTGAGTAACAAGGTAAGTGCTCTCTTCCTTGAGATCCTGCAACATTACTGGAGTAAAGCATCGAGTAACCAAAAGTTTTTGTAAAGGTTTACCCGAGTTGGTACCCGAGTAACTCATAAAGTTATGAGTGCATTACTGGAGTAAGTACCCGAGTAAACATATATTTTCAAAGGTTTAAAAACTGGTTATTCCATGCACTACCCGAGTAATATTGTATTTATTCATTGACTTGCAAGTGATCAAAGATTTCCCGATGATACTCGAGTAAGTACTCGAGTAAACTTCAAGTGATACTCGAGTAGCTACTCGAGTAAGCAAACCCAGAACTTTAGAAATCAATCAAACGTTCATTGATTTGTTTCCTATATGATTAATATTTCATTGTATTAGTATTCTTAGTCTATTTACAGATAAACAATGAAGAAATCATATCAAGTAATGGAAGTCAAATGAAACGTTCAAATGCCAACCACCGCCAACGGATATTTTTCAAAAACTGGAAAAGTCAATAGTGGCTGCGCACTCTCCAACGGACGAGAAGAAAATGTCCCAATGGTCATCACCAACATATCTATATATATGGGAACATCCAAACAGAGAAAGAACAACAAGAACACACACAAACATATCATCAAGTTCATAGCTCTGTTTTACGTTGTAATTATATTTCTATGCTTCAGTGATTCTTATTCACTCTTGAGAGAGATATTTCATTCAAACTCAATATTTGATATTGTGGTAACTTAAGGTTGTGGAACCTTGAGTTGGGATTGGTTTACAACTTGTAAGGGGGAGCGAGTGTCTAGGTATAGGAACTTGCTTGTACTGAGGTGCCAAGAACCCACTGAATCTTGGAAGTTATAGTGAAAATCTCAGAGAAGCTCTGAGGACTGGACGTAGGTCAAAGTGGTTGTGGCCGGACCAGTATAACTCCCAGCGTATACTTCGGTGATATTTCTCCTTACTCTTTACTGTTTTAATTTCAACGTTAAATTTTATATTTGTAACGAAATTTTTAAGATCACCCAATTCACCCCTCCTCTTGGGTGAAACACTTGCTCTAACATTTGGTATCAGAGCTTGGGTCTTCTTTTTAAGGTTTAACAACCTAAGAAGGATCCAATGGCAAGCATGGGTGAAGGAATTCTTCCTGACGGAGCATCCATCACTAGACCTCCCGGCTTCAATGGAGAACACTTCTCTTTTTGGAAAGCTAAATTCAGAGTGTTCGTAATGGCTACTGAATATGGACTATGGGATGTAATTGAGAGTGTAAATTATCAACCTACAAAGTTTGTAGATTCTCAGAAAATTCCAAAGACGCCAGCAGAATATGATGAGAATGACAAGAAACTTATCACTCTCAACAGCAAGGCAATTCTGATGTTACAAAGTGCATTAAGTCAAAGTGAATATTTCAGAATTTGCACACTCCCAACAGCAAAGCAAATGTGGGAAGCTCTGGAAATAGCTCATGAAGGAACTTTGGGAATAAAGGAGAATCGGATCAACACCTTGGTCACTGAATTCGATTTACTTCGAATGAAATCAGGTGAATCAATTTCTGAATTTGAACTTAGATATACTCATCTTGTTAATCAACTTGTAGCTCTTGGGAAATCTTATGATCAACATACCCAAGTACGAAAGATTTTAAATATTCTTTCTAAAGAGTGGGAGGCCAAAGTCACTGCGATAGAAGAAGCAAAAGGAGAATCAATAAGATCAGTTGCTTCTCTATTTGGAAGTCTTTCTGAATATGAAAGCAAAGTAAAGTTCAAACGGGAACTAGATGACATTGGTGACAAGAAAAAGAAGGGTCTAGCACTAAAATCAAAAGAAGAGAATCAAGATGAAGACGAGGAGCTTGACGATGATGAAATGGGCTTAATCATAAAATGATTCAGAAAATTCTACAAGAAAGGACAAGGATTCAAACATTTTCAAAAAGGTGGAAATAGCAGCAAAGATCATATCATTTGCTATGAATGTGGAAAACCAGGACATATCAAGTCAGAATGTCCAGAACTAAATCAAAAGAGCAAAGAAAAGAGAAAAGGCAAATTCTTTAACAAAAAGAAGGCCTTCGTATCTACTATATGGGGTGATAGCTCTTTTGATGCAGAAAGTGATGAGGAAGAAGTAGCTAATATATGTCTTGTTGCTCAAGAAGAAACATAGGAAGAGGTAAATGATTCTGAACCTACCTATGATGAATTACTTTCCTAGTATAATACTTTACATTCTGAATTCATCAAAGTAGTTAAAGAATTAGTTGTTCTCAAAAAGAAAAACAAAATTCTTGAAAATGAACTTAAAGAAAATTCAAAAAAGGGTTGTGAAAATTGTTCTTCTTTGAAGAAGAAAAACATTGATCTCACAAAAACTCTTGAAAAATTTACACAAGGAAGTGAGATGCTAAATGTTATTTTAAAAGCTCAACGATTTGTAAATGATCGATCTGGAATTGGATATGATCCAAAGTCAGATAAAAGAAAAGGTAGAAAGAAAGCAGGAGGTAAGTCATATTTAAATTATTTCCAGCATTCTGTTCATACATCAAATCCCTTTGCATTTTGTAATTACTGTAATAGAAAAGGGCATTATACTTCTTCATACGTTGATAAGAAAAAAGGAACAATAGGAACCTACAAATGGGTACCTAAAGGTTCATATATTCAGAAAGTTGTTTGTACTAACCCAAAAAGACCCAAAAAGATATGGGTACCTAAGATTTAGTCATTTGGTTGCAGGAATGTCTCAAAGCATCCAAACATAGCAAGTGGTACATTGATAGTGGATGCTCTAGACATATGACCGGTGATTTTGAAAGTTTTACCAAATTGCAACCTAAAGAAGGTGGAGAGGTAAAATTTGGAGGAAATCAATCCGGAAGGATAGCAGGAATTGGTGAAATCAAAAATGACAAAGGAATACAAGTCAAAGACGTATATTATGTTAAAGGCTTATGTCATAATTTACTGAGCGTAAGTCAAATTGCAGATAAAAACAACTGGGTAATATTTGATTCATAAGAATGCTTAATTATCAACAAGAATGACTTATAGCTTGATAAGAAGAATATCAAGACTAAGCTCAGAGCAAAAAGGGAAGGTAACTGCTATACTCTAGATATTAATAGAAATGAATCTGAAAACTGTTTTCTGAGTAATACCGATGAAAGTTGGCTTTGGCATAAGAGATTGGCTCATGTCAATATGCATCAACTAGGCAAGTTACTCAAAAAGGATTTAGTCCTTGGATTACCCAAAGTTAATTTTAAAAATGACTTGATTTGTGATGCATGTCAAAAGGGTAAACAAACTAAATCTTCTTTCAAATTGAAAAATGAAATTTCAACAAATAGACCACTACAACTATTGCATATGGATTTAGCTGGTCCAACAAGGGTAAAGAGTCTTGGTGGCAACTTATATTCATTGGTCATTGTTGATGATTTCTCTAGATTTACATGGGTTATTCTTCTATCATCAAAAGATGAAACCTTTGAAGAATTTATTGTTTTTTCCAAGAAAGTGCAAAATGAGAAAGGTATGTCCATTGTAGATATTAGGACTGATGATGGTGGAGAATTTGAAAATCAAGCCTTTGAAGAGTATTGTGATACTAATAGCATTGATCATAATTTCTCTGCTCCAAGGACGCCTCAACAAAATGGAGTTGTGGAACTCAAGAATAGAGTGCTCACTGAAATGGCTAGAGCAATGTTGAATGAAAAGAATATGTCTCAAGTGTTCTGGGCTGATGCTATGAGTACAGTATGCTACATCTCAAATAGAGTATCTATCAGAACAAAACTTGGAAAGACACCATACGAGTTGTACAAAGGAAGAAAGCCAAACATTGCTCATCTACACATCTTCGGTTGTAAGTGTTTCATTCATAATAATGGTAAAGATAACTTGGGAAAATTTGATTCTAAAACTGATGAAGGAATTTTCCTAGGATATTCTAACCGAAGTAAAGCATATAGAGTTTTCAATAAAAGAACTTGTATTGTTGAAGAATCAATTCATATTGTATTTGATGAATTTGAATCCACTGACAAAACCATTGATGAAGAACAGGAAGTTGTTTTAGATAATGAAAATGATTAATCTATTTCTAAGTCTCTCATTCCAGAAGTTGATAAAACTAAGGAAGAAGAACAATCCCTAGGACAACCTAGAGCTTGGAAATACAACAAAAGGCATCCCTTAGATCAAGTCATAGGAGATGTGAATGAAGGGATCAAAACTAGAAATAGAATTTTCAATGAAGTAAGCTTTTCTGCATTCATTTATGAGATTGAACCTTCTAACATTGATGAAGCCCTATCAGACAATGATTGGGTTATAGCAATGCAAGAAGAACTAAATCAATTTGAGAGAAATCAAGTTTGGGATTTGGTGCCCTGACCCAAAGATCATCCGATCATTGGTACTAAATGGGTATTCAAGAACAAACTCGATGAATCTGTAATTATTGTCAGAAATAAGGCAAGATTGGTGGCCAAAGGCTATAATCAGGAAGAAGGAATTGATTATGAGGAAACATATGCTCTAATGGCTAGATTGGAAGCTATACATGTACTCTTAGCCTTTGCGTGCATCAAAGGATTCAAACTCTATCAAATGGATGTAAAGAGTGCTTTTCTAAATGGTTATATCATAGAAGAGGTGTATGTAGAACAACCTCCAGGATTTGAGGATGTTACTAAACTTGATCATGTTTTCAAACTCAAAAAGGCTTTATATGGTTTAAAACAAGCTCCTAGAGCTTGGTATTAAAGGCTCAGTAAGTTTCTTATTGATCAAGGCTTTGTACGGGGAAAAGTTGATACAACACTCTTTATAAAACGAAAACACAATGATATTTTGATTGTTCAAATATATGTTGATGATATTGTTTTCGGTGCTACTAATGAATCTCTATGTAAGGAATTTTCTGAGATAATGCAGCGAGAATTTGAGATGTCAATGATGGGAGAATTGAATTTCTTTCTTGGTTTGCAAATCAAACAAAGGAAGAATGGAATCTTCATATCTCAAACAAAGTACTTGAGATAATTGTTGAAGAAGTATGGAATGGATGAAGCAAATGGCACAGACACGCCTATGAGCTCAACTACGTTGATTGATGCTGATGTCAAAGGGAAAGACTATAATATAACGAAGTATAGAGGAATGATTGGATCATTACTCTATCTCACGGCAAGTAGACCAGACATTCAATTTAGTGTTGGCATATGTGCAAGATATCAATCGGCACCAAAGGAATAACATGCTGAGACTGTCAAACGAATATTTAGATATCTTGCTGATACACCAGAATTGGGTCTATGGTATCCCAAAGGAAGAAGTGAATATCTAGTTGCATATTCAGATTCTGATCATGGAGGATATAAAACAGACAGAAAGAGTACCAGTGGACAAGGACAATTTCATGGAGGATCACTTGTATCATGGTTTAGCAAGAAACAAAATACAGTGTCTCTTTCATCGACGGATGCCGAATATGTTGCAGTCTCAAGTTGTTGTGCACAAGTGATATGGGTAAAACAACAATTACAAGATCTTGGTATTTATCTCAAAGAAATACCAATCTATTGTGACAATACTAGTACGATAAGCTTGGCCAAAAATCCAGTTCAACATTCTAGAACCAAGCATATCGATGTCAGAATCATTTTATTAGAGATCATGTTCAAAAGAAGGATGTGAAAGTAATATTCATTCCTACTCATCTTCAACTAGCTGATATCTTCACAAAACCCCTTGCAAAAGATCAATTTCTATACATTAGAAGAGAATTGGGAATGGTAAATCCCAATGAGTTGTAAGTTATTTAAGCTTTTCATAATATTAGATGAAGTCACTTGATAATGTTTTGATGATTATTAATTTAAGCATCGGAGTGTGTAGAAAATTGTTTTGCAGGAAGGAAGAAACTCTGTTTTTGAAAAGCAAAAACAGAGGTGATCAGAGGATATGTTTACTGGAGTATCAACTTGAAGTAATGTGTGACTAAGAAACAATACCCGAGGAACAACTTGAAGTAAAGAAGAAGTTTACTCGAGTATGTACTCGAGTAATGGACTTCAAAACTGGAAGTAACGGATCAAGTTACTTGGAATTTAAATCTAACGATTCAATTACAAAGAAATGAAGACTCAAAAGTTGAAAAGACAGCTTACCCGAGGCGAGCCTCGAGTAAACTTGAAGCTTACTCGAGTAAGGCCTCGAGTAACTGCGAGTCCAGATTTTCAAAATTGATGAATAATGACTCAAATCTACTCAGAATGGGTTATAAATGATCGAGGGAACATCCATGGATAATTACAATCTTATTCATGCCAGGTACGCATTTTAAACGAATCATTTTAAAGTTTTTCTGTATGAACACTCGAGGAAGGCCTTGAGTAAACTTGAAGATTACTCGAGTAATGCCTCGAGTAACGTCGCGTTCTAGGTCTTTATCTGTCGCAAACTCGGTCATTTCCACAAAATCTCCTCGAGTAAATCACTATTCTCTCTCACAAAAACTTTTCACAAGTGATTCCTTGTTTCATTTCCGTCAAAACCCAACTATTTTCATCCCTATAAACCTCCTATTTTGCTCAAAATCCCTGTGCCCTATCTTGCGTCTGAGTCTCTGTTTTTCTGAGAATTTCAATTTTTCAATTCTCCAGAAAGATGAGAACCAAAAATCTTACTCCTATAGACTCCTCTGAATCTCAACAACACTCTGATCCTCTTTCTTCTCCTCCCAAAAAGAGAAGAAAGTTAATCCCAAGACCAAAAGCTAAAGAGCCTGTTGCTACAAGGGCTCAATCCAAAAAGAGTACCTCAACGGGAAGAGTAAAGAGTGCCAAATCTCCCTCACCTCCTCCCTCTGATTCCTCTACCCCTTCTTTTACTCCTAAGCCACCTAAAAAGCCAAAATATGACAAGAATGTGGCTAAGGCTATGGCTGGAATCTTGGATCAAATGGAGAAGGGACAATCTTCCAAGAAGTCCAAAGTGCCAGAAGAGGAGATCACCAACCCTCCAAAAGGGTTTAATGTCAGCAAATTGGTGGAGTCTCCCAAGTATCTGACTCAATTCTCCAGGAGGAAAGTGTGCAAGACACACTACGTGGATCTCAAGCTACTTCAAGAGGTAATGAAGCATGACCTAAGTCCTTATTTAGATCCATTTATGCCTTGGTTATCCATTAGATTACCTTTTTGCACAAAGGTGATCACTCATTTTTACTGTAACCTAGAGATCATAGATGAGCCTAACCGAACCTCAGTTGAGGAAGAGATGACCACCACAGTTAGAGGTCAAAAGATACTGATATCACCCTCTAGGATTAATTTGTGGCTAGGGATAGAGAACCCCCCAGATGATATCTATTCCCAACTTGGGCCAAACCAAATCTTTACCATTCTTAAACCTGGTGAGCTAGTTGGCCCCCTAAATTTCAAGTCCAGTGATATGTGTGATCATCATAGGGTCCTTTGGTACATTTACTCTAGGTCCTTAGTGAACAAAGCCAACAACTACACCCACTTCTCCGATAGGGACTTTAGGTGGTTTGCTTCACTTCTCTTGAAGGAGCAGAAGGATCTGGGAGAGTATATCTTTTCTGAGATGAAGAGGTATAAGGTGGATGGGAAAGCTACAACACCAATGCCATATCCTCAAATTGTGTCTCTTATCCTGAAAGAGAACAAAATATGGTATTTGGATAGTAAGGAGCCCATTGAGAGGTTGGCTCCAGTTGGGAGAAACCAAATTGGGAAATTAAACATCGATATCCCTCTCAAAGGCCCTCTGGAATCTGGGTCAAAGAAGAAGAGGAAGACCACTGAGGCAGAGACTAGTAGGATGGATGACACTCAGTCATCGGCTCCAGCTGCAACCACATCTTCACCATCTTTTCTCAATGCCACTCTCCAGCATTTTATGGAAAATATGCTGAGAGGTTTCCATGTGGATATCGCCAACACAAACGCCGAACTGATAACCAACATAAACTTCAAGATGGCAGAGTTGGTTGAGAAAATAGATAAGAGGCATGAGGAGTTGGTTGAGAGAATGGACAGAAGGCATGAGGAGCTGCTAGCTGAGCAACGTGCCCAGGGCGAGACTCTAAGATTGATTCTGGCACGTTTAGACTCATTGGGTCCTGGACCTTCTGCCGGTCCCTCCTCTTCTGCACCACCACCACCAGAGAATCCCCCTTCTGATACTCCTATTTCTGAGGATGAACCATCTACTCCTCTGGTTTCTGATCTACCTGAACTTCAAGCCAAAGACATCCTTTATTCAGTGGATAACCCAGATACCAACGAAACCATACACATCATCATTGATGATTCTCTTCCAAAACCTCAGCCAAAAACCGCTTCTAAACCTATTCCATCACCTACCCAAACTGAGGAAATATCTCCCTCTTCCTCCTCTGAACATCTCACTCCTGTTATGGATACCCCTCCAGAGGCTGAGACTACTATGGTTGTCTTCCAACCCTCTCCTATTCCTCCTAGTGATGATATCCATATCCCTCCAGTCCATTTGCTTGACCCAGTACCCTCTAGCTCATTTGATTCTTCAGATTCAGATAATTCCATGGTTCTTCCAGTGACACCCATCTCCATGGTCAAGCCTCCTAGCCCTCCACTTGATTGATGAAGCCAAAAAGGGGGAGAAGAACTTTAGGGTGATTTTGTGGAAGTTTCTGAGCTTATTTTGGGGTATTTGGTTGTATATGGGCTTTAGGGAGCATTTTGAAACTTGATAGATCTTTTTATTAGTCATCTTGAATTTATTAACTTGTAATTTGCAAATTTTAATACAAGTGTGTTTATGTTATGATTGCATTTTAAGTTCATTTAAACTTTGAATTATGATACATTGTTGGACTAATGAAATTGTTGTGTATGCAAGGTGTATGCTATGAATCCAAACTAAATAAGACATATTTAATTTGAAAATTCAATTTGAAAAACCATGTCCAAAATCACCAAGTTTTGTCATCATCAAAAAGGGGGAGAATGTTAGATCTCATGTTTTGATGATAACAAAAGAATGGTTTGAAAAGGAAATGATTAATAAACAAGTTTGAACTAAGGAATAATAGGGATAAGTATCACTTTAGATAAGCATTGGAGTAATGAAGAAAGGCCAAGAGAAAAAGATAAGGAACTTGATCAAAAGCAAGTTTTCTAAGACATTACTCGAGGCGGTACTCGAGTAATGAGCCAAAACTTGAAGTAACCAGAAGCACCTTCCAGTAACCGGCCAATGTTACTCGAGGAGGTACTCGAGTAATAGTGTAAGTATTTTCAAGTTGCTCTCAGCCTGCCAATGTTACTCAAGTAGGTACTCGAGTAACCAGGTAAAAACTTGGAGTTGCTCTCGGCCTGCCAATGTTACTCGAGGAGCTACTCGAGGAACCATATGAAAAACTTCCAGTTGCCTTCAGGTTGCCAAAGTTACTCGAGGCGCTACTCGAGTAACTCTGTTTCTCAAAATATGTTGCTCTCGGCACTTTGTACCACTGCAACATTTACTCGAGGAGCTACTCGAGTAACACATCATTATAAGTGAAAACTTTATGGTAGTACCCGATTAACTTGATATAGTTCTATCTCATTTTCCTTGAGTAATTCCTCTAGTATGCTATTATTTAATGTTTTATTTTAAGTGGATTCCTCGAGTAGGTACCTGAGTATGCAGAGAAAGTTTCAAGGAAAACTTCAAGTCTTTACCCGGGTAAGCCAAGCACAAAAAGTACAGTTACTCGAGGTGGTACCCGAGTAACCTATTCAAAAATGAATGCATTACTCGAGTCAGTATCCGAGTAACAAGGTAAGTGCTCTCGGCCTTGAGATCCTGCAACATTACTGGAGTAAAGCATCGAGTAACCAAAAGTTTTTGTAAAGGTTTACCCGAGTAACTCATAAAGTTATGAGTGCATTACTGGAGTAAGTACCCGAGTAAATATATATGTTCAAAGGTTTAAAAATTGGTTATTCCATGTACTACCCGAGTAATCTTGTATTTATTCATTGACTTGCAAGTGATCAAAGATTTCCCGATGATACTTGAGTAAGTACTCGAGTAAACTTCAAGTGATACTCGAGTAGCTACTCGAGTAAGCAAACCCATAACTTTAGAAATCATTCAAACGTTCATTGATTTGTTTCCTATGTGATTAATATTTCATTGTATTAGTATTCTTAGTCTATTTATAGATAAACAATGAAGAAATCATATCAAGTAATAGAAGTCAATGAAACGTTCAAATGCCAACCACCGCCAACGGATATTTTTCAAAAACTAGAAAAGTCAATAGTGGCTGCACACTCTCCAACGGACGAGAAGAAAATGTCCCAACGGTAATCACCAACATATCATATATATGGGAACATCCAAACAGAGAAAGAACAACAAGAACACACACAAACGTATCATCAAGTTCATTGCTCTATTTTATGTTGTAATTATATTTCTATGCTTCAGTGATTCTTATTTACTCTTGAGAGAGATATTTCATTCAAACTCAATATTTGTTATTGAGGTAACTTAAGGTTGTGGAACCTTGAGTTGGGATTGGATTACAACTTGTAAGGGGGAGCGAGTGTCCAGGTATAGGAACTTGCTTGTACTGAGGTGCCAAGAATCCACTGAATCTTGGAAGTTATAGTGAAAATCTCAGAGAAGCTCTGAGGACTGGACGTAGGTCAAAGTGGTTGTGGCCGAACCAGTATAACTCCCGGCGTACACTTCGGTGATATTTCTCCTTACTCTTTACTGTTTTAATTTCAACGTTAAATTTTATATTTGTAACAAAATTTTTAAGATCACCCAATTCACCCCCCCGCTTGGGTGAAACACTTGGTCTAACACATGTGACATAAAATTCTTCTTGCCTTAGAAAATAGTGGTTATTGCGAACCTTGTCAAATTGGGTTTTAGAAATAAATAAAATTCTCCCCTTGAAGTTTTGTTTGGCTGAAGATTAAGAGCAACGAAATGAAATTAATATGAAACTAAAGGAAACTATTGAATTGTCCCAAAGTCCTTGATAATAAGACATTATCAACATAATAAAGCTCTAAGGGACATGAAGAAGTAAATGTCCAACACTTTTCTGTGAGTAGAAGCTCTTGGAAAGTGAGTCTTCTAAGAGAATCATATGCTCTATCTAAGTGGGAGCTTTTAAAAATTGAGCTTTTTGAAAGTCATAATTGAACATCTTATGTGAAGTATTTTTATGAAATTCTTGAAGATGATAATGGCATTGTTAGAATCTGTGTGATGGGAGGTACAAACATATTCTCCTGATCATAGACCCAATATTGTTATTACCTTTCTAGTCAAGAATAATATAAGTATATGACATTGTATACTTTAATGTGCTATAAAAAATGTTTTTGGTTCAAATCAATTGTGAATAACTTGATGAGTGGATGATTTAAGTGACTAAGCGAAGGAAGGATGCTAAGAACAAGAATGTTAATCAATAAGCTAAATGGGGATAATTGTGATATATGGCATTGAAAGGTCTCATATAAATAAAATATGTTGTAAAGGCATTGACTTGGGTTAAATGGCACTAAAGTTGAGAATTTACTCAGCAAATAAGAGGTTATGAAACCGACATGGCCATGACAAGGGAAACTTCATAACATAAATTGCCCTACGTATGCTATAGTTGACAAATACATGTGCAAACGTGAAAGAAATCCAATAGCAATGCCATGTGAATTACTTTCAAAGATAATCTCTTGAGGTACTTCAATCACCTCTTAAGAGACAATATCTACATGAGATAACCAACTTAATAAGGAAACTGAGAGAAACTGAACATGTATTGTTTAACGAATAAGTTCAGTTTGTTTATCAAGACTCTCCTTTCTAGGTGGAAGCACATGAAAGTTAGTATGACCCATAAAAAAATTATTACTTTCAATGATGTGTTGAAGTACTTGGGGTTTGGAAATGAACGTCTAGAGGTTTTCAAGTCCTTTGGACAAGCTTACCCCATAGGGGAGGCCAAGTCCTCCACACTCTAAACCCAACATTAGGGAGGGGTAAGAGATTCTAGAAAAGAGATAGAAGGATAACCCTAAGTTCAAAGAAGGGTAAGAATTTCTCCCAGCAGAAGGCTAACCTAAGTGAGGTTAAATGCTTGTCATACCACGTAATCCAAAAACTACAGATGCTTCTTCACGATAGCTTCCATTTCACAATTCATTTCATATTGGGACGGTCTCCTCTAGACCATCCACACTCAAATGATACTCCACAAATCCGATTCTCGCAAGAATCTCAAACAATGAATGCAACTCAATTGCCCCAAACTGCAATCGTCCCATTTCACGATTGCCACACAAACCAAATCACCATATTTTTTTGCCAAATAGATGCAATCGCTTCCACAAAACCATCATAACATAACCACAATCATCGCAATCCCCCTAATTCATGAGTGACTAGTGCATCTCGATATCTAATGGCTCTAACTTATGAGCCATATCATAAGATCTTGGTAGTTGGGCGGCATAGGCTACCACTCTGCTTAACTCAAACTCGTTACTCCTTCTGAGAGTAACCCAAAAACACCACAACTTCAATACATCAAACGACAGCCTTAGCTATATACACAAACTCTTCCACTGTATTCACATCCCCAACCTTAACCTCACTCGTACACCCACTAGTGACTCCGCTAGTGGTAACCGGGACTTTTGGGTCTCACAACACAGTATTACTTTACCGTATCAACTTTCACGGTGTCACCCTCACCCGTACACCCACCAGTGACTCTGCTAGTGCTAACCGGGACTTTTGGGTCTCACAACACAATATTACTTCACCGTATCAACTTTCACGGTGTCACCCTTACCCGTACACCCACCAATGACTCCGCTAGTGGTAACTGGGACTTTTGGGTCTAACAACACAATATTACTTCACCATATCAACTTTCACGGTGTCACCCTCACCCGTACACCCACCAGTGACTCCGCTAGTGGTAACTGGGACTTTTGGGTCTCAACCACAATCACATTAAGTCACTCCAGAATTTCAATCTCTTCTATCTGAAGCACCTTACCATAACGGCCCACCTAGAATCGCAGTCTCTTCTATCCAGTCGACTAGCCAAGAGCCTCAATCTCCCAACACCACCCTCATCCTCTTTCTCAACTGGGGATGCACACTACATACACCCGAACCATTGCTAGGTACTTAATGACTATTGGCATGGTCATGTACCATCCACACCCTCTTTTTCCTTCGTGTCACTTGCTCTATCTGAAGGTTAGTCAATGGAAAGAATGAGATTCAAAAGAATCCCAATAGTAACAAATGACTTATACAGTATATAAACACATAGCATGTAAGATCATGTTCAACAGCATCATAATGATACATGGCTCACGCCACATACAACAGCACTCATGGTTATAAACACTATATGTCAGTTCTCGATGCTATAGACACTATGAGTCAGCTCTTGCTGCGATAAATACTATGCGTCAGCTTTCACTGCGATCTCGATGCTGTATTTACTATGCGTCAGCTTCCACTGCGGTCTCAATGCATGACAAACATACATACAATGCTTTACACATAGCATAAGAGAAAGAGTCACTTCCTTGTTCTTTTCGACGGTGTTCAGACAGAGGCTACTCAGTACCAGGGCAAATGTTGAAGCACCTTATATAGCTTTCATAGCAACACACATCGAAGACTTTAATTTTACGCACCGCCTTTCGGCCTTGTGTCAACACCGGTGCAACTAGCTTGGTGGCTAGCCATGCTAGCTATGCCGGGGTAAGTGCCCTCAGAATTGAGAACCCCCGATCATGTAGTTGAATTCGCCATCAGCTGAACTAGCTCTGCTCTGCAGCCACAACCACACCTCAATCCCAGCTTGTTCACAATTGTCACACATATATGTTGCCTCATTAGCATACACATATCACATTGCCTTTCTGGCAATCACAAAGCCACTCTAGCTTCCAGATAGTCAATTGCCCTGTAAACTACCGCCCCAGCAGAACGGTCCTCCGCCATGGGAATCACCTTATACGGCCGCAGGTGAAAGACACACAAATTTTGTCACATCCTGAGCCTTTGCCTACTAGATGCAGCCAACCGGACCAACCCGATCCGGCCCAACTAGGGTGATGGACTCACAATACAATCACAATAAGCTAGAACTGGCATCTTAATAGCTTCACTTTCACACTGAGAATTTTTTTTACCAAATCAGGATCCTTCAAGACCCCTTCTCATAAGATAATTTGGACTTTAGAGTTGTACTCTTCGAAGCCATCACTAACACATCGCACTTTCTGCAAACTTGAGCTCCTACTTAACGTAGTATTCAAACACATCATATTCACCAGGCTTTTGCTGCACACTCTGAGGTCTTTCTCCTCATATGTGCTTTAAAAATGTCAAGGTGATTTAATAGGACTCCCGTAGGAAACTCTCACTACAACTGACCACACTGACAATCTGTGCCCAATTTTAGCCTGATTCAACTCAAATTATTCAGAGCCATAACCAATACATCGCGCCTTTTTATTGTCACACCCACCCCGGTTTTACCCCCTCAGGGGATGCCCCGCGCCGGTGGCTGGGCTGGTTGGTCTCACCTCTCTTGGGCTAACCCACCACCCAGGACTCACAAGAGTTCGTCACTCCCCAAGCGGGGATTTTCTTCGCCTCCCTAGGGATCGAAGCCACTACCTGGGTGTAAGTAGCTCCTTAATGCATCCCCTGGTACCATTGAGCTATATTACGAACATGGGCTCTCATAGCTCTACTATACGATTCAATATCACGGTGACTGCTCTCTACGGTTCGTTATCAAGGTGGCTGCACACTGGGGCTTATCGTCACGACGGCTTTCACAAAGTCATATAGTCTCACCCCCCGTATGATATCGCCCGAAGGTTCGGTCCTCCCACTGGAACCACTAATGAGCCACAGGTAATAGACCTACACACATCCCCCGTATTCCATACCCCCGAAGGCACGGTCCTCCCACCTCAACACCGATGGGCCGCATGTGAAGAAATAGCCTTACGGCTCACATAATTACATAGTCTCACCCCACATATGCTACCGCCCGAAGGTACGATCCTCTCACCGGAACCACCGATGAGCCGTAGGTAGTAGACTCACAAATAGCCTAACCGATCAGGTGTCACCGTAGGTAGCCCTCTCCGATCAAAACTCCCCGTAGGTAGCGTTCTCCGATCTGAATCCTCCATAGAGAACTTTCTTCCTGCGCTAGATTAACAACCAGAACCCTTAGGGTACCTGATACACATTTCAATTTAAGTCTAGTACCATACTCTAGCATCATAGACCATCCACATCAAATCTAATTCCTAAGAATCAGCTCAACTATTAAGTCTAATCCTTGGATCACAACTCAATTCTCAACCTCAGTTGAACCAAAAATCACTTCCCTAATTTCCACGAAGCATCACAACTCCAAAACAAATCCAAATATCTTTGCTAGCCTAGGGCACACCGATCCCCTAGGTCTTAAGGCCTTTAAACCTACAAGCTCAGTATGACATCACTACATTTAAAATCATACCACCTTAGGTTTCTTACCCAATATCTAGGTTGGACAAAACACCTAGAAACTAAATATCGCATTCCTGGGAATTCATTTTCTTCTACCTCTGGGTTTACACATCAATTCTCAGGCGAACCACTATATCTTTCGATTCTACAATGATTCTCCACTATAGAATAACCAAATAATGTACACACATAGTCCATAAATCTCATATATCCACAAAATAATAGGGACCTTAGTGTGTATACCATAACAAACAAAGTCATCTCTTATGACTTAAGGCAGCAACTACTGCTACTATCCTAGCAAATTCCCATCTTTGCCAGGAACTGCAGCTCTGATACCAAAAATGTAACCCCCTCCACAATTATATCCAAAATACGTGATTAAAATGAAATAGAGACCAATAATAATAAAAAAATCATTTAAAATCCCATCCTTGAGATAGGGTTTTCAAAAATACCTTTTAAAATCTAATTAACTTGGTCTCATATTCACATTTCGAATACAATTACTACGCGAAGATAAATCACATTCATATAAATATCAGAGTGCACAACATAATCATCCCAGCAATCCCAGGTACATACCTTCACTAAAGATACACAAGGCAAAATTGCCCATTACAATTCTTCAAATGGGGATTACACAATCTCATCTCAAATTCATAACCATATATTCAACCGAATCATATATAGTCTTCACAACTCATTGGTAACCAACTACCAATTCTCATCTCGAAGGAGTCCTAGCCGGTCCCTCCACGTGCCACTTGCCCTGTCTAAATTGTTGGTAGGGGAGGGTGAGATTCGAGAGAATCTTAGTAGGAAATAGATACCATAATGCATGCATGATAGATGCTATGTGTATGACATGTTAGCTTTATCTAGATGCATGCCCCATAATGACATTTTTGCATGCTCAATGTTTAATGTAACAAAACTATGGCCACAACAAAATAGAAACAGAGCTTTATTTATTCAAATATGCTCTACACAATCAAGTAAAGCAATCACATACATCACTACACATGTAAAGATATCAAATACATGCAAGTAAGGTAAGTCCCCTACCTCAAGTCTTTTCTCCTTGATTTGTGTACCAGCAACTCGGGGCTTCACATTCGATCTTACAATGTCAAATGTACTATTTATACCCTTCCATAGTGTTTCTAGGGGTTATATAAGGCTATATTAAAACTTTACTGCAATACCCCCGAGGGCCCGGCGTACCCGGCCCGGCTGTACTTTTCTTGAAATTTTGACATGGGCTATTCTGACATATTTTCGCTCAAGGAATCTATTTCTAAACTTGGAAATATCAAATTCAATGCCAATTTACAAATTTACCCTTGGCAGCCCTGCTTTAAGGGTTTCAAGGGTGTTTTCATAATTATGTTTTTTCGGCCTTTTTCGAAAAAGTGACTAACTGTAACCCCACCTAATTTTCGCTCCTGAACTCAATTGAATCATTAAATCATTGAAAATCCATCTCTAACCCCTCCAAACTAGGCTTGGCCGAAATTCACAATTCCCCTGGAAAAATTGGGGTTTTTCGGTTTCGGCTCCATATATGCGTTCCTTTCTACTCCTAACCACTTTATTAACTATTCCATTAGGTTACAACTACCATTTAGTACAAATTTTGGCAGCAAAACACTACTAACACAACATTTCCAAATTTTACAAACAAAGACAATCCGGCGAAATTTCACCGATTAAATTGTCCACATCAATCAGAATAGTCAATATACGAAGTTTAGGAAGTTACCTCTTCTTCCTTCTGGCTTTTCCTTCTTGTGGCTAAAAACCATAACTTAAAAACACCAAGATTTGTGCTTCAAATACCTTACAAAATATAGAAGAGAAGCTTAGGAGAAGGATTATACGCGTTAGGTACGAATTCACCGAAGAAATCGACCTACCTCGCGAGTTTTCTTCCTCTTCTCTCTCTAAAACTCCCTCTCCCTCTTTCTTCATGGTTCTGCAGGGTTTTTGGCTGATGGAGGAAGAGGATGATGACTTTATAACATTTAGTTTATGTCATCTTTAATTATGATGATGTCATAATTCCAAAATTGACATTTTTGGATTTTCAGGCAGATTTTCTGCCCAATTTTTGAAAAATCATAACTAATTCTACAAAAATCAAAATGAGGTGATTCTAAAGCCAAATGAAAGGTATTTAAGTCCTCTTCATTTGAAAAATATGATCCATTACCATAAATCACCACAAAATTCCAGAATTACAAAAATTTCATCACCGCCCCAAAACAGAGTTCATTTTTTATCTCAAAATTTGGACAGTCATATCTCCCAATTCCCAAAACAAAATGGCACAAATTATATGTCCATTTTGAAGCTTGGGATGTGAAATTTATGGCTGGAAAGTTTCATAACTTTCTGACATTATTTTCCTAGTCAAAACATCCACACGTGAAGACTGCCCAGAATAGAGTTTCACTGGACAGAATTTTAGATTTTGCATCTTTGCTTCCAATGGTTCCATTTTCATACCAAACATCTTTCCCACAAAAACTTTCTCAAGGAATCCATTGGAAACACCAAATCAATCAAATTCACATCTCATTGACATGTTTTCACAACAATCTCAACATGTCAACACAATTCACATTTCAAAACCTAACATTGCAACATTTCCATTCCAAAGTTCCAAACCAATTTCAATGACATCAAAACACACTATGACACCATTTCCAACACAATACCCCATTCAATTCTTCCCTCTATTCTAAGTCAATTTGGATGTTAATCCACAATTGAACTCAAATACAGGGTTTCGGCCCTGCTCACAACACACATGAATCATATTCGAGTGCCAAATCACATCATATTCTCCAAAAGGGTTATTTATCACTAACCACATCCACTTTTAGAGTCATTAACCCTAAATCACAATTTGGGATCTTGCTAAAACGGGGCTTAGCAATCCACTAATCGCATGCTTATTCTCTAGCCTCAAGTTTCAAAATTCAAGGTATTACAACAAACATATAAAATATTCACATAATTTATGAAAGATAGAGTTACTACATGTCTCCTTTCTCAATTTCTCAGTCGTCCTAACTTTGATTTCGGCTTGGAAAATTTCCAATTCCTATCAAAATTTAAGGTAACAATAAGTAAATGGTTATTACTTGTACCATTACTGCCTTTAAATCATAGTATAAATCACAACCCTGTTGTTCCAGATTGTACTCCAGAAACATGGTCAAACTTTGAAAAATCATAACTTTCAATCCACTAGGCCGAATAGCTCATATTATTTATCAAAATCAAAGCTCATGGTGTCTACTTTCATCCTATAAAATATCATGCAATTTGGATCAAGTTTGTCTTCTGAAAAACACGCTACAACAATACTAGTTTCAGAAAAGAATCTGGATAGCAAAAACTCAAACTTCCAAAAATTCTAGAATTATATATAATCATCCAAAAATCACAACCACGTGTAATTCCATATAATTTTTTTGTGTAGAATCAAATAGAATACTTAGAAACATTAAAATCTAGCTTCTTCCCTAGATTCTATAAAGAACTGAACAGATCCCCCTTTTCCCCAAGAATTCAATTTTGCAAATTAAGCTTCATCAAGACTTATAATCTAACATCATTAAACCTTCTTTAACCCATTTCTCATGATTACAAGACCATTAAGCTTTATTTTCATGGTGTTAGAAAATCAAGGAAGTCACACAACTCCATGAATAATTACTCAAATATCACAACATTTAGCTCAAATTGAAGCTTACGCTTACTTGTGCATGATTTTGCAACTAGTTCTTGATTCTGGCAATACCTATCCTGAGTAGATGACACCAAAATCCACCAATAAAAAATATAAAACCACAGAATTGAAGCTCATCGTGAGGAGAAGATTTGTGAAGGAATTTTCGGGTGAAAGCTGTGATTCGGTAGTGAAATCGGCGAATTTTCCCCAAAGTTCTTACTATTCATCATCTTCTTTCCTCTTTCAATTTTTCCCTAATTTTTGCCAGTTTTTCTTGATTTTTTTTGAGCTTTTGGATGTCTTAATGGATAGAGAAAAGATAATTTTTTTAAATTTCCAAAATTACCCTTACATTTTGTGATTTTTACACTTTGCTGGAAATACGATAGAATTTTTATCAAACTTTGAAAATTCACATCTTTATTTGTATACATTCATTTGAGGTGTTTTCAAAGGCTACTTAACCCTTATTTAGTCTAGTTTCAAGGAAAAATATACCATTTAGCCAACTAAAAGCTTTATGTAACAGCTTAATGTAACACCCTAAATTTTATTCACCAAGAATAGATTATAATTATTTTATATAGTCAATGAAATGGTGAATATTTAAGACCAAAGGAATTAAATATTGAAAATTGAAAGTGGAATAGTGGTTTAGTGAAATCACCTGCGAGGTAGTGAGTATTTCATGTGGTTTTGGAAGACCAAATGATAAGTAAAAATTATGAAATTTTATCGTGTGAAAGTAGACATCCTAAGCTTTAATTTTATAGGTATTACAGGCCATTATGACTTGTGGATTGAGAGTTATGAAGTTTTGAAGTTTGCCCAGTGAAATTGACTAATTTCTGAAGCAATGGTCAAAGATTGAAAATCTGGGAATGATATTACCCTAGCTAGTAAAAGTCCATATTTTTCCTTGAAACTACACTCAATAAGGGTTTCGTAGGCTTTGGAATAACTTCAAAATGATGTCTACAAAATCAGTTATGATTTTTCAAAATTAGGGCAGAAAATTTTCCAGAATTGGCATTTTTCCGAAAATTGAAAAATAAAATGTGTTAGCAATTGTGTGAATTTTGGAATTGTTAAAATCATTTTTCCCTTTCCTTCCCTCTTGAAATTTTGCCCAAACACACATGAATGAGGAGAAAATTTGATTTCATGAGCACATGCCTAATTACTACATGAAGAGAGTCATGATGGCAAGGCTACATGAACATTTCAATGATGACAAAGGATGAGTGTACACAACATGGAAGTATGGTGAATGCATGAAGGGATAGCTTGAGTAAAGGAAGGGAGAAACATGATTGCATAATGGTGAGCTTGAGTGAAGGAATGAAAGAATATGATTGTATGGAAAAGTATAAGTGTGAACATGGATAAAGAAGCATGGGCTAGTGGAGAAAAAGGGAGAGAGAACACAGTTTTGAGGAGCAAAACAAGGGAAGTAATTGCATCAATTTAATGGCAAGTCAATGAAGAAATCATGAAGAAAGAGAAGAGTGTGACAAGTGTCACATTATGAGCCCTTGATCAAATCAATGGATAGGAAGAAGGAAGACGAAATAAATAAAACGCTTACTCTCTCCACTTTTATGACATGTTCGGCCATAACATAAGGAAGAGAGAGAGAGAGAGAGAGAGAGAGCTTGTGAAGTTCTTGAAGGATTGAGATAAGGAGGAAGAGGATTAAGGTAAGAATTTGTATTTTATAGTGATTAAGCTTACTATTTTTTGTAGTTAATCCTCTAATTTCTTATTCTTCATGGAAATCATGGTTTAGCAAGTTAGAGCTGGATTCTCATTCGGATGGATGTAGAACGGACTGGATGGATCAAGAGTGGGAGCGAAAGAAGCTATGGTCGAAAGAGAAGTGGTTAAGGCAAGAAGAGATGGAGAACTCGAGAGTGATGGATGGAAATCTCAAAGAAAGAAGAAGGCGGAAGAGTAGAGGAAAAAATTCGAAAAGAAATAGGAATGCTTTGGATACCATGTGACAAAACTGATTGGGAAAATGAATAATGTGCATTTCCAGTAACATGTCAGATATATATACACAAGGGATGAAAATAATATATGTTAGAAGTCTAACTATACATACACTACTGGAAAAATCACTTTTAAGACCGGTTAAAAAAGACATTTTAGACTGGTTCTTGATCCGGTCTTGATACAGCCGGTCTTAAAAGTCTGCTATTTTTTAGATTGGTTATAGAACTGGTCTTAAAATAATTTTTTAAGACCGATTATTATAAAACCGGTCTAAATATAAATATTTTTAGACCGGTTATTAGAGGAACTAGTCTAACAGGTTCAAATTTTAAACTGGTTTTATCAAAACCGGTCTTAAAAGTATTACTTTTTAGACCTTTTTTTTCAGAAAAACCGGTCTAAAATTTCAACTTTTTAGACCGGTTCTCTCCAAAACTGATCATAAATGTACTTTTCAGACCGGTTTTGGAGAGAATCGATCTTAAAAGTTGATTTTTTTTATTTTATTTTTGTTTTAAAGATATACCTAGCAAGTCATTTCCCCTGTTAAAACAATTAACTCAGCAAGCAGCAGCCAGTTCAACGACATTCAAATAAATCTTCTTCTCTTACAAATTATATAACTAACATCTTAATGCCATGTAAGAGACTCAAAACTCATTAGAACATATTAAAACTCAACTCCCTTGTGCTTAAACAGTGCTGGCCGAAACTGAAGCAACGAAAACAACCATGAATAATAAACTCACGATCATAGACAGAATCATAATGCAAGGAAATCATACAACCATGACAATGCTGTTTTGACCAAGTTCCTTATCATGTCACTTACATATATACATCAAAGATTAAATTACATTAATGAAAATGTTGTTATTCATTGGGCCAAAATACTTTATACACACTCTTCTCAGGCTGATGATCACTAGCTGGCCTGGCTTCAGAGAATCTACACTAAGACACACACCACATTCCTTCATTTTCCTATGATGACAACAAAAAAAGTAGTTATATATATACACCAATAACATATACATAATTCAAATATAGTTCATGATAATTATTTTAGCTAACTAACATTCAACGTAGTTTTATAAAGAAATATCCTCCCATATCCCTTCATGATGATCGTTTCTTGTGCCGTGTTCATTGTCTGCTTCTTCTTCTTTGTTCAATTCTGGTAAACCCCTAGAAAAAGAAGGAGTCTCAAGCAGATCATTCATTGAATGACTTTCCTGATTAATATCAACGACCATTTTTCCTTGGAGAGCTACAGACCACATTTTATTTACCTGATCAGTAACATAGAACACTTGTTTCGCTTGATATGCCATAATAAAAGGTTCATCTCTAAAACTTCTACTATTCAAATCAACCAATGTAAATCCCAACTAATCAATCTTCACACCATTGTTGACATCAACCCACTTGCATTTGAAAATGGGAAGTTTACCTTTAACATAATCAACCACCCAAATCTCTTCAATCACCCCATAATAAGGTATTACTGCCAATCTAGGATTCTTATCTTTTGAACTAGAAAAGTGCATAGATTCAGCCACTAACATAACCCCACTACTCTGGACAGTGCTCCTATCATCAAGGGACTTCATGTAAAATGTATAACCATTGATCACAAATGAAGCCCAGCTTATGACATCAGCCTTAGAACCACTTGCTAACCATTTAATTGTGTCAGAAACACATTTACTACTGCAAGGGACACTTTTAAGGACCGCTTTTATACCCTTTAGACGACTGTTTTCATGGGGACGTATAAGTGTATGTCGTTCAAAGTTTAAGAAATGACTACTGTTATTAAATAGTCATTGTATCTTAGACACAACAACTATTTTTCACAAAACAGTCGTTGTATCTCCATTTTTTTTAAAAAAACATATACAATGACTATTTTTCATAAAACAGTCGTTGTATCTCTAATTTTTTTAAAAAAGATACAATGACTGTTTTATGTAAAACAATCGTTGTATCTCTATTGTATGTTTTTTTTTAAATTCATGTTTTACAGGATATAACCACCAATATAATGCTATTGGAAAAGCACCAACGTAACCCAGAAGCCCTAACATAACCCAGAAATGCCTATGTTTCAATGAAATTCCTATAAATTCATGTTTTACAGGATACAACCACCAATATAATGCCATTGGAAAAGCACAAACGTAACCCATAAATGCCTATGTTTCTATGAAATTCCTATATATGCTTCATCATCAGTTAATTTTCAAACTTAAACTTTCAAACTAAATCATGACAATCATATAGCCAAAGAGATGACATGCTTTCATGAAATTCCTATGCTTCATTATTAGTTAATTTTCATTTTTGGAATTTCAAACTAAAACATGACAATCATATAGCCAAAGAGATGACATGCTTCCATGAAATTCCTATGCTTCATCATTAGTTTTCAAAGTGTTATAAAGTATAATAAAGTCAAAGTACTCATAAATAAGAAACTGGAAAAAGTATTCAAATATGCAAACTTATATTGCATTGTACAAAACCACTGCAATATGAGAAAAAACATCTATAAATCATCACCACTCTATGTGTTGTAGAAGATGTGCTGACAAAAGCCTTTGGATCAAATTAATGTCCTCGATTGTGCAGGGGTCCTGATTTCCAAATATCTTAACGTAAAATAGAGAATATGTTAACATAAATCAATAAATTGAATGAAATAACTAACAATTAAAGCACATGAAAGGAAATGAAATTCAGTTGAGAATCAAGAAATGATTACCTGCTCAAAATTTGTAGTAAGGCCACTGAAAATGATGTTATACATATATAGTATAGCATAGAAGCCGCACTTAGTTGTCCCTGCTTGCTAAGGACACTATACATCAAAAGCAAACGGTAAAAAAGAATAAAGGCCTATGTAAAGCAATATTCAATCAAAGAAGTTGAATGTAAAGAACTTACCTTTGTCTGGAACAAATTTGTTGGACCACTTTTACCTTCACGCTTCCCACCCATTATATAATGTCTTCAGTGCACTATAATAATTAAAATGATAAATGGAAGACATTAAAACAAGTTATTATAATAAAAAATCAATGACTGACAAACAAATTTACTTACGTGTTGAAAATATTTTTGATATCTTTGTTTGGCCTGCGACCTAATGAGTCAAACCAAAAGATGATGTTGATCGAGGGACAAGGAACACAGAGACTCTAATGATAACTATAATCATATGCATATATAGATTAGAGTGAGGTTTGATAACATGATACTGCTTAGCAAAGTGAATGTGTATAAATATATGAAATTAAGTTACTTGCCCTTTAACAATTGGTGCTAGATAACAAGGCAGTTGAGTCTCACCTATTGTATAGCCTGCATAGCTCATCCAATCTTCCAACCTCTGGCTATTACGCCCTAACATATTGTCAGGACATAATAAGCCATATTAGTGGCTAGCCCTCATTCCTCACACAGTTTGTAGAAGCAGCTACCACATAAATGAAATGAGAAATGACTCAGTAAATATAGAAACTTAAAACTCCTAAATATCAGTGCATTAATTACAATTAAAAATTATAACTAAACTCACATGATTGCAAATGTGACCCATCTTATGTCTATCTCCTCCAAACATAGGAACTCTCTAATATCTTGGTTATCAAGTTCATAATTATACGAGATTCTACCACCCATAATCTCACAAGGCATTTACAAGTCGACCTTGTTTATGTCTTGATGAATATTTTGCAGTTGTGCTAAAAGGGGAAATTTTGCCGCATCATCTTTTTTCTAGTAAGACACAAAATAAAGATTATAAGTAGAATGCCAATGATCAAGTAACAGTATGATATTTCCTACCATTAAAGGGACTGGCACAATCTAAACAAGATGTCTAGGCCACAATATGAAAGATCCTATTACCAGACCTAGTCTGGCAACCTCACCATCGGGGAACGGGACATCTACATCTTCCTCCCCCGGTCGAACACTTGTCACATCGACCTTATGTTGATCATCCCGGATTTGGTTATTATGGTGGGTGGTGGCATGGCTGTATACAACAACATCAACCAACATGCAGGTACGGGACCTCCAAATACAGAGTGCAGGGTTCTCCGGGCTATAGCGAAGGACCAGGGTTGCCATGTCCAACCTCAAGCGGATTGTAACTGCATTTAGTGCTAGGAAAGGTTGGAGATTCCTGATTAAGAGAAAGGAAAGAATTAATTAAAATTATGTAAGGAAAAACTCAATGTAATGTTAAATGAAATTAGTTACAAACCTCAGAGCTAGGCGCCACATTACACATCCCGCCTTGTATGTGAGACAACACCATCGTACTCATCCCACCATGTATCTTACTCAACAACTCTTCTTTAAGCTCGTCTCGAAGTGATTGACAAATTTGCACCACTAGCTCTGCTCGAATTTCCTCTCGAAACCTGGCCACAAACTCTTAACTCATTTCACCACGTCTATAAGCTTGTGAACCTCGACTAAAGTATTTAGGGAGACCAACTCCCCTTGACTCCCCTCTAACTTGACCATGGTGATCTAGATTCCCAAGTGTCGTTGCTAAGATGTCCATCCTTCCAGTTTGAGTGAAGGAACCTTGGCTACTCTACTCTTTAAGGTCATCCTGTAGCATACAATAGATAAATAGAAAGTAACTACATGCAATCTTGTTAGGAAAATGAAACACACTTAAATATACTTATTATTAAATACTCATAATCCTTTTAGCGACATCAGTAATGACTTGATTTATATATTTTTCTCCCTTTATCCTCCCTACTTTCCATTTTTTGTGATGCGGGGGAAGAGGTGGCGCTTGCACGACAATACTAGGATCTACACGCGCCGCTTCCTCCAATTTTTTCAATTCAGCCTGCATCATCTTCTTTCCGAGCTTCCGATAACCCCCACACGAGATGTAATGAGGATAATTATTTTTCGCTCGCCTCTCTTTATTTGCTTGACTCAATTTCTATATAAATAAAGAATAATGATAACGGAGTTAGCGATGTCAAGTAAGTTCAACTAAAATGTTTAACACTAAGATGAACAAAATGTACCAGGAAATTGAGATCCTGCCGTGATGCCACAAACAACATCCAGTCATTTGGAGAAAGAAACGAATACTCTTTGCAAGGATCTAAATGACTCAGTGGCCCTCAAACATACTTGGTTGTGAGCGTGGACTTGAAATCTTTCCATCGCTCAAGAACTTCTCCCATCCAATGCTTGTACATCTGCCTCGTATTGGGAACATCATAGGTTTGCTACAAAACAAAATATATATTAGTTGTATATGAAAAATAGAAATAGATATAGAGATAACAATACAACTTTACATACCAAAAGTTGATCCCAAATCATAGCCTTCGTCTCCTTTGAAACTTCCCTTCAGGTAGGAATTAGAATGCTAACTTTGCTCCGACCTAAAAGGCCAATATAGCTAATGAACTTGTCTCCCTTTTCACCGATAGGTTTTAAATCAGCATCAAATTCCACGTGAACCCTTTCTTGTTCTTCCTCATGACGTTTGACCAACGACCATAGCTTCGTGCTTCCTCTACCCTTTTTCTTAGCAGGTGAGCCAACAGAGTCGCCCGAATCTGAATGTGACATGATCCTGCTAACATGCACACTTTAAACAATTCCAAATCTTACTTTAAGTGTTTTCCCTTATTCCTTCATAATGATCAACTCTAGTTGCATATTCATCATTATCTACCAATTCCATTTCAGATGGCATAGGCAGATTTGTAGTGAAAGGCGGTGTGTTGTCAAGATTCAAACTCGGATCTCCATCCTTCTATTTTTTACTTTGGAGTACAATAAAATATTTTTCATTTGCTAGATCAATGACATAAAACACTTATTTTACCTGACTTGCTAGAATGAATGGCTCATCTTTATAACCGACTCTTTCAAGATCAATTGAGGTAAATCCAAATTGATCTATTTCAACAGCATTATTATTAACCCACTTGCATTTGAATAAAGGAACTCTCAACTTAGTGTATCTTATCTCCCATATGTCTTCAATAACTCCATAATAGACCATGGATGCCAAAATGGGGTGTTTGTCTTTCGAACTAGAAAAGCGCATTGATTTGGCTACCACCATCTCCCCGCTATTTTGCATAGTACTTTTGTTATCCGGGCTTTTGTATAGAAAGAATACTCGTTTATATCGAAGCCACTCCAAGTTATGACCTCAAAACAAGGACCCCAAGCTAACCATTTGATTGTCTCAAACATATTAGTCTCATGCGCTATCTTATCCTTAAACCACTCTATGAAAGTCTTGTTTTGCTCATTAGCTATCTGCATGTCATTTTTTCTTGGATATATCTCCTTTAAACTCTTTCTGTGTTCTGCTAAGTATGGCTGAACTTCTTCCGTATTATTCAAGATATACAAGTGTTCTTGTAAAACCTCTTCAAGACACATACTCTTCTCTTTGAGCCCTCGTGTTCCCTTACTTGTACCCTTTTCATGATAAGATTGGCCCTTCGACCTTGATAGATATTCTTTGCAAAAGTCCATAGCCTCTTCAACGACATATCTTTCCACAATTGAGGCTTTAGGTCGATAAGGATTTTTAGAATACCATTTTAGGTTCTTCATGTATCGCTCGAAAGGGTACATCTACCTTAGATAAACTGGGCCGCATAGTCTTACCTCCCTTACCAGATGAATTATTAAATGCACCATTATATCAAAGAATGCAGGAGCAAAATGTATCTCTAGTTGGGATAGAATAGTATAACCCTCATTTTCCAATTCGTCTAACCTTGCAATGTCAACAACTTTGCTATAAATAGCATTGAAGAAACTGCACAACCTTGTTATCGTGCTTCGTACATCATCTTTCATAATGCTTCTAATAGCTACTGGTAATAGTTGTTGCATCAAGACATGACAATCATGAGACTTCATTCACACTAACTTCATATCTTTTATTGACACAAGCCGGCTCACATTAGAAGAATACCCTTGTGGCACCTTAATGCCATGTAAATACCCACACAAACTTCTCTCAGCTTTTGACAATGTATGTGCTACTGGCTCCATATACGCTCTCTTACTTGAATCTCTTAGTTGTGGATGCAATCGTTCTCTTCTTCCCATTTCAACCAAGTCTAGTCTCGTATTAATTCCATCTTTAGTTTTCCCTACTATGTGCAAAAGCGTACCAACAAGGCTATCGCATACATTTTTTCGACATGCATCACATCAATACTATGTCTCACATCAAGACTACACCAATATGGAAGATCAAAGAAAATTAACCTCTTCTTCTATATGTTCTTCTCACCCGTAGTCTTTTGATTTTTACCAAAAGTGATATTGATTCTTTCTACCCGACTACAAACCCGGTCTCCAGTTAATGGCTTCAGACCCAATTCATTCTCCGGAAAACCATTAAAAGCCTTCTTTAGCCTACGATATGGGTGGAACCGAGGAAGAAATCGTCTATGACAAGGTAGACCGTTTTTCTACTGTGCTTGAGTTGATGGAACTGTGTGCTTGCTTCACATATCTGGCATGCTTTATGACCCCTGACACTATAACCTAACAAGTTCCCGTATGTAGTGAAGTCATTAATTGTGGTGAAAATCATTGCATGTAGCTTAAATGAATGTAGCTTATATGTATCAAACACATCTATACCATCCTCCCACAACTACTTTAAGTCCTCTATCAAAGGTGCCAAGTAGACATCAATATCATTCCCTGGCTGTTTTGGTCCCAAAATCATCATAGGAAGCATCATATACTTGCGTTTCATATGCAACCAGGGAGGTAAGTTGAAAATCACCAGCAGAATTGGCAATGTACTATGTGCACTTCTAAAAGTACCATAGGTTGCTTTTTAATTGAACCGTGTTATGATTGGAAGATACCACAAAACTTTGACAGGTTGCTTTTTAATTGTCTCATCACTACACCTATTACCTTTCTTCACTTTGTATCTGGAAGTTTTATATTTCAGATACTCACTTAAGCCTTCATACACATTTTTGTGTAATACGCAGTCATTAAGGCAGTCATGTATCTTTTTATACTCCATACCCATTGTAGATAATATTTTCTTAGCCCCATACATACGATTTGAAAGTACATTATCCTCTGGAAACATATCACACAACAATTCAAGCAACAATGTGAAACTACTATCAGTCCACCCACAAGTTGCCTTTAAGTTGACCAAGTGCAAAATACCTGACAAGTGTGTATGCTTAGTACAACCAGGGTATAAAGGTGTCTCTGCATCACTCCTCACACTATCATATACAGGCGATTGTGCAAAACATTTTACCTCAACATCATGAATCATTTTCTCCATTCTATCGTCATCTCCAACCTCCAAAACTTCCTTCTCATAGGACGCACAAGCAATTACTTCCTCACCATGCCATATCCACCTTTTGTACGGAAGATTTATTCCATGACAAAATAAGTGATCTCTTATATCATCAATATCTCGTAGACTCATTTAAACACTGCACACATGGGCAAAAATACTTCCCATTTTTACTAGGCGCATTCATTCTAGCAAATTTAATAAACTCTTCCACCCTATTCTCATATTCTTCACTAGTTCTCAAAGCATTCATCCAATGACGACCCATTTTACTACCACCTATGCCATTTTCAATAATACTAAATTTTAGACCAATTGTCATTATGATATACATATGGACCAAGAAAAGAGATGCCTTACTTATTTTTTTTAAAAATTTTAGCAGCTTTTGTGCTAAAATGTAAGATTGAGAGTCAGATTCAATCTAAAAATGGACAACAGATACACTAGTAGGGTTAAGGCTATAGTCAATCGTTGTATACACAAAATAAATTAACTGAGCAAAAGAAAGTCATTGATAAGAGAAGATTTCCTAGAAACAAAAGTTACCTGGTAAAGAAATTGTAGCTCTAATGTGATCAAGACCAGGTACTTCTTCCACTTCACCACCAAATTTCAAATTATGAACTTCTTCTCCATGAGATTTGTTTAATGCAAAGGGAGTGGCGGGAATGAACTGACAAAGAAGTAGGAAGCGTGAAAGGGTCGGAGAGGTAGGATGCGACAAAACAGCTGTACTCTTTACGCTGCTCTAGCATGCTCTGCACCATCTTTGACTTCAAAACAAGATACAACGATTGGTTTTAGAAAGGGTAAGATAATGACATATGACGGTTTGTTATTTACATTTAATAAAAATAACAAAATCATGACCCCTCATGAAATCAGCAGCTATGATTTAATATTTGTCGAATAAAGACACCATCTTCAGCTATGATTCAAAATCATAACCTTTTCTTATATCATATTCTATATTTCTTCATCATGGTTATTATATCTTCCCTTGTCATTCCACATATCTTCTATTATATTTATAGAATAATAGTCTTTTTCAAATTGTTACAAGTGTGGCCAAGAAAGGAAGCATTAAAACAAGACAGTGAAAATTAATGAAACCCAGATACTAACGTCAAATGACTTTATTTTTCATTATATAAGTACATGAGTTACATGTAGTTTGTAATTATATACTTGATACAAACACATGAAACAAAACCTCCAATTTTAATCATAAGAACATACCAGAAACAAAAAACCCTCATAAGAGTTAACTTTGGTGCCCTAATGAATGAGTAATGACCCTAGTTTATCCCCAAAAAAATAGATACCTAACTGTTTTAATTTCAGATGTCCATATGACTGAGAAAAGCGGTTTCAAAGGAGGAAAGCTACAAAATGTTTATCATCATAGTAACAAGTAATTTCTTTTTCTTTATTGCCAAAATAACAAGTACTTGCACACTGTTTTAACAAAACTCTTTCATCAAGAATCTATTTTCATCTTCGGCCACTGATTTATATTGTATAATAATTTAGATATGAATTTATTGGTTCTTCTATGTAGATAAGTGGGCATATGATTTCTTGGATTATTCCAGCTATTTTTCATTAAAAGTAATTAAGTCAACATGATCAAAAGGTGCACAACATCATGGTATTCATGATGAACTATGAGTTGCATACAAGTCGTGTATGGATTTATACGCAATTCCTAAATTAATATTTGTATTTACTAAATATATTTCCCTTTTAAAGGTATATATTTGCTTTTAGAAACATAGAGTAACTCTCAGCATTTAATGTCAATCCCATTAATGAAAATGTTTCTAATTGATTTGATTATCTCACAAGTAAAATTCCAAATGAATAATCCCAATCTCGCAACTTACCATTTAAGAGTGACAAAAAGCAACAAACACGGATACAAAAAAAAAATCAAACAATCAACATATATAGCTTGTTGGAGATGAGGGAAAACAGGGATTGCAAGGTCAGAGGATGAAACGAAGCCACACAAAACACATACTTAAACTTAAATAATGCAGCCTCAAGCTTAAAAAAATTAGGATTACAAGCTCAAAGGATGAAATGAAGAACTATATCAAATGAAATTTAAGTTCTGTTTTACCTAGCACTTCGCAGGACGAAGAAGAGGGAAAACAGGGAGGATGGACCCAGCAGCTATAGAACCCACAACAAATTGAGAAGAGGAGGGAGAACTAAGAACACGGAGACAGAACCACTTCTGATTTCAACAGAGAAGAGGATCTAGGGAGAACCGCCAAAGATGAAATGCAATTAGTGCCAATGAAGAAAAATTAAGGCTTTAGTAATTAAACAAAACAGCTACATGCATAACCCACTTTGAATTGAGAAGAGGTAGGAGAATGAAGAACACGGACACAGCAGAACCAATTCTGGTTTAAACGAGAGGAGGGAGAACCGCCAATGGAGAAATGGAAATGGTGCCAATGGAGAAAAAATGAGCCTTTGGTAAACAAAACATCTTTACTCTTTATGCTGCTCTAACATACTCTGCCATTCTTGACTTTTGAGAAGAAGATACAACTACTGGTATTATAAAACCAATCATTGTAGCTAAATTTTTTTCAGATACAACGACTGGTTTTCAAACCAGTCGTTGTATCTCTAATTTTTTTTAAGATACAATGACTGGTTTTAAAACCAGTCGTTGTATCTTATATTTTTCTTTAAATTTATAGATACAATGACTGGTTTGCAAACTAGTTATTGTATATAAGCTTTCAACGACTGGTATTGAAACCAGTCGTTGTATCATGGCATTTTATAAAAAAAATGCATTTCAACGACTGATATAGAGACCAGTCGTTGTATCATTGGAAATTTTTTTTAAAAAAAAATCTAGCATCCATATTCAATGACTGTTTTTCATAAAATTCGTTGAAACTTCATTTTCAAATACTGTTTTTATAAAACCAGTCGTTGAAACACAACCACTCCATCTTCTACTACTATTTTTTAAGAACGGTCGTTAATTTGTGTTGTTAAATCGAATGTTTATAGTAGTGTTTCTTTGCCATCAACCTTTTGTTTGAACCAATATGCAAAATTTTTGTTATGCTCCCTAATTAACCTTTGTTCAGTCATTTGACTATTTCCTTTCCATACAATTTCTTTATGAGCATTAATGTAATCTTGAACTTCATCAACATTATTCAAGCTGTACAAGTGAACATGCTGCAATTTATTAGGATCCATACTCTTTACTAAAGCCCCGCGTCTACCGCCTTCTTCGTCATGACGTTCAGGAAGTCCAATGTGTCCTACATTTGATAAGTAATCTTGACAAAACTCCATGGCTTCTTCAAAAACATATTTCTGAACAATAGATACTTTAGGCCGGTTAGGGTTCTTCACATACCCTTTTAGGATTTTCGTAGTTCTTTCAATTGGGTGCATCCATCGTAAATAGATAAGGCCACACAACTTAATCTCCCTGACTAGATGAATAATTAGATGTACTATGATGTCAAAAAAAAGAAGGAAGAAAAAGCTTCTCAAGCTGGCATAAGATGAGATATCCTTCATTTTATAGTTTATCCAATTTTTCTGTCTCAATGACTTTACTACAAATAGCATTGAAGAAGAAACAAAGTCTAGTCAAAATATGTTGAAGATCATATTCGGTAATGCCTCGAATAGCTACTGGGAGTAGTTATTGCATGAAAACATGACAATCATAAGACTTTAGCCCCACTAACTTCAAGTCTTTCATCGACACAAGCTTCCTAACATTTGAAGAATACCCTGAAGGAACTTTGATGCCATGTAAACAGTCACAAAAAGCTTCTTTTCTCATCCTTAGACAAAGTATGAGTAGCTGGAGGATAAAAAGTTCTCTTACCATATGGCTTTGGATGCAAGTCTTCTGTATCTCCATTTCTTGCAAATCTAATCTTGCCTTCACGCCATCCTTAAAACTACCTTATATGTTAAGTAGTGTCCCAACAACACTATCTCAAACGTTTTTCTCTACATGTATGAAATCAATATAGTGTCTCACATCAAGCTTCGGCCAATATGGAAGATTGAAGAAGACATACCTCTTTTTCCATTTACTTTTCTCATTACTATTCTTTGTAGTCTTACCAAAGATAACATTCATATTTTTCACCTTTTCATAAACTTGCTCCCATGTTAATGCCTTCAGAGCATCTTCAAACTCTTGTCCAACAAAAAAAGTTTTCTTTAATCTGCGATACGGGTGGCCTCATCTAAGAAATCTCCTATGGCCAAGCTAAACTATCTTTCTTCCATGTTGAAGTTGATGGTAACATGTTCCTTCTTCACAAATCAGACATGCTTTATGGCCTTTAACACTATAGCCTAACAAGTTTCCATATGCAGGGAAGTCATTTATAGTACAAAAGATCATGGCTCGCATTTTAAAAACCTCCTTCTCGTTCATGTCAAAAACATCAACACCTTCATCCCACAACTCTTTCAAGTCCTCAATCAAGGGTTTTAGGTAAACATCTATGTCATTTCCGGGTTGTTTTGGTCCCAAAATCAACATAGATAACATGATGTACTTTTATTTCATGCGTAACAGAGGAGATAAGTTATAAATTACCAACAAAACAGGCCATGAACTATGTATACTGCTCAGGCTACCAAAAGGATTCATGCCATCTATGCTAAGCCCAAGCCTAAGTTCCTAGGCTCTTCATCAAAAGTAGGAAATAATTGATCAATTTTCTTCCATTGAGAAGAATCAGCCGGATGTCAAAGATTTCCATCGGATATCCTCTCATCCACATACCATCTCAAATTTCTTGCATCGTTTTCATAAGCAAACAAGCGCTTGAACCTTGGTATGATTACCACAATACTTTTGCAGGAGTGTTATTTGATTTGTACCTTGAGGTTTCACATATCGGACACTGTTGTTCCTCTTCGTGCTCTTTTCTATACAATATACAATCATTATGGCATTCATGGATCTCTTTTTACTTCATCCCTAGTGGACACAATATTTTCTTAGTATCATAGTATCAAGAAGTCAACACATTATCATCTGGAAGCATGTCCTTAAAAGCCTCAAGCATTTCTAAAAAACTCTAGTCACTCTATCCATGCCGTGCTTTCAAGCTTACCAATTTCAATATTGCTTTCAACAATTGGTACTTTTTACATCCCGGGTACAATGACGTCTCAGCATCACTACACATATTACCATTTTTATGTGTTGCTCAAAAGTCTCTTCTCCTACATCACGAATAATATCCTCTATCCGATCATCTGTATCCGTGTCATTATCATCAAAGTTCACTCCCCCTTATTGAGATGAACTGGCATTTCTAATTCTTCACTATGCCTTACCCACACTATATAACTCTTACAAAATCCTTCACAAATTAAATGTGTATATATATCTGTAGTACTTATTGCTTCTCATTCAAACATACTACACAAGGGCAATAAAACTTCCCACTACCATCATCGGCATTTCTACTAGCGAAGTCTAAAAAATCTCTCACCCCATTATCATATTCAACACTCGTTCATTTAGCGTGTATCCAATAATGATCCATATATATCTCAATACTTCTAGCATCCTATATCCAACAACAAAAGGATAGACAAAAAAACAACAACAATAGAGTTTTAGATATTTCAACGAAATTAACAGGCACCATTTGAAATTAGTATTGTTTTAACAAACCAATAACACTGACAATAATCAAGCAACCGCGCTAAATTAAAACAGAACATAGAGTGGTATTAATCCAAGCCAAATATCATAGGGATGTAATTAAAAGTCAGAGCATATATCTAACAAAAATGTGCATATTTAATTTTTTCCAGATTACGTTTAAGTGCTCAAAGCTACAACAAGAACCATTTTTTCATAGAACATTATTAATTATTGAACAACATACAACTAAATAACAGATCGAACACTAACCTGATTGAAGACCAAGGAGTGAGCTTCAACCTAAAGTCACGGTGGCGTCGACTGAGGTTAAAATGAAGTCCTCAAATTCACGGCACTAATAAAGGGAAGTCAAGTCAGAGGAGAATGGTCACTGCTGAGAATAGAGGTGGCAGTAGAGAAGACTGATGATAATCAAAGAACAACGACGATGAACACAGAAACAGCAGTGGTAATGACAGAGGAGAGTTGAGCAAATGAGGGGTGGGATGCCATAGATGAGTTCAAAACAAGCACAGACAGAGCTCACAGAGAAATGGAAAAAAGAGAAGAAATGATTCATAGAGCGTGCGATCTGGGCGCGTGAGTAAAAATACGAGTGAAAAATCTTACCTTTAAGACCGGTTTTTATTAAAAACCGATCTTAAAAGAGTGAAATTTCACATTTAAGACCGGTTTTTGTACAAACCGGTCTTAAAATGTTAAAATTTTAAGATTAAAAATGTTTTAACATTTAAGACTGGTTTACATAAAAATTTTAACATTTTAAAACCGGTTTTATTTATAACCGGTCTAAATAAATTTTTTAAGACCGGTTTTTTTTAAGACCGATTTTTTTAAAAACCGGTCTTAGAAGTTCAATATAATTACAAAAATGCCACCGTGCAAATTTTCAAGACCTTATCCATCAAAACCGGTCTAAATGTGGTGGTCTAAAAGAGGTTTTTTCCAGTAGTGATTGGTTATAATTCTAAGTGACAGCTGGAGTAATGCTTGATATATCTAGGTGAGTATGGATAAAAGTTTTGGATTTTAAGAGTAATTTGATCAAGCTGGTTGGTAAGAATTTGAAATTTCTCTCTATATGATTTTATCTTTAAAATAAAAATAAATTTATTAACTAGGTATTATATATAAGACTAAAGAATTGTATTTAATTCTTTTCTCCTTCGAACCTTTTAAAAGCACTGGAGCATCTGCCTGCACCGCACATGAATAATTAATAAAAATAAGTCTTGTACGTTGTTCCTTAAAAAAGGGGCAAATGTAAAACAATATAACGTATGTGGTAAGCTCATTTTTATGGATATGGATCTTCAAAGTACGTCAGAGGGCATTTAATTTGGATTGACTAGGTTAATATTTAGCAAATTATATATTGTCAAAAAAATTTATTTAGCAAATTAAAAGTGCCCTTTAATATTTTAACTTGATATAAAATTTGGCTTTGTTCCGTTCATCTTATAAAGTGCCTGGTCAGTTCGGCAAAAAAATAATAATAATAATAAAGTGCCTTGTCAGTCGTTTAAACGTGTGACAACTAACAAAAAAAAAAGTTCTAACATTAAAAGTTTAACAATTGAGGAAACATTTTCTACATAAATTAACAAAACGGAATTTAACTATGAGTATTATAGAATATATGGATAGATTTCCAATTAATTATAATTATAATCATAAATATTACTAAACTATGTACTCATAATATTTTTTTCAACTATAGCATCAACACATGCACTGTATCATGAAACATATCTTATTTAAATTATCAATATCACAAAACTACCCATTATGATAACAAAATGCAGTATTTTTGCTTATACTTTTTTTCTTTGCCATCAAAGGAAATTAGTAATATTAAAAGTAAATAAAGTACAATGTCTCAAATCCGAGATCTAAATAGTACAGGCCATACAGAGAGAAAGAGTAATCACACAAACCAACAACACTAGCTAACATATTAGTGAAGTAAGAAATTAAAAGAACTTTGGTACAACGATAACTTAAGTACATAGCCAAGTTATCTTCCGTACCATACACCACATAGGCCTGCAGCAGAAATGGAGGTTGAAAAACCTAAACAACAAGGCAAGACCTTTTCAATGAAGCTTTAGCAATCTACCTGGCTGCTAAATTTGCTTCTATGGGAACACACCTGCAAGAAGAGTTCCTAACCAGATTCCTTGGAGCCAGGAAGTACTCGAGGAGAACATGAATCGTAACATCAAATATCACACAATTAAATAGACAATAGGATAAAGAAATACTACCCCAGCCCAAGGATGAGCAGTAAAGCCTTAAACGCTGACAGTTACTCATAATATTTTTTTTTCAACTATAGACTTCGCAACGCCCAGTACTATTGCCATTTGCATTGATGATCACATCAAATAAAAGACTGCCTCTGATCCTTAATATAAAATCTCGTTTGTAGTGCAAATGAGATCTTACATTAAAAACAAGACATAGTATTTTATATATACTCTAGTATTTTTCAGCAGAACTTATTATCATAAACTACTTTTTAAAGCATCCAACACCTTAACGTACCACTCAATATCTTAAATTAATTTTTTTATGCACCCAATACTCTAAAGTATTTTTTTTAGTAACACACTTAGTATCCTAAGTTTGGAGAGCTCATTGGTACTAAGAAAAATAAGGTAAGATTGCACCAAAAATTGTTTTAGGAAACTTGGTGCACTACTACTGAAAAATTATTTTACAAATAAGCTCCTTATAAAAATAAATACCAATCAAATGCCCAAAAATGCATATAAAGTTTAAGAAACTAGAGTGCCATTTGTTACCAACATCTTTTTAACTATAACCAGGCTACTAGCTAACTGTCGGATCACCATTGCTAGTGGCCGCAACACCGGTAAATAATTAAAAATGTTATTTCTATTGTAATAATATCTTATTAACATATCAATATTTTTATATTTAATTAATTTAATATCATTGTTATTTACAATTTTTCATATGAAGTTTACATGTCAATTTTCAATATTTACAAGCTCCCCTCCATAAATTTTCAATTCAACTAGTGTATTGGCAAGATTTATAATTGAGTACTTTTTGCACTAGTTAAAATTTAAATTAAACTTGAGCAACCCCGAATAATCAGCCTTCGATGTTGGTTACTTTGATATGTTGGAAGCAAATCAGGTTGTGATAGAAGATGATAATATAGGCTTAGTGCTTGAAGGTGTTAGAGTTCATATTTTGATTTTCACAAACCTTATAAATGTTATGGTGAAATAGATCACTCGAGTCAGAAAGTGTCACTAGAGTGATGTCTCTGAGAACATTGGTACCAGAAGGTAACTGACTAGTGATGAAGTTGATTTGTGAAAAATGGTTGATGCACTCGAGTGAGAGAAGTGTAACTTGAGTTCTAACATATCATCACTGTCAAGATACCGGCTAGTGAGTGATAGAATGTGTGAAAAACTCTCATGCACTCACGTTCAAGAGGGGCACTCGAGTGATACTTCTGTCACTTGCAAGGTACCCAATAGTGAATCTTGAAAAACTACTTATGCACAAAAGAGGCACTCGAGTTATGTCTAAATATTCCGCATGGTACCTGAAGGTAACTAAGGGAAAGAAGGCTAGTCACTCAAGTTACTAAGGTAGCACATGAGTGAAACACAAGTATTGCAGAGGTAACTGGAAGGAGATAACATGGGAATGTTTTAAAAAGATTAAATCACCTAAGTGCAAATTATATACTCGAGTAACACATGTAATAATCATGTTATCGCTCTTTAGTTACTAGGTAGTGATCTACCAATATTTTTTTTTCTTTTGAAAAACTAAGAGAGGCACTCACGTGAACAAAGCAACTTGAGTGACATAGTATGGTTACCATTCGCTCGAGTAATAAATTGTCCCTTCGATGACATTGTGAACAAAATTTTTAAACAATATCTCAAAAATTTTGATACTTATTCCAAGTGTGTTAGAATCTAATTACAATGTTTTTTTTATTGTTGTTAAACATCACTAATCAAATTTGTGTACAAGTTTCAGACATCTAAAGAAGGATTAAATTCAAAATCACATCAAGCACTTTTCTGTCAGAAGCATTAAATGTAGTGATGCTCAACCAATCTAATTGCTTTCTTTCACCAATGGCTATATCATCTTGATTTGACACAACCTTAGTCGCCTCGGGGTCAAATCACAAATTACCATAAATTAAATGCAATATAGTGCAGAAAACGTGGGATTGTTCTCTTATCAAGGAGTCCTTTTGTTTTGATTCCCTAGGTTAGACTAAATGCTAAAAACATAGTTAGAAATAGGGTTTTGAAATTGGTTTTCTCTAAATCAAAATTTATAAAAATAAAACTATTTTAATCTTTTTTGATTTTTTGGAAAACAATAAAGAAATGATTTGGATTAAAAAGGATTGTATGATAAAATGACTCTTGGTAGCAAATTTGGTGACTTTCCTAGCTTCTTAAAATATTTCAGAAGTAATTTTACATCAAGTGAAATTAAAAAACCTAATCAATTGCATTAGGTCCAATCTATCTAATTAATGACTCATCCTACAATTGCATTCATAGTCATCTCTTAGATAAATTGTTAAAACCTACTTGATGTGTATTTAAAAATTACTTATTGCACTTGCTTCCTCTTAAATAAGAGCACAATCACGATACTCAAATTGAAATAAATTCATCACACACACTAGTAACCATAGAATGCATAACTTCATTAATTCAAAAGGAAATAAGTTCAACAGGATCCAAGTACACCAATACAAAATTCAACACAAGAGCAATCCATCAAAGACAAATAATCACTCATCTAAGTCTAAAAAAAAGACAAACATACCAACATAAAATTAATCCAAACAAAACATGAAACATAAATTGAGCTAATGGAAAATAATGAACTCCCATTTGTAGCACATTGAAGCTCTAGCCACTTCCTCTACCACCAAGATTCAATGAAAAATAAGCCACTCATAGAATAAATTTTAACCACAGCTTCTTCAAAATACAAGCAAAATCCTATTGAAATTGAAGGTTCGAACACAAGAAAATTGAGAATGGGGTCTGTTGGTTTTTAATGAGAGAATGAAGGTGGCTAACTGTAGTGTATGAACAAAGGAGATGATGGTGGGTCTTAACGAAGAACAAAGGAGGTAACCGGTGGTGACAATGGTGCTAAGGTGGTGGTGAAGCAAAACCGACCCTAATGGAGGAAGATACCAAATGATGGTAGATATAGAGTAAGTTCGATGAAGATAATGGTGGTGAACAGAGAAGAAATGGAAGGTTGGTGGTGATTGCTATGACTCCATCAATGATAGTGAGTATTCCTACAAGGACAATTGTTGACGAGGTTGTGAAACTGACAAGAAACATAGAGAAAGGGATGGTGATGGTGGTAGAATGGTGAGACGGTGGTAATAGAAGGAGGGATGGTGATGCAATGAAGCTTTGGTCTATCTTGCTCAAGCTCTCTCCGATCTCGTCTTAGGTTACCTTCAGTCTAGAAGAATGGCAGAGATGGTGGTGGTGAATGGAGGATAAAAAGATCCTCACTTTTGGCGCTCTCTATGTGTCCTCTTCTCCAGACTCTCCTCTCTATCTTTCGTCCTTCTCTCTCTGCCCTAACAATGCTTTTCTGATTATGGGAGCTTCCAGAAATTATGGTGTGGTATGTGAGAAGACGGGTAAAGGGAGCAAAATGAAGATCCCCCAAGGTCCAGCTCCTCAACGCTTACTCTCTCCAACCCTCAGCTCCTAACTCTTATCCATTACAATGTTGGGTCTACAAAACACTTTTCTTTTATTTTTTCCTTTCTTTCTAATACACTTTTTTTTCTATATATAATTTCAATTTTTTTCCAAGCTACATACATTTTTTCTATATACATGGCATTTTAATATACGCAATGTTCAATTTTCTATTGGCAAATCACTTTGATTTTAGAATACCATGAATACTAAGAGTAAATGACATGCATACAACATAGGAATGGGTCAAAGAGGTAAGCAAAGGTAAATGAATGAGGGTTTGTGTTTGGGTTAAAATGATTCAAAATTGAATGCCTCTTTCATTTCCATCACACTAATACAAATGCTATTTTGAAGAAGAGTTGTAACAAGTTCTAGAAGGTGAAAAACTAAGTGAACATGCACACATGAAAGAATTCAATGCCCAAAAAATGTTCCAACAAGGTTTTTCTCAATGCCCACTCTAACACAATTAATTGCATAGTAAGCTAACCAAAAACACCTACTTAACTATTCCGAATGCTAACCTTACAAAGACAATCAATCAAATCATTGCAATCAATTATAATAATGCTTAACTCTTAAATGCACTAATGATGTAAAAAACTCTCTTTTTCCAAAATAAGGAGTAAGCAAAAATCCAATTGTGTGTTCATTTCTCTCCCTATTCACTTGAAAAGCAAAAAATGGTTTTAAAAAGTTGACAAAACATTATATCTCTTGTAAGCTCAAAGATTTTCCCACAAATCACATTTCCAAAGTGGCAAATGCGACCTTTTACCACTTAGGTCAATCATCAAAGCAAGTCATTCTTGAAATATTTTATAGTTTAAGGTATTTTTTCATTTAAAATAAAACAATTAATAGGATTCAAAAATGTATGTCCCTCCTACTTAATTAACACATTGTCCTCAATGTTCGTAAAGCTACTCTATTATTCTTGTTCCTTAGTGAAGTGGAAAGTTGTAAGTCCAATTGCAATTGGAGCACAACATGTTAACATCACGTAAAGAGAGAGAAGGAGAAACAAGTCATAATAATAGAGGAAATCAATGTGAAAAGGCACAATGGTAATTAAGTCGGATAGTGGCAAAAAATGCAAAGCATACATAAGGGGTTCTTATTCTACGTACTAAGATACACTACTTCTACTTTTTCTATTGGAATGCTCTTCCCCCACACTTATCTCAAACAACCAGTCAAGCATATATAACCACCAATCCAATAATATTGAAAGTAAAAGATAGTTAAAGGAGAACAAGCAACTTGGCATCAAGGAAGTTTTGATGATTTATTATGGTAGAACTTGATGAGGAGATGCCCATTAACTTTGAATTCTTCTTTGGTAGCCTCATCCACAAGCTCAACCATCCTAAATGAGTGTGCCTTGCATACCAATTAGATTTGAGCTTCCCACGTCCAAATTTGAACAAGGCTTGGAACATCAAAACATGATCGCCTACTTTGAATTCCTTTTGCATTATCTTTTGATCATAAAGCTTTTTGGTCTTGTCCTTGTAGATATGGGAGCTCTCATAAGCGTCCAATGATTTCCTCAAGTTCTTGTAGTTGCAACTTCCTCTCTAAGCTTGATTTTTTGCAAACCATATTGCACATTTTCACCACCCAATAAACCTTATTCTCCAATTCCACTAGAATATGACAAGCTTTTCTATAGATAAACTAGTAAGGAGACATCCTTATCAATGTCTTGAAGTCAGTTCTATATGCCTATAGTGGTTCCTCCAACCTTGAGCTCCAATCCTTTATTAAAGGCTTTATTATCTTTTCTAAAGTCTGTTTGATCGATCGGTTGGAAACTTCTACTTGCCCATTTATCTGTGGATGATAAGGAGTAGACATTTGATAGGTTGCCCCATGTTTAACAAGTAGATTATCGATAACCCTATTAAAAAATGGGAACCTCTATTACTTATTATAGCCATTGTTACTCCAAATCTATAAAAGATGTTAAACTTGAGAAACTTAGAAATCATTTTGGCATCATCTTTCCTAGTTAGAATGGCTTCTACCCACCTAGAGAGGGTATTTATTGCTAACAGGATATAGGTGAAGTTAGATAATGGTGGAAAAGGACCTATGAAGTCTATATCCCAAATATCAAATACCTCACAAAAGAGCATGGGTTGTTATGGTATCTCATGCTTTTGACTTAAACCCCCAAACTGCTGACATTTATCACATGACTTACAATACAAGTATGCATCCTTAAATAGGGTAGGCCAATAAAACCCAACATCTAATACTTTCCTAAAGGTTTTGTTAGCACTAAAGTATCCACCGCGAACCATTGAATAGCAAGTAGAAAGCATGTCCTTAGACTCGGTCTCTGAGATACACCTCTTCATAACTAGATCATTGCATAGTCTCTACAAATAGGGCTTATCCCAAATGTAGGTTTTAGCTTATCATTTAAGTTTCTAAGCCTGAAAGGAAGACATATACTCAGGAATGAGACCAGTCACGATATAGTTAACTAGATTAGCAAACTAAGGAACACAGACAGAGATGGACATAAGGGATGAATCAAGTAAATTCTCACAAATAAGGTCAGAGTCAAGTAATCCCCTTACAGCATCTAGTAGTCTACTTGAGTGATCTGCTACAAGGTTAACAGTTCCAGGCCTATCCTTAATTCTAATGTCAAACTCTTATAGCAATAACATCTATCTAATAAGCCTTGGTTTTGACTGAGGATTGATGAAGAAAAACTTCATATTTTCATGATTTGTATACACAACCACTTTGGAATTGATTAGATATGGTCTAAACTTATCAGTACAAATATTTCAACATACAGTTCTTTTTCAATAGTAGTATAATTCTTTTGTTTACTATCCAAGGTTTTGGATGCATAAGCAATCATATAGGACAACTTATTATGCTTTTAACCTAGCAGGACACCCATAATAGAATTGAAGGCATTGCAGCTAGTTCAAAAGGTATGGTATGAGCCAATGCACTCATAATAGGAGGGGAAATCAAGTGTGCTTTTAATGTATTAAATGCTTGTTTACAAGAATTCTCAAAGACAAAATCAGCATCCTTTTTCAATAGTTTGGATAATGGTAGAGCTATCTTATTGAAGCCTTTTATAAATCTCTAATAAAAAACCCATATGCCCTAAGTAAGAATGAAGTGCTTTAACATTAGTGGGGTAGGGCAAGGAAGAAATCACCTTAATTTTAGCTCTATCAACTTTAATGCCCTTGCTAGATATTAAGTAGCCAAGTGTTATTCCATTATTAACCATGAAATGGCACTTCTCATAATTCAAAACCAAATTTGTCTCAATGTATCTAGCAAGAATGTTGTCCAAACTATCTAAAGCATCAAATGAATAATCGTACACTGTAAAATGATCCATAAACCTCCACGCAGTTTTCATGGAAATCGAAGAATAGTGACAATATTCAACGTGTTGGAAATTGTGCCTTAAAGGCCAATCATTATACTTTGAATGTTATTAATTTAATGAATTTTCTCCATTATATTATTATATTATTTGAATGTTCACTGTGATGACTGTATCCTTGGATAAATCATAAAGATTATCTTAAATGTCTCTGGTCAGTCATCTATGCGGGAGTAGAGATGAAATAAGACCAGTATTACTTTGATAAGTTATAGAAATATGAATCAAAGTCTTAAGCACTTATAAGAGAACAAGGTACTGGACTGATCCGCTATAATAAAATTGCATGGATCAAGTCATAAGCTTACCTCATGTAAAACCATGTCACAGTGGCCTTTGACCTAAGGTCATCATGAATTCATACATGAGAGTTGATAAGCTTTGAACTAGTCAAAAGTCAACTTTAACAGGGTGACGATAAAGGCTGCAATCAAGTTTGGTGGTTTTTTCATGTAGAGGAATATGAATGATCAAGATGGAATTTATCCCCCACATTAGTACAGAGATATTACTGGGCCCTGTAATAAGTGAGTTTGAGAAATGATTGGCCATACTATGATGGAAAGGAGTTTCTATTTCTATCATTAGACTACTCAGGAATCGAGAAAGTAATGGTCAGGAATAAGAGGATTACATCAACCATGCCTCATCTTAGGCCGAAATATCGTGTGATAAAAGAGATGTGATATGGTTGTATGATAGGTTGTATTGTGTTAATAATCTTTATATGAATTGGGTAGTCGTAATGTCTTGCTAGAGGCCACTTGTGACTTGTGGGTTAGTACATTTATTGGCCCACTGCCAACTTCTTATGGGCCTATAGGGTTGAATACAAGAATAGCCCAACATGAGACAATGTTTAATCTAGGGTGGACGAATTTTATATTTATATATAATATAAAATTTATGAAAATAAAATTAATAATATTATATATAGATATATTTTTTGAAAAACATATTTGTGTGTGTGTATGATAATATTATTATATTAGTTTCAAATTTAGTTTTATTAAGATAAATTAAATTTTATAACTAATATGATAAAGATATAGTATCCCAGATTTAATTTATGAAGATAAATTTAAATCTGGTAGCTCCTTATTCATATTAAATAAGTATGATAAATTAAAATTGTTGGACAGATTTAATTAAATTGAATTTATTTAATTAGCTCAACAAGATAATTAATGATTAATTAATTTTGAAATTAAACAAGGTTAATTTTAAAATTCGAATATAGCCCTATGGGTTATAAAATTGATGGAAAAGAAAGACTTACGCAAGGATGAGAATTCAGAGCCGCGAGAAAACCCTAGCAAACATTGGAGGCGCTAGCACGCAGTCCGTGTTGGAGTAACATTCTTGTGGATACCGGTAGAGGGAGTCGATCGGAGGTGTTGGTTCCTAGAGATTGAAACCCTAAATTGAAAAAGGTATGATTCTTTTCTACTTGATTTAATCGCCTTTGATAGATCCGTAATAGGGATTGCTGCAATTTTAAATTTTAAACTTCCACTATGCCTGCCAATCCTAACAGTGGTTTCAAAGCCAGATCAATTGTGCATTTATATTGAGTTTATGTTCTTATACATGTGATACATATGGGATATGTATGTTTTTTTATAAGAAATGTATGAATATGTATATGATTTAGTTAATACGAAACAGAATTATTTTGAAAGATGTGATCTTAAAATTGTTTTCTGATTTTTATTTTCGGATATTACTGTATATATGCGATCTGGTGAAATTGTGCATTGCTGGTTTTGATTACTATATGTATGGTGAAATTGTTTCGGATATTACTTTTGTTCTCATAAAAGCCGCTATTAAAACCAATGTATCAAATACTAAGCTTGCAAGAAATTGAGTGGGGTACTTGAGATCATAGTTCACGAAAATCTAGTGGGGTCACTCGTGGGTTAGGAGTCGAGTAGGGTACCTGAACCAAGTTGGGCCAATAGTTTGTGGAAGATACTTCGAACTATAAGTGTTCTGGACTGTTTTTTGAAATTGGGCCAAAATCCTTTTGAACAAGACTGAAACAAATATTTTAAAAAACTCGACTAGAAACTTTTAAATATTTTAAATCTTCAAATATTTCTTCTAAAAGGAATATTCCTTTGTTAAAACCCCCTGCACACCAGCAAGGGAGCTACCCCTTGACCTCGCCCGCTAACCAGCTAGCGGGACTGTCGTGACTAACTATTCGTAGCGCGATATAACCTAATCATGACATTTATTGCTTTTCATAATGTATAAACTTTACTTGTTGTGGTTTAGTTTCAAACTTGTTTAGGTATGGTGAACAACATGGCTTTAGTTTTACAAGGGTTGTGATATTCAAATACGGCCTGCATGCTGTGCCTTCCTCTAAATAGTCTCAATATACATTCTTTTCTCATCTCACTCCCCTTATATGTTTAAACAAGGTTTCTCTCAATGTATTTCTTTTCTTATTTAGAGAAGTCATCTCATTAGCTTGGGAGGATTTTAGGTTAGGTGGGCCATGTTGTGTCACGTTTAAATTATGCATTTCATTAGATCATTGCATGCCTACTTTTACATTTATATGTAGTTATCTATATGAGATACAATAATGATTGCATTCATGTTAACAAACCTAATTGATTAAGCTCTCCAAATCAAATCTTAAGTCATAATGCCTTCAACTAATGAATACTTGTCAAAACCTAGATCATTCAATTATAGAAACCACTAAAGTGGATCTATTTGAGTTATCTTCACGAGATAAGCATGAGTAATAGTGCTACTCACAACATTCATTATTGTTCTGACTTAATTGAGAATAATAAGATGGTTTTGTATCTCAAGGCATTAGATGGGATTAGACATGTCGGATCATATGATGATCAAGTGCTATAAACATCTAAGAGTTAGATGTGATGTAATTCGTAACGAGCTTACCTACCTAAATAACTTGAATTTAAGCGTCTTGCTAAAGTAGACTTAAATTTAAGAGAACTATGGATCTTAGCCCACTAATTATTATATTGATGGTTGTTAATTAGTAGAGATCACTAACTTAGTTTGCATATTTTATTATAGAATCATGTCCACTAGTAATATTGCTACACTATCCTTGCAATCAGTCCTTGAGATGGACAAACACAATGGCACAAACTTTCTTGAATGGTTAAGGAACTGGAGAATTTTTCTTAAGCAGGAAATAAAGGCTGATGTCCTAGATCAACCCATTCCTGAGGAGCCTGCAACCAATCCTCCAAGAGCTCAGAAAGATGCTTACATGAAGCATAAGGATGTAGGTTGCCTGATGCTTGCAACCATGATTCCAGAGCTCTAAAGAGATTTGGAACTTATGGAGGCTCATGAGATGATTGTCCATATCAAGGAAATGTAACAATAACAGGCAATGAAAGAAAGGTATGAGACCATAAAGGTATTATATTATTGCAAGATGGCTAAATGTGCATCATTTAGTACTCATATGTTAAAGATGAAAGGCTACATTGATCACCTTAAGAGTCTTGGATTCCCATGAGCCTAGATTTAGCTATAGATTTGATCCTAAACTCACTCTCAGAAAGTCATGACCAGTCTGTTAGGAAAGTCCTTTTTAATGAAAGACTTAGGTGAAGCCACCTATATCTTAGGGATTAGGATCTATAGGGATAGATCCAAAAGACTAATAAGCCTAAGTCAGAGCACATACATATACAAGATACTGCATAGGTTCAGTATACAAGATTCAAAATGGGGTTACATGCCTATGTCTCATGGCATCCATCTTAGCAAGGATCTGTGTCCTACTACACCTGATCAGCGAGATCGCATGAGTAAGGTTCCATATGCCTCGGCCATTAGATCCATCATGTATGCCATATTATGTACTTGAACGGATGTCTCGTTTGCCTTAAGTTTGACCAGTAGATACCAATAAGATCCTGGTGAGGGTCATTGGACTGCCATCAAGAATATCCTAAAGTACTTAAGAAGGACTAAGGAGTTATTTTTGGTCTATGGTGGATTGGATAATGACCTCTGCGCAACTGGTTACACAGATGCAAGTTTCCAAAATGACCAAGACGACCTTAAATGGCAATATGCATATGTATTCCTCCTGAATGGTGGAGCAGTAAGCTGGAAGAGCTCCAAGCAGAGCACTATAGCAGATTCTGCAACAGAAGCTGAGAATATAGCAGCATCAGATGTAGCTAAAGAATAGATTTATTCTGTGACAATAGCGGTGCCATTACACAAGCTAAGGAGCCTAGGTCACATCAAAGGACCAAGCATATACTCAGGCGATTTCATCTTATTAGAGAAATCAATGATAGAGGTGATATAAAGATATGTAAAGTAGCAGGAGAAGATAATGTTGCTGATCCTCTTACTAAGCCACTTGCACAGGCAAAGCATGAGCGTCATGTTAGGGCATTGGGAATTAGGCAAATTAATGATTGCAGCTAGAGCAAGTAGGAGGATGTTGGAAATTATGCCATAAGGGCCAATCATTGTACTTTGAACATTATTATTTTAATGAAATTTCTCCATTCTGTTTTCATATTATTTGCATTTTAACTGTGATAATTATATCTTTGGATAATTCATAAAGATCATCCTAAAATGTCCCTGGTCGGTCATCTATGCGGGAGCAGAGATGAAACAAGATCATATGACTTTGATAAGATATGGAGATACGAATTTAAGTCTTAGGCACTTGTAAGAGTACAAGGTGCTAGACTGACCCACCACCTATCGAGAAGCCACAGTGGGAATATCTATAACGTAACTACTAAGAGGATAAAATCAAACAATTTGAATCCGACCTACCTATCGCATTGTCATCTAGGCCACATAAATGAGAAACGTATTTCAAAACTCCATCAAGATGGATTTCTAAACTCATTTGATTTTGAATCATGTGATACATGCAAATCTTGCTTATTAGGAAAGATGACTAAGGCACCTTTTACTGGGCACAGTAAGAGGGCTACTGAATTATTGGGCCTCATACATACAGATGTATGTGGACCATTAAATATAGCTGCCAGAGGAGGTTATGTCTACTTTATTATATTTATAGATGACTTTAGTAGATATGGCTATATCTATATAATGAAACATAATTCTGAATCTTTTGAAATGTTCAAAATATTCCAAAATGAAGTACAAAACCAACTTGGTAAAATAATTAAAGCACTTCGATCTGATCGAGGTGGTGAATATTTGAGCCAAGAATTCATTGACCATTTAGGAGTTGTGGGATAATCTCATAATTGACTCCCCCAGGAACACCACAATGGAATGGCATTTCTGAATGAAGGAATTGAACACTATTAGATATGGTTCGATCTATGATGAGTCAAACAGATCTTCCACCATCCTTTTGAGGACATACCCTAGAGACAGCTATGTTCACACTAAATCGTGTTCCATCTAAGGCAATTGAAAAGACACCATATGAGATATGGACTGGAAAGAAACCAAGTTTATCTTTTCTCAAGATCTTGGGATGTGAGGTATATGTTAAGCAACAAGTCTCTGATAAATTAGTACCCAGACCCACAAAGTGCCTTTTCGTGGGGTATCCTAAAGAAACGAAAGGATACTATGTCTACAATCCCACTGATAACAAAGTGTTTGTCATTCGAAATGGCAAGTTTCTAGAAAGAGATTTTGTCTTTAAAATAACTAGTGGGAGCGACGTACAGCTCAAAGAAATTCGAGAGCCACAAGATGGTACAGAACCATAAATGGAAATTAGAGAAGACTACAACAAGTTGTTGAGCCACTTCAAGTAACACAAGGTCCACGAAGATCTGATAGGATACGGCATCAGCCTTAGAGATATGGATTTCTGATTACTGAAGGTCGTGATGTGTTGCTCATTGAGCAAAATGAGCCCACCACCTATCGAGAAGCCACAGTGGGACCAAACTCTGAGAAATAGCTAAATGCCATGAAGTCTGAAATGAAATCCATGTACGACAATCAGGTATGGACCTTAGTCGATCCACCTGAAGGTGTAAAAACCATTGGGTGCAAATGGGTTTTCAAGGAGAAAAGTGACATGGATGGCAATATAAATGTCTTGAAGGCATGACTGGTTGCAAAAGGATTTACTCAAACTCATGGTGTAGACTATGATGAAACCTTTTCCCCAGTTGCAATGGCCAAATCAATCAGAATCCTTCTTGGCATTACAGCATATTATGACTATGAAATATGGCAGATGGATGTCAAAACAACCTTCCTTAATGGAAAGCTACTTGAGGATGTGTACATGACACAACCTGAAGGTTTTGTGCGTCCAGAGGACTTTGGTAAAATTTACAAACTTTAAAGATCCATTATGGATTGAGGCAAGCATCTCGAAGCTGGAATCATCGTTTTGATGAAGTAGTCAAAGAGTTTGGATTCATTCAAAACTTTAATGAACCTTGTGTTTACAAGAAGGTTAGTGGGAGCATAGTTGTCATTCTAGTGCTTTATGTAGATGACATCCTACTCATTGGGAATGATATTCCTACCTTGCAGAGTGTCAAGTCTTGGTTAGGAAAGTCCTTTTCAATGAAAGACTTAGGTGAAGCCACCTATATCCTAGGGATTAGGATCTATAGGGATAGATCCAAAAGACTAATAGGCCTAAGTCAAAGCACATACATAGACAAGATACTGCATAGGTTCAGTATACATGATTCAAAAAGGGGTTACATGCCCATGTCTCATGCATCCATCTTAGCAAAGATCTGTGTCCTTGGTAAGCACCGAACAGGGGAAGTATTGTGATAATAAAAGGGAATTATAATAAATAAACTCTATAATAGAGGGATAGCAAGTATATCACTAATCTCTCTAATATAGCCCAGGAGGATCTCCAAGTTTTAGTAACTCTCTAAAAATATTCGATGCTTTATTAAATAGACCAAAGGCCAATTTATAGGAATACAAAGAGAGATAAAAATCAAATTCAAAATTCAAACTAGGAAATCTAAATAATATCAAAAATACTAAAATAATATCTAAAATCCTATTCAAACTAAATAATATCAAAACACTAAAATAATATCTAAAATCCTACTTATGGATATTCCACTTATTTAAAATAATATTGCAAAAATCTGGAAAAATAATAAATATTACTAAATAATTCCTAATTAGTCCTGACACGCTTATTCTTTCTGGAATAAATCAACTTATAGCGATTTGGGTCCCTATCATTTCTCCCCCCTTGGAAAGTCGACTTGTCCGCAAGTCGAAAAGAAGGAAACTGGGTTGCCACAAGATCATATTCCTCCCAAGTAGCCTCCTCAGGAGGACGTTGTTCCCATGTTATGAGTACTTCCAAACGGTGATCTGGGGTCCAACGATGTCGCAAAACATTGGACGGTGTAAGGAGAAGCTCCATATCAGCAGAGAGAAGAAGGGAAGGAGGAGGTGTGGCGGCGAACTGCCTATGTGCAGGGCGAAGTAGTGAAACGTGGAAAACTGGGTGTATTTTAGTAGTAGGAGGAAGTTCAAGTTCATATGCGACCTTGCCAATCCGCCGCAGCACCTTAAAAGGCCCAAAAAATCTCGGGGACAATTTCTCAAACTTGGAGTGAGACAAAGAGCGTTGGCGGTACAGCTGGAGTCTGAGCCAAACAGCATCCCCAGGAGCAAAAACAAGGTCCCGGCGGTGTTGGTCAGCATGCAACTTCATGCGGTGTTGAGCCTTGACTAAGTTCTATTTTAAAACACGTATAATTGCGTCACGGGTTTCAAGTTGGTCTTCCAAATCTGTGACCCTAGTCTCGCCTCGTACATAAGGAAGGAGGGGCGGTAGATCCCGACCATAGACCAGTTTGAATGGAGTAGTATGGGCAGCTACATGAAACCCTGTGTTAAAAGAAAATTCGGCCCAGCAGAGAAACGTACTCCATTGCTTTGGTTGCTCATGTGCAAAACAACGTAGGTAACTTTCGAGGCAACGATTAACCACTTCTGTTTGTCCGTCGGATTGGGGATGGTAAGCTGTGCTCATGTTCAAGCGAGTTTGACTTAAGCGGAACAACTCTTGCCAAAAGTGACTAAGGAAGAGAGGATCTCTATCAGAAACAATGGACCGTGGTATGCCGTGTAAGCGAACTATCTCTTGGCAAAAAGTGCTGGCAATTGACTTAGAGGTAAAGGGATGAGAAAGAGCAATAAAGTGATTGTACTTACTTAGGCAATCCACCACCACCAAGATGACGTCAAATCCCTTTGATTTGGGGAGTCCGGTGATGAAGTCTAGAGAAATATCCTCCCAAATCCGATCAGGAATGGGAAGAGGCTGCAGAAGGCCAGCTGGAGCTAATGTTTGGTACTTATTATGCTGACACGTAGTGCAGTGTTGGATGTAATGCTTAACATTATTCTTCATCCCTTTCCAATACAAGTGATCCCCTAATCGGCGTAGGCTTTTAAGATAACCACCATGGCCACCAGTTGGAGTGGAATGAGCTTCAGCCAATAATTTGTCATGTAGTTGAACTAGATTAGGTATGACTAACCTTTTTTTGTAAAATAAGTGACCATTAGAAAAATGAAAGTAAGAATGTTGATCTGGGTGGGCTTGTAAGTCCTCTATCAGCCCCTTTGTGTCAGGATCCTCCACAAAGCCTACGGTAAATGATCGAGTTCATAGGCCATGAGAATGACCATTTGGAAAAAATTTGCCTGAATGGGGCGTCGAGAGAAGGAATCGGCTGCGGCATTTTCTCTTCCTGGTTTGTAATAGATGGTAAAATTAAAGGGAAGTAGCTTTAACCATGAGCCGTTGCTGGGATGGAGTCACAATTTTTTGATCCAATAAGTACCTCAAACTGTGATGATCCTTTTGCATATAAAAATGGTGCCCTAGCAGGTAGTGACGCCATTTCTGAAGAGAAAGCACCAGGGCAAGTAACTCACGATCATAAGCTGATTTGTAGTGGTTATAAAAAGAGAACCCTTTGCTGAAATAGGCAATAGGGTGACCTTGTTGCATTAACACTGCCCCGATCCCATCCATGGAAGCATCATATTCAACTGTAAAAGGTTGCTGAAAATCTGGTAGCTGAAGAACGGGGGTGGTGGTGAGTGCAATTTTTAGTGCTTCAAAGGCAGATTGAGCTTGTTCGGACCATTGGAAAGCATCTTTCTTAGTTAGATCAGTGAGGGGTCGAGCGATAATCCCGTAGTTTTTCACAAATCTCCTGTAATAACCAGTGAGGCCTAGAAACCCACGTAAATCTTTTATTGAGAGTGGTGTAGGCCAATGAGCAACGGCCCTAATCTTCTGTGGAACGACCTCCACCCTACCACTAGTAACGATATGCCCCAAATAGTCAATCCTAGTCTGTCCCATAAAACATTTCTTGGCATTTGCATAAAAGGATTGATGTTGCAAAAGCTGAAACACAACTCGAAGATGCTCGAGATGGTCCCGTGTAGTGGTAATGTATATCAAGATATCATCAAAAAATACGAGCACAAACCTCCGTAAAAATGGTCGAAATAAATTATTCATGATGGCTTGAAAAGTAGCCGGGGCGTTAGTAAGTCCGAATGGCATGACAATAAACTCATAGTGGCCCAAATGTGTCCTAAATGCAGTTTTATGAATATCTGAAGGTAACACACGAATTTGGTGATATCTAGATCGTAAATCAATTTTGGAAAAGTATTTAGCACCATGCAATTCATCCAACAGTTCATCGATATTTGGTATAGGGTACTTATCTGGGATCATGATTTTGTTGAGTCGATGGTAGTCCACACACAATCGCCAAGTGCCGTCTTTCTCACAAACCAGCAGTACTGGGCTTGCAAAAGGGCTAGAGCTAGGATGGATAAATTTCGATCTAATAAAGTTTGTACTTGAGATTCAATTTCATCCTTTTGGAAATGAGGATATCGGTAGTGCCTCAAGTTTGGTGGAGATGCATCAGGTACTAGGGAAATTGTGTGATAGTGCCCACGAGGAGGTGGCAAAGAGGTGGGTTCATCAAAGACATTAGGGAATTCCTGTAAGATCTGTGAGACGTCAAGAGTAGTCTTTTTGGCTGTCTCAGTTTGGTAAAATTCAAGACTCTGCAGACAGATAGATGTGTCCACGTTTGGGGTTACCCCTTGTAATTTATATCTTTTGCCTCCAACCCAGAATATCATGTACATTTCATTCCAATTCGCTTGTACCGTATTAAGAGATGCAAGCCATTTAATGCCGAGGACTAAATTAGATCCAACTAACGAGAATGGATAAAAGTCTTGTTTTATAGTCAAACCTGGAAGTTGTACTTCTACGTCTTTACAAATCTGATTGCACCGCACGACTCTTCCATCCCCAATCCGCACTCCAAAGTTAGAGACCTCACAAGTAGATAAGCCAAGTTCCTTTACCAACGAGTCGGAGATGAAATTATGGGTTGACCCACTGTCAACCAGTAGAAGTACCTTTGTTGAGCCTAGAGTGCTACTTAATTTCATAGTGGCTGTAGATGGTTGCCTAAGAATGGCATTAAAGGAGACCTCCGTACCTTCAGGTATCTCAGAATAGACTTCTTCAATGGCCTCAAGCGATTCTGGTACTGGGTTCCCATTTTCATCAATCTCCATTAGAGAAAAAGAGCTGGCACAATGATGTCCAGGCCTAAAAGGATCCCCATAGCGGTAACAAAGGCCTTTATCACGTCGACGTTGCCATTCGGTGTCATTCACAGGGCTTCTGGTAGTGGAAGAGTATCACGCAGGTAAGGTTGATGATGCTGCCATCGCTGTAGCAGAGTTTCCATTACCAAAAGGCGTCATTTGATTTATTCTGATTTCATGAGAGAATTGATTCTGTGAGGACATTGCACCGGGTCAGGTCCGTGGATATGCGAGACCCATTTTTGTTCCCTGACTCGTCGTGATTTTCCCTTCATATTCGAGAGCCAGACTTGTCGCTCGGAAAATGGTTCAGGGCTTGTGGATACGCACATCGGCTCGGAGCTCATCTTTTAGTCCATTCAGAAACACCCCAAGTAAGCAGTGATCGGGCCAGTCTGAAACTCGTGCAGACCTCCTCGCCCATTCCTGACGATATTCATGGACAGAACCGGTTTGCTTGATGCTGCAAAGGTGTTTGTCTGGATTTTGGTACTCTGGTGGACCGTAATGCTCCTGTAATGTCTTCACCAATTCATCCCAGTAGAGAGTTGAGCGTTGTACGCTAACCCAGGCGAAGAGGTCCAGTGCATCTCCTTCGAGGTACATAGACGCCACCTCCACTTTGTCTGATTCGGGAGTGTTGTAGAAGCGAAAAGATTTTTTGGCTTTGAGAATCCAGTCGCGAGGATCACCCCTACTGAATTTTGGAAATTCGAGAACCATCAGAGTCGGAGTCGCTGTCCGCAGAATGACGTCGAAATTTGTCTTAGTGTCGATTTGGGTGAGAGGCTTTGGCCTCTAATGCATCGACCTTTTCTTCCAATATGTCCAAGGTGTCGAGTCACGCAGCAATGGCAGCCAAAGGGTCAGCTGCGAATGGGTTGTCGTTCGCGCCTGAGGATCGAGTTTTCACCATATTCTCTGATGCCAAATTGGTAAGCACCGTACAGGGGAAGTATTGTGATAATAAAAGGGAATTATAATAAATAAACTCTATAATAGAGGGATAGCAAGTATCTCACTAATCTCTCTAATATAGCCCAGGAGGATCTCCAAGTTTTAGTAACTCTCTAAAAATATTCGATGCTTTATTGAATAGACCAAAGGCCAATTTATAGGAATACAAAGAGAGATAAAAATCAAATTCAAAATTCAAACTAGGAAATCTAAATAATATAAAAAATACTAAAATAATATCTAAAATCCTATTCAAACTAAATAATATCAAAACACTAAAATAATATCTAAAATCCTACTTGTGGATATTCCACTTATTTAAAATAATATTGCAGAAATCTGGAAAAATAATAAATATTACTAAATAATTCCTAATTAGTCCTGAGACGCTTATTCTTTCTGGAATAAATCAACTTATAGCGATTTGGGTCGCTATCAGTCCTAGTACACCTGATCAGCGAGACCGCATGAGTAAGGTTCCATATGCCTTGGCCATTGGATCCATCATGTATGCCATATTATGTACCCGACCGGATGTTCGTTTTCCATAAGTATGACCAGCAGATACCAACAAGATCCTGGTGAGGGTCATTAGACTGCCGTCAAGAATATCCTAAAGTACTTAAGAATGACTAAGGACTTATTTTTGGTCTATGGTAGATTGGATGATGAGCTCTGCGTAACCGGTTACACAGACCCAAGTTTCCAAACTGACCAAGATGACCTTAAATCACAATCTGGATATGTATTCCTCATGAATGGTGGAGCTATAAGCTGGAAGAGCTCCAAGCAGCGCACTATAGCAAATTCTGCAACAGAAGCTGAGTATATAGCAGCATCATGTTAGAGCAAGCGTTTCACCCAAGGGGGTGAATTGGGTGATACTAAAATTTCGTTGCAAATATAAAATCTTGACGGTGAATATAAAGCAATAAGGAGTAAGGAGAAATATCACTGAAGTGTACACCGAGAGTTATACTGGTTCGGCCACAACCACTTTGACCTACTACCAGTCCTGAGAGCTTCTCTAAGAGTTTCACTATAACTTCCAAGATTCAGTGGGTTCTTGGCACCTCAGTACAAGAAAGTTCCTTCACCTGGACACTCGCTCCCCCTTACAAGTTGTAATCCAATCCCAACTCAAGGTTCCACAACCTTAAGTTACCTCAATAACAAATATTGAGTTTGAATGAAATATCTCTCTCACAGAGTGAATAAGAATCACTGAAGCATAGAATTTACAAGTATAATGTAAAATAGAGTAATGAACTTGATAATACGTTCGTGTGTGAGTTCTTATTATTATTTCTCTGTTTGGAGGTTCCCATATATATAGATGCATTGGTAATGATTGTTGGAACATTTTTCTTCATGTCCGTTAGAGCGTGCGCAACCACAATTGACTTTTCTAGTATTTGAAAAATATACGTTTGCAGTAGGTGGCGGTAGGTGGCATTTGAACGTTGCTTTTGAATTTCCTTATTTGGTAAGATCTCTTCATAGTTTATCTGTGAATATGCTAAGAATACTAATACATTGAAAGGTTAATCACATAGGAAACAAAATAATGAACGTTGGAATGATTTCTCAAATTCTTAACTTGCATACTCGAGTAGTTACTTGAGTATTCATTAAAGTTTACTCGAGTACGTACTCGAGTATCATCGGGAAAACCTTGATAAACTGTAAGTTAATAAGCAAACATAACATTACTCGAGTAGTGCATGAAGTAAACAAAATTGCAAACCTTTGAAAATACTTGTTTACTCAGGTACTTACTCGGGTATGGCAAACTTTTCTTCATTAGTTACTCGAGTACCAACTCGAGTAAACCTTCAAATAAACTTTAGGTTACTCGATACTTCACTCCAGTAATATTGGCAGGATTTCAAGGCCGAGAGCACTTCAAGTTTGATTACCTTGTTACTCTAGTACATACTCGAGTAAACATAAATTTTTTGCATAGCTTACTCAGGTAGCAACTTGAAGTTCTGTGTAAATCATTCTGCATATTACTCAATTTCTTACTCGAGTAATCCACTTAAAATAAGTGATTGAATACCTGCATACTTGAGTAGTGCCTCGAGTGAAGTGAGATAAAAACATATCATGTTATTCGAGTATTACCTTCAGGTTTTGCCTTACCACAGTGAGTTACTCGAGTAACATTGGCAGGGTTGAAAATGCTGAGAGCAACACATTTCTTGAAACAAAGTAACTCGAGTACATACTCGAGTATCATTGGTAGGGTTGAAAATGCCGAGAGTAACTGGAAGTCTTTGACATGGTTACTTGAGTACTTACTCGAGTAACGTTGGCAGGCCAAGAGCAACTGCCAGTGAGTTACCTGGTTACTAGAGTAGCTACTCGAGTAACATTGGCAGGCCGAGAGCAACTTGGAGTCATTTACCTTATTACTCGAGTACTTACTTGAGTATCGTTGGCAGGTTACTTGAAGGTTGACCTGGTTACTTCAAGTTTCTGTCTCATTACTCGAGTACCTACTCGAGTAACCCTTTAAAAAATTTGCCAACAATGAAGTTTCTCAGCTTTGTCTCTTGGCCTTTCTTCATTACTCCAATGCTTACTTCAAGTGATGATTTTTCCTGTTATTACTTTGTTCAAACTTATTTGTTTATCAAATCATTTTCATACCATTCTTTATTATCATTAAAACATGAGATCTAACATATCAGATGCAGCTAAAGAAGCCGTTTGGATCAGAAAATTCATTACTGAACTAGGGGTGGTGCTTACCATCTCAAATCCAATAGATTTATTCTGTGACAATAGCGGTGCTATTGCACAAGCTAAGGAGCCTAGGTCACATCAAAGGACCAACCATATACTCAGGAGATTTCATCTTATTAGAGAAATCAATGATAGAGGTGATATAAAGATATGCAAAGTAGCAGGAGAAGATAATGTTGCTGATCCTCTTAATAAGCCACTTGCACAGGCAAAGCATGAGCGTCATGTTAGGGCAATTGAATTAGGAAAATTAATGATTGCAGCTAGGGCAAGTGGGAGGATGTTGGAAATTGTGCCCTAATGGCTAATCATTGCACTTCGAACATTATTATTTTAATGAAATTTCTCCATTTTGTTATCATATTATTTGCATGTTGACTGTGATAATTGTATCCTTGGATAATTCATAAAGATTGTCCTAAAATGTCCATGGTCGGTCATTTATGCGGGAGTAGAGATGAAACAAGATCAGTATGACTTTGATAAGATATAGAGATACGAATCAAAGTCTTAGCCACTTGTAAGAGTACAAGGTGCTGGACCGACCCACTATGAGAAAGCTACATGGATCAAGTCATAAGCTTTTCTCATGTATAACCACGTCACAATGCCCTTAGACCTGAGGTTATAATGGATTCCTACATGAGAGTTGCTAAGCTTTGAACTAGTCCAAAGTCACTTTAGACTGGGTGATGATAAAGGCTATGATCGGGCTTGGTGGTTTTTCATGCAGAGGAATATGAATGATCAAGATGGAATTTGTCCCTCATATTAGTAGAGAGATATTACTGGGCCCCTCGATGAGTGAGTTTGAGAAATGTATCATACTATGATGAAAGGAGTTTCTATCTCCGTTATCAGGCTACTCAGGAATCGAGAAAGTAATGGTTAGGAACAAGAGGATGACATTATCCATGCCTTATCCTTGATTGATATATCATGTGACAAAAGGGACGTGACATGGTTGTATGACAGGTTGCATCGTAATAACGATCCTCATATGAATTGGGTAGTCGTAATGTCTTGCTAGAGGCCGCTTGCGACTTTTAGGTTAGTATAGTTTTTGGCCCACTGCCAACTTCATATGGGCCTACAGGGTCACACACAAGAATGGCCCAACACGAGATAATGTTTAATTTAGGGTGGATGAATTTTATATTTATATTTATATATATATATAATACAAAATTCATTAATAATATTATATAGATATATATTTTTTCGAAATATATATCTTATATATATATATGTATGTATATTATATGATATTATTATATTGTGTTAGTTTTAAATTTAATTTATTAAGATATATTAAATTTAATAACTAACATGATAGAGATATAGTATCTCAGATTTAATTTATGAAGATAAATTAAATCTAATGGCTCTTTATTTGGATTAAATAAATAGGTTAAATTAAAACTGTTGGACAGATTTAATTTAAACTGAATTTATTTAATTAGCTCATCAAGATAATTAATTGTTAATTAATTTCAAAATTAATGACGATTAATTTTGAAATTTGAAAATAGCCCTCATAGGTTATAAACTTGATAGAGCAGATATATTGATACGCAGATGAGAATTGAGAGCCGCAAGTGAAACCCTAGGAGACATTAGAGGCGCTAGCATGCAGTCTCGGTTGGAAAGCATTCGAGTGGATACCGGTAGAGGGAGCGGATCTGACGTGTTGGCTCATAGAGATCGTGAAAACCAACACGAGATAATGTTTAATTTAGGGTGGACGAATTTTATATTTATATATATAATATAAAATTCATTAATAATATTATATAGATATATATATTTTCAAAATATATGTCTTATATATATATGTATATATATTATATGATATTATTATATTGTGTTAGTTTTAAATTTAATTTATTAAGATATATTAAATTTAATAACTAACATGATAGAGATATAGTATCTCAGATTTAATTTATGAAGATAAATTAAATTTAATGGCTCTTTATTTGGATTAAATAAATAGGTTAAATTAAAACTGTTGGACAGATTTAATTTAAACTGAATTTATTTAATTAGCTCATCAAGATAATTAATTGTTAATTAATTTCAAAATTAATGACGATTAATTTTGAAATTTGAAAATAGCCCTCATAGGTTATAAACTTGATAGAGCAGATATATTGATACATAGATGAGAATTGAGAGCCGCAAGTGAAACCCTAGGAGACATTAGAGGCGCTAGCATGCAGTCCCGGTTGGAAAGCATTCGTGTGGATACCGGTAGAGGGAGCGGATCTGACGTGTTGGCTCCTAGAGATCGTGAAAACCAACATGAGATAATGTTTAATTTAGGGTGGACGAATTTTATATTTATATATATAATATAAAATTCATTAATAATACTATGTAGATATATATTTTTTCAAAATATATGTCTTATATATATATGTATATATATTATATGATATTATTATATTGTGTTAGTTTTAAATTTAATTTATTAAGATATATTAAATTTAATAACTAACATGATAGAGATATAGTATCTCAGATTTAATTTATGAAGATAAATTAAATCTAATGGCTCTTTATTTGGATTAAATAAATAGGTTAAATTAAAACTGTTGGACAGATTTAATTTAAACTGAATTTATTTAATTAGCTCATCAAGATAATTAATTGTTAATTAATTTCAAAATTAATGACGATTAATTTTGAAATTTGAAAATAGCCCTCATAGGTTATAAACTTGATAGAGCAGATATATTGATACGCAGATGAGAATTGAGAGCTGCAAGTGAAACCCTAGGAGACATTAGAGGCGCTAGCATGCAGTCTCAGTTGGAGAGCATTCGTGTGGATACCTGTAGAGGGAGCGGACCTGACGTGTTGGCTACTAGAGATCGTGAAAACTCTGAATCATCAAAAGGTATGAATCCTTCCAACTTGGTTTAAACGTTTTGATAGATCCTCGATTAGGATCGGTGAAAATTTTTAAAATTCTTTTGCTGTGCCTACCGATTTTAACAGCTACTACTGCAATAAACCTAGTGATTGGAAGAGGAATTGTAGACTCTACCTCAAAGATCTGAAAAGGAACAAGAAGGACAGTGGGGCTATCGCTTCAGGTATTTATGTTATAGACATTGATTTTTCTACTTCTTCTATATGGGTATTCGATGCTGCATGTGGTTATCACATTTGTACAAATGTGTTGGGTCTAAAGGATAGTAGAAAGCTGAAAAAGGGCGAGGTGAAACTATAAGTTGGAAATAGGGCAAGAGTTGTTGCTTTAGTTATAGGCACTTATGAATTAGTTCTGCCGAGTGAGCTTTTATTAGTTTTGAACAATTGCCATTATATTCTATCTTTGAGTAGTAACATTATTTCTCTTTTTTATTTGGATAAGGAAGGTTATACTTCCATTACTGGGAATAGTAAATGTTCTATTTATGGTAATGACGTTTTATATGCTGATGGTGATTTGCATGTTGGTCATTATATATTAAATTTAGAATATCCTAATAGTGGAAATATCTATAACATAACTATCAAAAGGATCAAGTCAAATGATTTGAATCCAACCTAACTATGGCATTATCGTCTAGGCCATATAAATGAGAAAAACATTTCTAAACTCTATCAAGATGGATTTCTAAACACATTTGATTTTGAATGATATGTAACATGCGAATCTTGCTATTAGGAAAGATGACAAAGGCATCTTTTATTGGGCATAGTGAGAGGGCCACTGATTTATTGGGCTTCATATATATAGATGTATATGGACCATTAAATACAGCTGCCAGAGGTTATATGTACAAAATTACATCTATAGATAACTTTAGTAGATATGGCTATATCTATCTAATGAAAAATAAATCTGAATCTTTTGAAATGTTCAAAATATTTGAAAATAAAGTACAAAACCAACTTGGCAAAACAATTAACACACTTCAATTAGATCGAGGTGGTGAATATTTGAGTCAAGAGTTCATTAACTATCTTAGGTGTTATAGGATAATCTCAAAATTGACTCCTCTAGGAACACCATAATGGAATGATGTTTCAGAATGGAGGAATCAAACACTATTAGATTTAGTTCGATTATGATGAGTCAAACAGATATTCCACAGTCCTTTAGGGGATATGCCTAAGAGACAACTGCGTTCACACTAAATCATGTCCCATCTAAGGCAATTGAAAAGACACCATATAAGATATGGATTGGAAATAAACCAAGTTTATCTTTTCTCTAGATATGGGGGTGAGGTATATGTTAAGCAATAAGCTTCAGATAAATTAGTCCCTAGATCCTCAAAGTGCCTTTTCATGGGGGTACCCTAAGGAAACTAAAGGATACTATGTCTACAATCCCACAGATATTAAAGTGTTTGTTATTTGAAATGGTAAGTTTCTAGAAAGGGAGTTTATCTCTAAAAGAACCAGTACGAGCAAGGTACATCTTGAAGAAGTTTGAAAGTCATAAGATACTACAGAACCAAAGATGAAAAACAAAGAAGACTCATAATAAGTTATTGAGCCTACTTAAGTAACACAATGACAATAAAGATATGATAGGATATGACCTTAGCCTCCAAGATATGGATTTCTGAATACTGAAAGCTGTGATATGTTGCTCAATTAGCAAAATGAGCCAACAACCCAGTGAGAAGATATAGTAGAACCAAACTCCGATAAATGGCTAAATGTCATGAAGTCTGAAATACAATCCATGTAGGACAATCAGGTATGGACGTTAGTCGATCCACCTAAAGATGTAAAAACCATCGAGTGTAAATCGGTTTTCAAGGAGAAAACTGATATAGATGGCAATGTAATTGTCTTCAAGTCATGATTGGTTGTAAAAGGATTCAATCAAACTCATGGTGTAGACTGTGGTGAAACCTTTTCCACAGTTGTAATAGCCAAATCAATCAAAATCCTTCTTGCCATTACAACGTATTATGGCTATGAAATATGGTAGATGGACGTCAAAACAACCTTCCTTAATAGAAAGTTGCTTGAGGATGTATACATGACACAACCTGAAGGCTTTATAGGTTCAAAGGACTCTGGTAAATTTTGCAAGTTTCAAATATCCATTTATGGATTAAAGCAAGCATCCTGGAGCTAGAATCATCATTTTAATGAAGTGGTCAAAGAGTTTGGCTTCATTCAAAACATTGATGAATCTTGTGTTTGCAACAAAGTTAGTGGGTGCACTATTGTATTTCTAGAGCTTTATGTAGATGACATCCTAATCATTGAGAACAATATTCCTACCTTACAGAGTGTCAAGTCTTAGTTAGAAAAGTCTTTTTCAATGAAAGTCTTAGGTGAAGCCATCTACATCGTAGGGATTAGGATCTATGGAGATAGATCTGAGAGAATAATAGACCTAAGTCAGAGCACATATAAAGACAAGATACTGCATAGGTTTAGTATGCAGGATTCAAAAAGGGATTACAAACTAATGTCTCATGGCATCTATCTTAGAAAGGATTTATTTCCTAGTACACTTGATAAGCAAGATCGCATGAGCAAGGTTCTATATGCCTCAGCCATTAGATCCATCATGTATGCTATATTATTTACTTGATCGGATGTCTCATTTGCCTTAAGTATGACTAGCAGAAATCAACAAGATCCTAGTAAGGGTTGTTGGACTGCTGTTAAGAATATCCTAAAGTACTTAGAAGGACTAAGGGCTTACTTTTGGTATATGGTGGATTAGATGATGAGCTTTGTGTAACTGGTTACACAAATACAAGTTTCTAAACTAACCAATATAACCTTAAATCATAATCTGGATACATATTCCTTCTAAATGGTGGAGCAGTAAGATGGAAGAGCTCCAAACAGAGCACTGTAGCAGATTCTACAACAGAAGCTAAGTATATAGCAACATCAGATGCAGCTAAGGAAGCCGTTTGGATCAAAAAGTTCATACTGTAATAGGGGTGGTGCCTACCATCTCAAATCCAATAGATTTATTCTGTGACAATAGTAGTGCTATTACAAAGGCCAAGGAGCCTAGGTCATATCAAAGGACCAAGCATATACTCAGGCAATTTCATCTCTTTAGAGAAATCAATGATAAAGGTGAATATGCAAAGTAGTAGTAGAAGACAATATTGTTAATCCTCTTATGAATCCGCTTGCACAGAAAAAGCATAAGTGTCATGTTAGGACAATGGGAATTAGGCAAATTAATGATTGTGCCTAGTACAAGTAGGAGGAAATTTGGAAATTATGGCCTAGGGGCCAATTATTGTACTTCAAATGTTATTAATTTAATGAATTTTCTCCATTATGTTATCATATTATTCGTATGTTCATTGTTATGACTGTATCCTTGAATAAATCATAAAGATTATCCTAAATATCCCTGGTCGATCATCTATGTGGGAGCAGAGAAAAAACATGACCGATATGACTTTGATAAGATATAGAGATACGAATCAAAGTCTTAGGCACTTGTAAGAGTACAAGGTGCTGGACTGACCCGCCACGAGAAAACTGCATGGATCAAGTCATAATCAGGCATGGTGGTTTTTTCATGCAGAGGAATATGAATGGTCAAGATGGAATTTGTCCCTCACATTCGTAGAGAGATATTACTAGGTCCCTCGATGAGTGAGTCTAAGAAATATATGGCCATACTACGATAGAAAGGAGTTTCCATTTCAATTGTCAGACTACTCAGGAATCGGGAAAGCAATAGTCAGGAATGGGAGGATGACATAATCTATGCCTCATCCTTTATCGAAATATTTTATGAAAAAAGGGAGGTGACATGGTTGTATGATAGGTCAAGTCATGTTAAGGATCCTCATATGAATTGGGTAGTCGTAATACCTTGTTAGAGGCCACTTGCGACTTGTGGGTTAGTACAACTATTGGCCCTCTTCCAACTTCATATAGGCCTATATATAATATAAAATTCATCAAAATAAAAATAAAAAAATTATATATATGTATATATATATGTATGTATGTATGTATTTTCGATATATATATATATCTGTGTGTGTGTGTATATGATAATATTATTATATTATTTTTAAATTTAGTTTTGTAAAGATAAATTAAATTTAATAACTAATATGATAGAGATATAGTATCTCATATTTAATTTAGGAAGACCAAATTAAATATGTTGGCTCTATATTCAGATTAAATAAATAGGTTGAATTGAAGCTATTAGGCAAATTTAATTAAACCAAACTTATTTAATTAGCTCATCAAGATAATGAAGGGATAATTAATTTCAAAATTAAACAAGGTTAATTTTGAAATTCAAATATAGCCCCACGGGTTATAAAATTGATGGAGAAGAGAAAACATATGCATAGATGATAATCCAGAACCACGAGAAAACCCTAGTAAATGTTGGAGGCGCTAGTACATAGTCTGTGTTGGAGTAACATTCTTATGGATACCTGTAGATGGAGCAGATCAGAGTTGTTGGTTCCTAGAGATGGAAACCCTAAATTAGAACAGGTACGATTCTTTTCTACTTGATTTAAACGCCTTTGATAGATCCGCAATTGGGATTGCTGAAATTTTAAATTTTAAACTTCCGCTGTACCTATTAATCCTAATAGTGGTATCAAAGCCAGATCAATTGCATGTTTAAATTGAGTTTATGTTCTTATACATGTGATATATATGGGACATGTATGTATGTTTACAAGAAACATATGAATATGTAACTGATTTAGTTAATACAAAACGAAACTATTTTGAAAGATGTGATCTTAAAATTGTTTTCTAATTTGTGCTTTCAGATATTACTGTATATATGCGATTTGGTGAAATTGTTTCGATTATATACGCTACTAGTTTTGATTACTATATATGGTGAAATTTTTTCAGATATTACTTTTGTTTCCATAAAAAGCATCGTCAAAACCAATGTTTCAAAAACTAAGCTTGTATGAAATCGGGTAGGGTACATGAGATCATTGCTTGTAGCAATCCAGTTGGGTTACTTATGGGCTAGGAGTCTGGTAGGGTACCTGAACCGGGTTGGGTCGAAAGTGTGGGAAAGATGATTCAGACCAAAGTGTTCTGGGCCGTTTTTTGAAAATGGGCCGAAATCCTTTTAAACTGGATCGAAACAAATATTTTTAAAAACTAGGCTAGAAATTTTTAAATATTTTAAATTTTCAAATATTTCTTCTAAAAGGAATGTGTCTTTCTTAAAACCCCCTGTACCCCCAAAGGGCGCTGGCTCTTGACCGTACCAGCTAAAACCGGCTAGCGAAACTAGTATGACTAACTGTTCACAGCTCAATATAACCTAATCGTGACATTTATTACTTTTCATATTGTATGAACTTTTACTTGTGGTTTCTTTCCAAACTTGTTTGGGTATAGTGAACAACATGACTTTAGTTTTTATAAGGGTTGTAATATTCAAATACGGCCTACGTGCTGTTCCTTCTTCTAAATAGTCTCAATATACATTCTCTTCTCATCCCACTCCCCTCATATGTTTAAACGAGGTTTCTCTCAATGTATTTCTTTTCTTATTTAGAGAAGTCCTCTAATTGGCTTGGGAGGATTTCAGGTTAGGTGAGCCATGTTCTGTCACATTTAAATTATTATTTTGATTAGATCATTGCATGCCTACTTTTACATTTATATGTAGTTATCTGTATAAGATACAATAATGATTGCATTCATATAAGCAAAACTAATTGATTAAGCCCTCCAAATCAAATCTTAAGTCATAATGGCATCAATTAATAAATACTTGTCAAAACCTAGATCGTTCAATTGTGGAAACCACCAAAGTGGATGCATTTGAGTTATCTTGATGAGACAAGCATGAAAAATAGTGCTACTCACAACATTTATTATTGTTTTGATTTAATTGAGATTAACAAAATGGTTCTCGATCTCAAGGTATTAGATGGGATTAAACATGCCATATCATGTGATGATGGAGTCCCATAAACATCTAAGAGTTACATGTGATGTAATTGGTAAAAAGGTTACCTACCTAAATAACTTGTATTTAACCATATTGATAAAGCAGACTTAAATTTTGACAAAATAAAAATCTTAGCCCACTAATTATTATATTGAAGGTTGTTAATTTAGTGTAAGATTACTAACTAAACTTTGCATATTTTATTGTAGAATCATGTAGACTAGTAATATTGCTACACTATCGTTGCGATCAATCCTTGAGAAGGACAAACACAATGGCACAAACTTTCTTGACTGGTTCAGGAACTTGAGAATTGTTCTCAAACAGGAAATAAAGGCTTATGTCCTAGATCAACCCATTCTTGAGGAGCCTACAGCCAATGCTCCAAGAGCTCAGAAAAGATGCTTATATGAAGCATAAGGATGACTCTGTGGATGTAGGTTGCCTGATGCTTGCCACCATAATTCCAGAGCTCCAAAGTGATCTAGAACTTATGGAGGCTCATGAGATGATTGTCTATCTCACGAAAATGTTCCAACAATGAGCAAGGTAAGAAAGGTATGAGACCAAAAAGGCCTTACATTCTTTCAAGATGGCTGAAGGTGTATCAGTTAGTGCTCATGTGTTAAAGATAAAAGGCTATATTGATCACCTTGAGAGGCTTGGATTTCCCATGAGCTAGGAGGTAGCTACGGATTTGATCTTAAACTCCCTCCTAGAAAGTTATGATCAGTTGTCATGAACTACAATATGAATAACATGGAGAAGTCAATTTTTGAACTGCATGGGATGCTCATAAATGCTGAGCAGAGCATTAAGAAAAAGGCCAAGACAATTTTGATGGTTTAGAAAGCAAAGGGTATGAAAAAGAAAGGGAAGGGCAAATGGAAGGGTAATGGCTTGGTGGTAAGGCCAAAGAGTCAAACAAGCCCAAAACTAATCCTACACCAAAGAAGGCAAAGCCTCCAAAGGAAGGAGTATGCTACTTCTGTAATAAACCCATTTATTGGAAGAGGAATTGCAAACTTTACCTCAAAGATCTAAAAATGAACAAGAAGGATTGCGAGGTTATTGCTTCATGTATTTATGTTATACACATTCATTTTTCTACTTCCTCTACATGGGTATTAGATACTGCATGTGGTTCTCATATTTATACAAAAGTGTAGGGTCTAAAGGATAGTAGAAAGCTGAAGAAGGGCAAGGTAGACCTACAAGTTAGAAACTGGGCAAGAGTTGCTGCTTTAGCTATAGGCAGTTATGAATTAGTTCTTCCCAATGAGCTTTTGTTAGTTTTGAACATTTGCCATTATGTTCCTGCTTTGAGTAGTAACATTGTTTCTCTTTTTTATTTGGATAAGGAAGGTTATACATCTATTACTGGGAATGATAAATGTTCTATTTATGGTAATGACGTTTTATATGCTGATGGTGATTTGCATGTTGGTCTTTATATATTAAATTGAAAACATCCTAATAGTGGAAATATCTATAACATAACTATTAAAAGGATCAAGTCAAACGATTTGAATCCAACCGACCTATGGCATTGTAGTCTAGGCCATATCAATGAGAAACATATTTCTAAACTCCATTAAGATGGATTCCTAAAAACATTTGATTTTGAATCATATGATACATGCCAATCTAACTTATTAGGAAAGATGACAAAGGCACCGTTTACTGGGCATAGTGTGAGGGCTATTGATTTATTGTTCCTCATACATATAGATGGATATGGACCATTAAATACTGCTGTCAGAGGAGGTTATATGTACTGCATTACATTTATAGATAACTTTAGTAGATATAGCTATATCTATCTAGTGAAACATAAATTTGAATCTTTTGAAATGTTCAAAATATTTCAAAATGAAGTACAAAACCAACATGGCAAAACAATTAACACACTTCAATTAGATTAAGGTGGTGAATATTTGAGCAAAGAGTTCAATGACTATCTTAGGAGTTGTGGGATAACCTCTCAATTGACTCCTCTAGGAACACCACAATGAAATGACAATTCTGAATGGAGGAATCAAACACTATTAGATAAGGTTCGATCTATGATGAGTCAAATAGATCTTCCACCATTCTTTTGGGGACATACCCTAGAGACAGCTGTGTTTATACTAAATCGTGTTCTATCTAAGGCTATTGAAAAGACACCATATGAGATATGGACTGAAAATAAACCAAGTTTATCTTTTCTCAAGATTTGGGGGTGTAAGGTATATGTTAAACAATAAGCCTTAGATAAATTAGCGACAAGATCCTCAAAGTGCCTTTTTGTAGGGTATCCTAAGGAAACAAAAGGATACTATGTCCACAATCTAAAAGATAACAAATTATTTGTTATTCGAAATAGTAAGTTTCTAGAAAGAGAACTTATCTTTAAAAGAACTAGTAGGAGCAAGGTATATCTTGAAGAAGTTAAGAGTCACAAGATAGTACAAAACTACAGAAGGAAAACAGAGAAGACCCTCAACAAGTTATTGAGCCTCCTTAAATAACACAAGGTCAATAGAGATTTAATAGGATATGACATTAGCCTCCAAGATATGGATTTCTGATTACTGAAATCCGTGATGTGTTGCTCATTCAGTAGAATGAGCCAACCACATATCAAGAAGCCATAGTAGGACCAAACTCTAAGAAATGTTTAAATGTCATGAAGTCTAAAATGAAATCCATATACGACAATCAGGTATGGACCTTAGTCAATCCACCTGAAGGTGTGAAAATTGACATGGATGGTAATGTAAATGTCTACAAGGTACGACTGGTTGTAAAAGGATTCACTCAAACTCATGGTATGGACTATATTGAAACCTATTCACCAGTTACAATGGCCAAATCAATAAGAACCCTTCTTGCCATTGCAGCATATTATGACTATGGAATATGGCAGATAGACGCCAAAACAACCTTCCTTAATAGAAAGCTACTTGAGTATGTGTACATGACACAACCTGAAGGCTTTATAGGTTCAGAGGACTCTAGTAAATTTTGCAAGCTTCAAAGATCCATTTATGGATTAAAGCAATCATCCCCGAGATGGAATAATGGTTTTGATAAAGTAGTCAAAGAGTTTGGATGCATTTAACACATTGATGAACCTTGTGATTACAAGAAGGTTAGTAGGAGCACAGTTGTATTTCTAGTACTTTATGTAGGTAACATCCTAATCATTGGGAGTGACATTCCTGCCTTGCAGAGTGTCAAGTCTGTGCTAGGAAATTCTTTTTCAATAAAAGACTTAGGTAAAGCCACCTACATCCTAGAGATTAGGATCTATATAGATAGATCCAATAGACTAATAGACCAAAGTCAGAGCATATACATAGACAAGATACTGCATAGGTTCATTATATAGGATTCAAAAATAGGTTACATGCCTATGTCTCATGGCATCCATCTTAGCAAGGATTTGTGTCCTAATATGCTTGATCAACGAGATGGTATGGCTAAGGTTCAATATACCTCGGCTATTAGATCCATCATGTATGCCATGTTATGTACTCGATTAGATGCCTTATTTGCCTTAAGTATGACCAGTAGATATCAATAAGACCCTGGTGTGGGTTATTGAACTACTATAAAGAAAGGCTAAGGACTTACTTTTGGTATATGATGGATTGGATGAAGACCTTTGTGTAACTGGTCATAAGAAGGCAAGTTTCCAAATTGACCAAGATGACCTTAAATCACAATCTGGATACATATTCCTCATGAATAGTGGATCAATAAGTTGGACGAGCTCCAAGCAGAGCACTGTAGCAGATTCTACAATAAAAGCTGAGTATATGCAGCATTAGTTGTAGCTAAGGAAGCCGTTTAGATCAGAAAGTTCATTATTGAATAGGGGTGGTGACTAAAATCTCAAATCCAATAGATTTGTTCTATGACAATAGCGGTGCTATTGTACAGGCCAAGGAGCCTAGGTCATATCAAAGGACCAAGCATATATTCAGGTGGTTCTTTCTCATTAGAGAGATCAATGATAGAGGTGACATAAAAATATGCAAAGTAGCAGGAGCAGACCATGTTGCTGATCCTCTTACCAAGCCACTTACACAGGTAAAGCATAAAAGTCATGTTAGGACAATTGGAATTAGGAAAATGAATTATTGTACCTAGTGAAAGTGGGAGGATATTGGAAATTATGCTATAAGGGCCAATTATTGTACTTTAAACGTTATTAATTTAATGATTTTTCTCTATTATGTTATCATGTTATTCATATGTTCACTGCTATAACTGTATCCTTAGATAAATCATAAAGATTATCTTAACTGTCCCTGGTCGATAATCTGTGAAGGAGCAGAGATGAAACAAGACCAGGTTGACTTTGATAAGATATGGATATATGAATTAAAGTCTTAGGCACTTGTAAGAGTATAAGGTGCTAGACCGACCCGTTATGAGAATGGATCAATTCATAAGCTTATCTTATGTATAACCACATCACAATGCCCTTCGACTTAAGGTCATCATGGATTCCTATATGTGAGTTGCTAAGCTTTGAACTAGTCAAAAGTCACCTTTGACTGGGTGATGCTAAAGGCTACGATTAGGCTTAGTGGTTTTTTCATGTAGAGGAATATGAATGGTCAAAAGGAATTTGTCCCTCACATTAGTAGAGAAATAATACTGGGCCCCTCGATGAGTGAGTTTAAGAAATGTATAGCCATACTATGAAGGAAAGAAGTTTCCATTTCTATTGTCAGACTACTCAGGAATCAGGAAAGTAATAGTCAAGAATAAGAGGATGACATCATCCATGCCTCATCCTTGACCGAAATATCATGTGACTAAAGGGATGTGACATGGTTGTATGACAGGTTCTGTCATGTTTACGATCCTCATATGAATTGAGTAGTCATAATGCCTTGCTACAGGCCACTTGTAACTTGTGGGTTAGTACAATTGTTCGCCTACTACCAACTTCATACGAGCCAACAGGGTCACACACAAGAATAGCCCAACACAAGACCATGTTTAATCTAGGGTGGATGAATTTTATTTTTATATATAATATAAAATTCATGAAAATAAAATTAATAATATTTTATATATGTATTTTTGAAATGCATATATATATATGTATGTATGTATGTATGTATGTATATGATATTATTATTATCTTAGTTTTAAATTTAGTTTATTAAGATAAATTAAATTTAATAACTAATATGATAGAGATATTGTATCTCAGATTTAATTTATGAAGATAAATTTAAATCTGTTGGCTCTTTATTCGGATTAAATAAATAGGTTAAATTAAAACTATTGGGCATATTTAAATATACCAAATTTATTTAATTTTCTCATCAAAATAATTAAGGGTTAATTAATTTCAAAATTAAACAAGGTTAATTTTGAAATTCAAATATAGCCCCATGGGTTATGAAATTGATGGAGAAGAAAAACTTACACACGAATGAGAATTTAGAGCCACGAGAAAACCCTAGCAGATATTGGAGGCGCTAGCACTCAGTCCATGTTGGAGTAATATTCATATGGATACTGGTAGAGGGAGACAATCAAAGGTGTTGGTTCCTAGAGTTTGAAACCCTAAATTAGAAAAGGTATGATTCTTTTCTTCTTGATTTAAACGCCTTTATTAGATCCATATTTGGGATTGCTGAAATTTTAAATTTTAAACTTCCACTGTGCCTGTCAGTCCTAACACAATGTTAGAAATTGCTAGCCGTATTGCAAAATCTGAACGACATTCTCCTATATCGTAAGACTACAAATATCGTAAATAACCATCTAGGAAACAATAGTGGCTTTTACATGCCAACTTTTCAAGCATTTGATCAATGAAGGGTATGGGAAATTGATTTTTGGTAGAGACTTCATTCAATTTCCTATAGTCTATGCATACTCGCTAAGCATTTTACACCCTAATAGGTATCAACTCATTGTTTTCATTCTTTACCACAGTGATCCTACTCTTTTTAGGCACTACTTTCACTAGACTCACCCACTTACTATTGTTAGATCTCATGTTTTGATGATAACAAAGAATGGTATGAAAAAGATTTGGTTAATAAATAAGTTTGAACAAAGTAATAATAGGGATAAGCATCACTTGAAGTAAGCAATGGAGTAATGAAGAAAATCCAAAGGAAAAAGCTGAGGAACTTGATCAGAAGTAAGTTTTCTAAGGCATTACTCGAGTATGTACTCGAGTAATGAGACAAAACTTGGAGTAATCAGAGACACCTTCCAGTAACCTGCCAATGTTACTCGAGTAAGTACTCGAGTAATAGTGTAAATTTTTTCAAGTTGCTCTCGGCCTGCCAATGTTACTCGAGTAGCTACTCGAGTAACCCGATAAATACCTTGGAGTTGCTCTCGGCCTGCCAACGTTACTCGAGTAACCATGTGAAAGTCTTCCAGTTGCTCTCGGCCTACCAATGAAACTCGAGTATGTACTCGAGTTACTCTGTTTCAGAAAATGTGTTGCTCATGGCATTTTGTACCACTGCCAATTTTACTCGAGTAGCTACTCGAGTAACGCACTGAGGTAAGTAAAAACTTAAAGGTAGTACTCGAATAACTTAATCTATTTCTTATCATACTTTCCTCGAGTCATACTCTAGTATGCAAGTATTTTATGACTCTCTTTAAGTGGATTACTCGAGTATGTACTCGAGTATGCAGTGTCATGTTTGAAGGAAAACCTCAAGTCATTACCTGAGTAAGTTATGCATAAAAAGTAAGTTTACTTGAGTATGTACTTGAGTAACAAGGTAATCAAACTTGAAGTGCTCTCGGCCTTGAAATCCTACAACATTAGTGGAGTAAAGCATCGAGTAATCAAAAGTTTATTTGAAGGTTTACTCGAGTTAGTACCCAAGTAACCTATAAAGTTATGAAGTTAATACTCGAGTAGGTACCCGAGTAAACATGCAATTCCAAAGGTTTGATATTTTGTTTATTCCACGCACTATCCGAGTAATCTTATAGTTGTGTGTTGACTTACAGTTCATCAAAGTTTTCACGATAATACTCGAGTAAACTTTAAGGGATACTCGAGTAGCTACTCGAGTAAGCAAACCAAGAAATTCAGAAATCATTCCAACGTTCATTGTTTTGCTTCCTATATGATTAACCTTTTATTGTATTAGTATTCTTAGCTTATTTACAGATAAACAATGAAGAGATATTTTCAAATAAGGGAAGTCAAATGTAACGTTCAAATACCACCCACCGCCAACAGATATTTTTCAAATACTAGAAAAGTCAATAGTGGCTACGCACTCTCTAACGGACGAGAAGAAAATGTTCCAACGGTCATCACCAACATATCTATATATATATGGGAACATCCAAACAGAGAAGAACACACAACAACAAGAACACACATGAACGTATCATCAAGTTTATTACTCTGTTTTTACGTTGTAATTGTAATTCTATGCTTCAGTGATTCTTATTCACTCTTGAGAGAGATATTTTATTCAAACTCAATATTTGTTATTGAGATAACTTAAGGTTGTAGAACCTTGAGTTGGGATTGGATTACAACTGGTAAGGGGGAGTGAGTGTCCAGGTGAAAGGAACTTGCTTGTACTGAGGTGCCAAGAACCCACTGAATCTTGGAAGTTATAGTGAAACTCTCAGAAAAGCTCTGAGGACTGGACGTAGGTCAAAGTGGTTGTGGCCGAATCAGTATAACTCTCGGTGTACACTTCGGTGATATTTCTCCTTACTCTTTACTGCTTTAAATTCATTGTCAAAGTTTTATATTTGCAACGAACATGATCTCTGATGAAGTGATGTCTGACATCGGTATGCTTGGTTCTAGAGTGTTGAACTGGATTCTTTACCATAATAGATTGTCAACACTCTAGAACCAAGCATACCGATGTCAGACATCACTTCATCAGAGATCATGTTCAAAAGAAAGATGTGAAAGTGATATTCATTCCTACTCATCTTCAACTAGCTGATATTTTCACAAAACCCCTTGCAAAAGATCAATTTCTATACATTAGAAGAGAATTGGGAATGGTAAATCCCAATGAGTCCTAATGAGTTGTAAGTGATTTCAGTTTCTCATAATATTAGATGAAGTCATTTAATGATGTTTTGATGATTACTAACTTAAGCATCAGAGTATATAGAAACTTGTTTTGCAGGGAGATTGAAACTTTGTTTTGAGAAACAAAAACAGAGGTTATCAGAGGACACCTTTACTGGAGTATCAACTTGAAGTAATAACTAACAGTGAAGCATTACTCGAGGAACAACTTGAAGTAAAGAAGCACTTTACTTGAGTAACTACTCGAGTAATGGCCTTCAAAACTGGAAGTAATGGATCAAGTTACTTGGAATTTGAATAAAACGGTTGAGTTACAAAGAATTGAACAGTCAGAATTTGAAAAGACAGGTTACCCGAGGCAAGCCTCGAGTAAACTTGAAGCTTACTCGAGTAAGGACTCGAGTAACTACAAGTCTAGATTTTCATATTGATGAAAAACGACTCAAATCTACTCAAAATTGGTTAACAATGATCGAGGGAACATATATGGATAATTACAATATTATTCATGCCAGGTACGCAATTTAAATGAATTCTTTTAGAGATTTTCTGTATGATCACTCGAGTAAGGCCTCGAGTAAACTTGAATGTTACTCGAGTAAGGCCTCGAGTAACGTCGGATTTTAGGTCTTTATCTGTCGCAAACTCGATCATTTCCACAAAATCTCCTTGAGTAAATCACTATACACTCTCTCAAAAACTTTTCACAATCGATTCCTTGCATCATTTCCGTCAAAACCCAACAGATTTCAACCCCAAAAACCTACTATTTTTCTCAGATTCTCAGTGCCCTAAACTCGCGACTGTGACCCTGTTTTTCTGAGATTTTCAAATTTCTGTGTTTCAAGATGGTTAGAACCAAGAATCTTACTTTCACAGATTCCTCTGAATCCCAACAACACCCTGATCCTCTTTCTTCTCCTCCCACAAAGAGAAGGAAACTTACCCCGAGATCAAAATCCAAAATCCAACTTCAACCTCAAGCTCAACTGAAACCAAAAGGGGTTGTGATCAAAGAGCCTATTGTTACAAGGGCTCAATCCAAAAAGAGTACCTCTACCGAGAAAGGGAAGAGTGCCAAATCTCCCTCACCTCCTCCCTCTGATTCCTCTACTCCCTCTTTCACTCCAAAGCCTTCTAAAAAGCCCAAGTATGACAAGAATGTGGCTAAGGCTATGGCAAGCATACTAGATCAAATGGAGAAGGGGAAACCTTCAAAGAAGTCCATATTGCCAGAGGAGGAGATCACCAACCCTCCAAAAGGGTTCAATGTCAACCAGTTGGTGGAGTCCCCAAAGTATCTATCTCAGTTTTTAAGGAGGAAAGTGTGCAAGACACACTATGTAGACCTCAAGTTACTTCAGGAGGTAGTAAAGTATGATCTTAGTTCCTATTTAGATCCTTTTATGTCTTGGCTTTTGATTAGATTACCTTTCTGCACAAAAGTGATCACACACTTTTATTGTAATCTTGAGATCCTATATGAGCCAAACAGAACCTCGGCTGAGGAAGAGATGACCACCATAGTGAGAGGCCAAAAGATCCTCATATCACCCTCTAGGATAAACATGTGGTTAGGGATAGAGAACCCTCCGGATGATATTTACTCCCAACTTAAACCAAACCAAATATTTTCTATCCTTAAACCCGGTGAGTTAGTTGGCCCTTTAAATTTCAAACCGAGTGATATGTGTGATCATCACAGGGTTCTATGGTACATCTACTCTAGATCCCTTGTGAACAAGGCCAACAACTATACCCACTTCTCTGATAGGGACTTTAGGTGGTTTGCTTCACTTCTCCTGAAGGAACAGAAGGACTTAGGGGAGTATATCTTTTCTGAGATGAAGAGATACAGAGTGGATAGGAAGGTTACCACACCAATGCCATATCCTCAGATAGTGTCACTTATTCTGAAAGAGAATAAGATATGGTATCTGGATAGCAAAGAACCTATTGAGAGGATGACTCCGATTGGGAGAAATCAGATTGGGAAGTTGAATATTGACATCCCTCTTAAAGGCCCTCTGGAGTCTGGGTCGAAGAAGAAGAAGAAGACTGAGACCGAGACCAGCAAGATGGATGACACTCAGTCATCGTCTCCAGCTGCCACCACATCATCACCCTCCTTCCTCAATGCCACACTTCAGCATTTTATGGAGAATATCCTCCGAGGATTCCATGTTGATATCGCCAACATAAATGCTGAATTGATAACCAACATAAACTACAAAATGGCAGAGTTGGTCGAGAAAATGGATAAGAGGCACGAGGAGTTGCTAGCTAAGCAACGTGCCCAGGGTGAGACACTGAGATTGATTCTGGCACGACTGGATTCTTTGGGTCCCGAACCTTCTGCCGGTCCTTCTTCCTCTGTACCACCACCACCTACAGAGCACACTCCTTCTGATATTCCTCTCACTAAGGCTGAACCCTCTATTCCTCCAGTCTCTAGTCCACCTGAGCCACAAGCTAAAGACATCCTATATACAGTGGATAACCCAGACACCAATGAGACCATACATATCATCATTGATGATTCACCTCCTAAACCTTAGCCTAAACCCGCTCCTAAACCTATTCTATCTCCTACCTACACTGAGGAAATATCTCCCTCCTCCTTCTCTAAACATCATACTCTAGAGGTTGAGACTACTCCAAAGGTAGCAACCACTACTATGATCGTCTACCAACCTCCTTCTATTCCTCCTAGAGATGACATCCATATTCCTCCACTTAATCTTCCTGAACCAGTTTCTTCTAGCTCTTTTGACTCTTCTAGTTCAGATGGTGGTTTAGTTCTTCCAGTGAAGACTATTTCCATGGTCAAGCCTTCCAATCCTCCTCTTGAATGATGAAGACAAAAAGGGGGAGAAGAACTTGGTGTGATTTTGTGGAAGTCTCTAAGTCTTTTTGGGTATATGGGTGTACATGGGATTTTAGGGAGTCTTGAACTTTTGAACTTGTTAAGTTTAATGCAAGTTTATTTAAGTGATGATATCATTTCAAGCCCATTCAAGCTTTAAATTATGTTACAATGTTGGACTAATGAGCTTGTTGTGTATGCAAGGTATATATTATGATTTCATTCTCTTTTAAAACACTTTGAATCTAATTTTAATGAATTTTTCAAAATAATCTTTGAATACAAGAAGTATTTAATTAAGAATTCAATTTGAAAAATCCTATTCAAAATCACCAAGTTTTGTCATCATCAAAAAGAGGGAGAATGTTATATCTCATGTTTTGATGATAATAAAGAATGGTATGAAAAAGATTTGGTTAATAAATAAGTTTGAACAAAGTAATAATATGGATAAGCATCTCTTGAAGTAAGCAATGGAGTAATGAAGAAAAGCCAAGGAAAAAGCTAAGGAACTTGATCAGAAGCAAGTTTTCTAAGGCATTACTCGAGTATGTACTCGAGTAATGAGACAAAATTTGAAGTAATCAGAGACACCTTCCAGTAACCTGCCAATGTTACTCCAGTAAGTACTCGAGTAATAGTATAAATGTTTTCAAGTTGCTCTCGGCCTGCCAATGTTACTCGAGTATCTACTCGAGTAACCAGATAAATACCTTGGAGTTGCTCTCGACCTGCCAACGTTACTCGAGTAACCATGTGAAAGTGTTCCAGTTGCTCTCGGCCTGCCAATGATACTCGAGTTACTCTGTTTCAGAAAATGTGTTGCTCACGACATTTTGTACCACTGCCAATGTTACTCGAGTAGCTACTCGAGTAACCAGATAAATACCTTGGAGTTGCTCTCGACCTGCCAACGTTACTCGAGTAACCATGTGAAAGTCTTCCAGTTGCTCTCGGCCTGCCAATGATACTCGAGTATGTACTCGAGTTACTCTGTTTCAGAAAATGTGTTGCTCACAGAATTTTGTACCACTGCCAATGTTACTCGAGTAGCTACTCGAGTAACGCACTGAGGTAAGTAAAAACTTGAAGGTAGTACTCGAATAACTTAATCTATTTCTTATCATACTTTCCTCGAGTCATTACTCTAGTATGCAAGTATTTTATGACTCTCTTTAAGTGGATTACTCGAGTATGTAGTATCATGTTTGAAGGAAAACCTCAAGTCATTACCCGAGTAAGTTATGCACAAAAAGTTAGTTTACTCGAGTATATACTCGAGTAACAAGGTAATCAAACTTGAAGTGCTCTCGGCCTTGAAATCCTGCAACATTACTGGAGTAAAGCATCAAGTAATCAAAAGTTTATTTGAAGGTTTACTCGAGTTGGTACCCGAGTAACCTATGAAGTTATGAAGTTATTACTCGAGTAGGTACCCGAGTAAACATACAATTCCAAAGGTTTGATATTTTATTTATTCCATGCACTATCCGAGTAATCTTATAGTTGTGTGTTGACTTGCAGTTCATCAAAGTTTTGACGATGATACTCGAGTAAGTACTCAAGTAAACTTTAAGGGATACTCGAGTAGCTACTCGAGTAAGCAAATCCAGAAATTCAGAAATCATTCCAATGTTCATTGTTTTGCTTCCTATATGATTAACCTTTCATTGTATTAGTATTCTTAACTTATTTACAGATAAATAATGAAGAGATATTTTCAAATAAGGGAAGTCAAATGTAATATTCAAATGCCACCCACCACCAACGGATATTTTTCAAAAACTGGAAAAGTCAATAGTGGCTGTGCACTCTCTAACGGACGAGAAGAAAATGTTTCAACGGTCATCACCAACATATCTATATATATGGGAACATCCAAACAGAGAAGAACACAAAACAACAAGAACACACACGAACGTATCATCAAGTTCATTACTCTGTTTTTACATTATAATTGTAATTCTATGCTTCAGTGATTCTTATTCACTCTTGAGAGAGATATTTTATTCAAACTCAATATTTGTTATTGAGATAACTTAAGGTTATGGAACCTTGGGTTGGGATTGGATTACAACTGGTAAGGGGGTGTGAGTTTCCAGGTGAAAGGAACTTTCTTGTACTGAGGTGCCAAGAACCCATTGAATCTTGGAAGTTATAGTGAAACTCTCAGAAAAGCTCTAAGGACTGGACGTAGGTCAAAGTGGTTGTGGCCGAACCAGTATAACTCCCGGTGTACACTTCGGTGATATTTCTCCTTACTCTTTACTGCTTTAAATTCATTGTCAAAGTTTTATATTTGCAAGAATTTTTAGTGTCACCCAATTCACCCCCTATTAGGTGAAGCGCTTGCTCTAACAACTATTAGAAATTGGCTAGATGATACCTGCACTCAATAGTTTGGTCACTTCTTTCTTGACCACATCTAGAATCAAGGGGTTTAGTCCCCTTTGGGGCTTCCTAAGGGATTTGGATTGTGCATGCGAATTGATCCGATGGGTACAAATAGCTGGACTAATCCCAGGAATGTCAGCTAAAGTTCAACCTAGAGCCTTTCTATTTCTACTCAAAACATTAAGCAATCTCTCCTCCTCACTCACAAACAAAGAATTTGAAATAATAATAGGCAATTTCCTATCAGCAGCAAGGAATGCATATTTCAAATTAGAGGGGAGAGGTTTAAGCTCTTAATCAGGGGGTTGAATAATAGAGGGAATTAGTTTAAGAAGATCAAGAGTAGTAGAAATACTCCTTTATGTGGATTTAGGCGGTGCATGACCTATGCTAAGCTCCAATAATTCTACCTCTTGTGCATTGGTCTTCCCAAGTGTTGAACCAATATTTGCTTGGTCTATAGCAGTAATAGGCTTAGGGAAAGTAGCCTCTTTTATAACTACTTGACAAGGAGTTATTCATTCACTCAAAAATCTCAAGGTATGAGGAATAATCTTAGTTCTAGGTTTAAGAGATGAGATAGGAAGTGGCCCTTTAACCATATTGTGTTAAGGCCTAAAGTGCGTCATATGAGAGGATGTCTTAGTCGATGTGAGGGCTATCCCCTTAGAGACCAAATCGTCTAGGGATTGGATACCAATCTCAAACTCAGCATCTTCCACTAGTTTGTGACTTGAAACATTGATAAAAAAACCTTCCTCACAAGCATCAATCACTACAATATGTATTAATGGAATAATTAAGCTTCAATAAACTAATAGAGTAAGAGAAAAATCACTAAGGAAGGATAATCAACAATCAACCATTGATGACTTAAGGTTGGAAATCTCACTCTCAAGTGAATCAAAATTATCAATAGAAGAAAGAGAAGAAAATTTTGTCACATGAATCCATACAATACCACAATTAAGATCACAATTATCAGTATGCAAGTTAAGCTCATATTCATTAACCACATCATTAGTACTAAGTCAATTGAATTCACACCAAATAAAGAGCAATCTTCAAAAAGGTGATTCAAGGCTTAATACATATTGACACTTAGCTTATGGTTACCCACTTCCATAGTGATCGATCCATCTCTCATGTCTATCAAGGTAATAGCTATTCTCATGAATGGTTTCCCTAAGATAAGAGTGGATTCACTAGACTCTTGAGACATGTCTAACACATAGAAATCAGCAGGAAAACCAAATCTTTGACTTCGACAAGTACATCCTCAATCATACCTTGTGGTTGCTTAATGCTCCTATAAGCTTATGGACACCAAGAGACATAAAAACGGCACTAAGCATGACATTAATGGCTACACCTAAGTCTAACAAGGCTTGAGCTACATTAACACTACCTATAGTATAAGGTCTAGTGAATAAGTTGGGATAATTGTACTTAACAGGGAGTTGGGGTTTGAATATGGCAACCTTTTATAGCTAACTTACACTCTCTTATTAGGCCTAAACTTCCTCTTATTAGTACAAAATGTTTTCAAGAATTTGCAATAACTAGGCATAGACTTAACTAATTGGAAGAAAGGACTATTAATATGCAACTTACTAAACAAGTCATACATTTCTTTCTCTATTTGTTCCTCATGCATTTTCTTTCCATGAAAGTAAGCTTTAGGAAAAGGGAGTTCAGAAATATTTTCCTCCTTACTATTAACATTGGATAAGGTACCTTGCTTGCTTGTCTCACCTTCCTTAAAAGTTCTTCTTTCCTTATATCCAACCTCTCTCAAAAGTGGTTGTTGTGTTGCTTGAGGTTGTTCAAGCTTTATCCTTCTTGTTCTCAAGAATAGCTTTCTCTTTAAAGCTCTCAGATTTAGAAAGCTTCATTGAGCTCAAGGGTGGACTTTCAACCTCTAATTCCTTTGCCACCTCATTGTCTACCTTTTCAAGGAAGTGTACCTTCTTACCAATCCTTAGCTCAATAGCATTGAGAGACTTAGGACTAATGATGGTATTTGAAGGAATAGATGTTGGAAATTGTGCCCTAAGGGCCAAATATTGTACTTTGAACATTATTATTTTAATGAAATTTTTTCATTCTGTTATCATATTATTTGCTTGTTAACTGTGATATATGTATCCTAGGATAATTCATAAAGATTGTCCTAAAATGTCCCTGGTCGGTCATCTATGCGGGAGTAGAGATGAAACAAGATCAGTATGACTTTGATAAGATATGGAGATACGAATCAAAGTCTTAGCCATATGTAAGAGTACAAGGTGCTGAACCGACCCACTATGAGAAAGCTACATGGATCAAGTCATAAGCTTTTCTTATGTATAACCACGTCACAATGCCCTTACACCTGAGGTCATCATGGATTCCTACATGAGAGTTTCTAAGCTTTGAATTAGTCAAAAGTTACTTTTGACCGAGTGATGATAAAGGCTACGATCGGGCTTGGTGGTTTTTCATGCAGAGGAATATGAATTATCAAGATGGAATTTGTCCCTCACATTCGTAGAGAGATATTACTGGGCCCTTCGATGAGTGAGTCTAAGAAATGTATGGCTATACTATGATGGAAAAGAGTTTCTGTCTCTATTATCAGGCTGCTCAGGAATTGAGAAAGTAATGGTCAGGAACAAGAGGATAACATTATCCATACCTTATCCTTGATCAATATATCGTGTGACAAAAGGGACGTGACATGGTTGTATGTCAGGTTGCATCGTGATAACGATCCTCATATGAATTGGGTAGTCATAATGTCTTGCTAGAGGTCGCTTGTGACTTTTGGGTTAGTATAGTTATTGGCCCACTGCCAACTTCATATGGGCCTATAGGGTCGCACACAATAATGGTCCAACACGAGATAATATTTAATTTAGGGTGGACGAATTTTATATTTATATATATAATAAAAAATTCATTAATAATATTATATAGATATATATTTTCGAAATATATATATCTTATATATATATATATATGTATATATATTATATGATATTATTATATTGTGTTAGTTTTAAATTTAATTTATTAAGATATATTAAATTTAATAACTAATATGATAGAGATATAGTATCTCAGATTTAATTTATGAAGATAAATTAAATCTAATGGCTCTTTATTTGGATTAAATAAATAGGTTAAATTAAAACTGTTGGACAGATTTAATTTAAACTGAATTTATTTAATTAGCTCATCAAGATAATTAATTGTTAAATTTTAAAATTCTTCCGCTGTGTCTGCCGATCCTAACAATAGAACCACTAGTCTTAGCATGCACATCACTCAAGAAATTAAAGAGTTAGGTTAAGTGAGATTGCACAGTGTTATTCTTCAATTCCAACTCCTCCAACTTCTTGCATATATGAGTCATTTGAGTATTGTCGCTTGCCGTATCACTTTATAGCTTTTATAAAACTGTGGCAATAGAAGAAAATTGACTTTTATTCAAAGCTTTATCTTCTATGGTTATCAATACTAGTAAGTCGAGCCATACTCTTCAATAAGTGATTGGTCTTATCACCCTTGAACTCTTGAAGAGGCACCATTTGCCTACGGTGTGACCCATATGGTTGGACTTGATAAGATAAATGTTCTTGATTCCTCGAACCACAATTAGAATTAGGCTTCCTATTTTCATTGTAGGTAGTAGTGTTAGAATCCCATCTTTCTTGTTGGTTAGGCCTTCCTTAATACATATCATTAACTTCTTCATTATGATTAGGGCATGGACTTGTAATGTGCATCACTGAACTACAACCATCACAATTAGGTACCATAAGAGCTTGTGAATGAGGAGAATATGTTGGTTGTTGGATACTCAGATGATGAAGCTCATATGTGATAAGAGAAATTTTTGAAGTGACTATTTTTAACTCAAGTGAGACCATCCTTTGGTTGGAAACTATATCACATACTCCTCTTATCTCTCTTACATTGTATTGTTGAGTATTTCAAGCTCTTGTTTTAATTTGAGCCCATACGTCTTCAGCAGTGTAATCTTCCAAAGAACCTGCACCTGAAGCATCTATAATGGCCTTCTTATTAGGTAAAAGATCATCATGAAAGTATTAAATCAACTGTTCATCATTGATTTGATGGTGCAGACATTTAGCTAAAAGCTCCTGACAACGGTTCTAATATTCATAAAAAGCCTTTAAAGGATCTTGTTTAATAGAGTAAATCTCCTTCTTACGGTTTGCAATCCTTGAATTGGGGAAGTACTTATCTAAGAAAGCTTTATTCAAATTAGCCTATGAATGAAGAGCATTATTAACATGCCTTGGTAGCATCATATACCACTCTTTAGCCTTCCCTTCTAAAGTGAAATAGAACACCTTTAATTGTACATCTTATAGGCGAGCACCAACAGGCTTCATATTTAAGCAAGCCAAGTTTAAAGCATTGAGATGATTGTAAGGATCTTCCTTTTCAAGTCTATGGAAATGAGGTAGTGAATTAAGCAAAGGACACTTAAGCTCAAAATTAACCTCAAAATTAGGACATGTGATGTTGAAAGGATCATAAGTGGCATATGATCTTGTCACATTCCTTTTAATTCTCTTCCTTGGTTGACCATCACCATTCCCTTCCATACTTGTACCTTGAGGAAGTCAATTACTTAAGTCAATGAAAAAAATCAAGATTAGAGGAATGATCAAATGTCCTCTCAAATTGGTTGGACATACAAAGCTATCAAACAAGTAATAGAACCATGAAGTGCCAAAACTATCTTGAACACAATTTCAAGAAAAAATGTAAGAAATAGAGGGAGTACAAGTGTATGTGAGTATGTATGATGCGTATAAATAAGTATAAATGCTCACTATCCAAATGCAAAAGGTATATCACCAAAATTGTGACTTGGAAATTGGAAGCATGCACCCAAATAGCATTAAAAGAAAGTTATCCACAAGCAATCCAAATGCAGTGAAACCACTATGCATCAACTAAACATAAGGCAATTAAAATCAAGTAAGAGAAATGCAAGAATGCAAATGCAAAAGCAAACAAAAATAAAGATATTTGGTTGTTTTTCTCAAAATGTTTGATGCAAAACACTTAAAAAACCTAGATTAACTATAAAAAAAGTTTTGAAAACTATGAAAAATGAGATAAAACCTAATAGGCTCACAAGAGCAAACCCCGGTCAGTCTAATCCAATTGACACTTATAAACCAAAGGAGTCAAAATTGACTCTCCGGCAATGGCGCCATTGATTTGACACAACCTTAGCCACCTCATGGTCAAATCACAAATTACCACAAATTAAATACAATATAGTACACACAACTCGAGACCATTCTTTTATCAAGGAGCCCTTTTGTTTTGATTCCTTAGGTTAGACTAAATGCTAAAAATATGGTTAGAAATGGGATTTTGAAATTGGTTTTCTCTAAATCAAAATTCATGAAAATAAAACTATTTCTAAGATTTTTGGATTTTTTGGAAATCAATAAAGAAATGATTTGGATTGAAAAGGATGATATGATAAAGTGAGTCTTAGTAGCAAATTTGGTGGCTTTCCTAGCTTCTTAAAATATTTTGGTAGTAATTTTACATCAAGTCAAATTAAAAACACTAATCAATCGTATTAGGTCCCATCTACCTAATTCATGACTAATCATACAATGACATTCATAGTCATCTCTTAGATAAATTGTTAAAACCCACGTGATGTGTTTGAAAATTACTTAATGCACTTGCTTCCTAATAAATGAGAGCACAATCATGATACTCAAATTGAAATAAATTCATCACACACTAGTAACCACATAGAATGCATAAATTCATTAATTCAAAAGGAAATAAGTTTAACGTGATCTAGGGCAGTTCAACGTGATCCAAGGGCACCAATGAAAAACTCAACATGAGCAATTCATTGCAGACAAATAGTCACTAATCTAAGTCTAAAAAACAAACAAACAAACATATACCAATACAAAATAAATCCAAATAAAACATTAAACATGAATTAAGCTAATGGAAAATAATGACCTTACCTTTATAGTAGATTGAAGCTCTAGAGACTTCCTCTACCACTAAGACTCGATGAAAAATCAGCCATTTATAGAATAAATTTTGACCACAACTTCTTCAAAATGCCACTAAAATCCTATTGAAATTGAAGGTCCGAATCACAAGAAAGCATAGAATAGGGTCTGTTGGTTTTTAATAAGGGAAGAGGAGGTTGCCAGTAGTAACAATGGTGTTATGATAGTGGTGAAGTAGGACCAATGCTAATGGTGGAATATCCTAAATGATGGTGTATACAGAGCAAGTCTAATATAGATAATGGTGGTGAACAAAGAAGAGGATGGTTAGTAGTGACTGCTATGTCTCCATTAACGATGGTGAGGATTCTGGAAATGACAGTCTGACGGTGAGATTGACGATATTGTGAAACTGACAAGAAATAGAGAGAAAGGAATAGTGATAGTGGTAGAACAATGAGACTGTGGTAATGGAAGGAGGGACGGTAGTGCTATAAAGCTCTGGCTTGTAGTCTTATTGCTCAAGCTCTCTCTGATCTTATCTCAAGTCACCAGTGGTCTGGAAGAATGGTGGAGATAGTAGTGGTGAATAGAGGAGGTGAAGATCCTCTCTTCTCATGATCTCCATATGTCCCCTTCTCCAGATTCTCCTCTTTGTGTTTTGTCCTTCTCTCTCTACCCTAATAGTACTTTTTCGGCCCTAGAAACTGCCAGAAATGTGTTGTGTGTGAGAAGACAAACAAAGGGTGCAGACCGAAGGTGGAGGTAGGTAATGGCTAAGAGAATGAAGATCTCCCAAGGTCTAGCTTCACGGCGTTCACTCTCTCCAACCCTCAGCTCCCAGCTCTCATCAGTTATAATGTCGGGTCTCGTCTATCACCAAGTCGAGTCTACTCACCTAAAGAACCTAATTGGTTCATAGTCAAAACGACTAAGGATCAGTTTGCAAATATCAAGATTTGTATAAGGACTAGAATGAAAATTTTTAAGATATTTTAGGGCAGAATTGTAAGTATCTAGACATCTAGGTTTTGTCTGTGATTTTCCCTTGGCCATTTCTTCATAGTTTTGTAATTTTTAGAAATTCTGGGGCCCTTTTCTGTAATTTTCTCAATCCTCAAAATATTAATTCTGACCCTCCAAAATCTCTAATTTTCTTCTTAAGTACCTAGATTGCAAGATTAAGCACAAGGTAGCATAAAAAATCCAAGAAATCATTTGTATGAATAATTAAAAAATTATAACCATTTTCCCCCTAATTACGATTAATTCAATGCAAATATCCCTAACTCAAATTAGTGCTTAATTTTGCAACAATAGCTTAAAAATCCCAATTTAATCATGACAAAGCCTATTAAAATATGGTTCAATCACATCTCTCTCAAACAGATACATTCAAATACTTCAAACAGTCACCAAGTCCTTCAAAGCTATAAATACAGAAGCATTCAAGTTGAAGCCAACAACGTATGACAAAGTTCACTGTTGCATTAAGTTCGTGTGCAATGTTCTTCTAATATCCTTCAGATAGTCCTATACTTCATTGTTTATCACATATACTCTTTGAGAGAGCCATTGTAAACCCATTTATTACTCTTTTTGTAAGTTACTCAAAGTAGTAGGACCTTGAGTATGGGCTTTGATTACAAAGTATAAAGGGGAGGGAGTATCCTAGAAGAGGAACTTGATTGTACTGAGGCACCAGAAGCCTAAAGAATCATAGAGAATAGTGGAAATCTTAGAAGGCTTCTGAGGACTAGACGTAGGTCAAATGGTTTAGACTGAACCAGTATAAATCTCATGTGTTTATCTATAGTGACATCTCTTCAACTCTATTTCATTGAAGTTTGTAATTAATTTTGAATTTTTAATTATCACCCAATTCAACCCCGCCCCTGGTGAAAGTCTTAGTCTAATAGAAGGTAGTTGGAATGAAATAGGAATGAGATATGAAAGTAAAATCTATGATAGTGCTCAAGAATTGAAAGGTGAATGAATTCAAGAGAACTATGAATACTTTCATATTCATATATATTGCAATGGTTTTACTTGAACCGGAGCCTTACGCCACGTTTGGTAGCATCAAAGTGGAAAGAAGGAAGTTGAATGGCAGTGGAGCTCACCTTTTTAACCATTTGGTACATTGGAAGCTGGTTCTTGATGGAACTTACTTCCATGAAAATCAATGGAAGTGAGTTCCATTACTCAACCTATAGAAGTGACTTCCACCTCCACTTTAATGGGTCAATTTCCCTCCTTACCCTCATGCCATTTCTCCTTCCTTCTATCTCCAGTAGCTTATCTCAGGCGAGAACAAATGAGGTTAGAGCACATCTCCGGTGAGAACCCTTGACAGCGACGTCTCAAACCATTCCCAAGATCTCTGATTTGTAACTTTGCTTTTTGTGATTTGGGCTTCGATCTGCCAAAGGCATAGGGCTAGATTTTAGATATGGGGATGGGGGACAACTCCGCCATCGTCTACCTCCAGCAACGAACATGACTTAGTCGCCATCTTCCTCTAGCGACGAACGAAGCTCCACCTCGTCTCCCTCCAGCAACGAACGTGAATCTGCCGTCGACTCCCTCTTGCAACAAACTCGATTAAGCTGACAGTTGCTTCATTGGTATGATTCTGATTTTCCTCCGTTTTGCATAGATAGATTCTTTTGTTCAGTGGGATTTTGAGACTGATTCTGATTTTATTTTGGCACGATTTTGGGATTTTTTTGCTTCACTAGTGTTTGTAGGTGATGCTTGTTTAGAAAAAACCCTTTCTTGTGGCTTGTGTATGGCTGAAATCTATGTTTGGATTTGATTCATATGTTGTTTCAGATTGGATGAATGTTTTCTAGTTGACCGGCAATAGAATTTTTTTTATCCGGTGAATGTTGCGGCTCATGAGTTGATCAAGATGGTTGGGTGGAAATTTTTTGGCAAAGGGTATTTAGTTATTTTCACATTATAAGTACATATACTAAATTAAAATAATTTTCCACTCTCATTGTCATACCAAACATACTTTAAAACTCAATTCAATTTCCAATTCTACTTCTAATTCCACTTTTATTAAAAAATCTTCCATCGTACCAAACAGGGCATTAGTTTTTATTATTATTAGTGTGTGTTCTGCCATGTGCATAATTGACTTCACATGACTATTTGAGTTTTCACGTACGACGTATGCATGTGCTACATGAAATATCTATTTTTATGAGAAAGTTTGATTTTCTACAAGGAAAAGCCCTAGAAATTATGATTTCCTGTGGGTAATAAAGGTAAGTTCACAAACGTTAACGTATACAAGAAGCTCATCTCTCACATCTACTCACAAGCCAAATTCAGCATCTATGTACTACGTAGTCCAAAAACAATTGATATTCCGCATGAAGACAGATATATAACAAGTAAAGTCAATATAAATGAATAGGGTTGGCTGCGTATAAAAGTAATTTGGATTTTTAAAAGTTTTGGATTTTTAAAGTAATTTGATCAAGCAGGTTGGTAAGAATTTGAAATTTATCTTTAAAATACAAATAAATTTATTAACTAGGTATTATATATAAGACTAAAGAATTGTATTTACTTGTTTTCTCCTTCGTACCTTTTAAATGCACTGAAGCATCTGCCTGCACCACACTTGAATAATTAATAAACATAAGTCTTGTTGCTCCTTAAAATGGGGTAAATGTAAAGCAATATAACGTATGGGATAAGCTCATTTTTACGGATATGGATCTTCGAAGATATGTCAGAGTACATTTAATTTGGATTGACTAGGTTAATATTTAGCAAATTATATATGGTCAAAAAAATTATTTAGCAAATTAAAACTGCGCTTTAATATTTAACTTGACATAAAATTTGGCTTTGTTCCGTTCATCTTGTATTGTGCCTTGTCAGTCCTTTAAACCTGTCACAACTAACCGGAAAAAAAAATTCTAACATTAAAAGCTTAAAGTTTGACTAAAACTTTTTCTAAATAAATAAATTAAATGGAATTTAACGGTGTTATTACAAGTATTATAAAATATATAGATAGATTTCCAATTAATTATAAATATAGTCGTAAATATTACTGATACTAAGTACTCATAATTATTTTTTCAACTATAGCCTTAGCACATGCACAGTATCATGCAAGATATCTTAATTAAATTATCAATATCACACAACTACCCATTATCATATCAAAATGCAATATTTTGGCTTATACGGTACTAATCTATAATGTCCAGAACCTTTTTTTTTTTTTCATAAAACTTGTAATCAAGAACAATACATAGTCCGTCATAAATCTAGTCGAGTAGGAAAAATATAAATTCCAGATGGGAAATAGAAATTATGATAGCCTGGTCTAACCACACCACATATTAAAGTTGAAATATAATGATTTTTCAAGCGTGTTGGAAACTCCATCCAAATTAAGTTGAATTAATTAAGTCAAACAGAGTAGAAATAATGCAATAACGTGTGCGATAAGTTGAGAATCAGTCTTTAATTTTGGAAAGACATGACTTCACAACGCCCATTTGCATTGACTATCACGCCAAATAATGGACTACTATGGTACTTACAATAAAAAAAAGTGGTTTAGTAGCGGTTAAAAAAGATTATTAGTAACTATTTTAACTGCTAAAAATAACATTAGTAGCGGTTCATAAAACCGCTATTAAATCATATGTTACAAGCAGTTTTGTAGTAGTTATATAAAACAGCTACTCAAGCAAAATAACCACTACTTTATTTGTAGCAGTTCAATCTCATAAATATTCACCATTTTATTGAATTATTTAAATAATTATAATATATTTTTTGTGAATAAAATTTGTGATGTTACAGCAATTGAGTCATACTTCATTATTATTTTGATGGGGTTTGACGTGAGAATTTGTATAAAGTCCAACTGCATTTGGGGGACCCCACTTTGACAATTAAAGGTAAGTTCACACACAATAACGTATACAAGAAGCTCATCTCTCACAACAAGCCAAATTCAGCATCTATCTACGTAGTCCAAAAGCAATTGATATTCTGCATGAAGACAGATACATAATATAAATAAATAGGATTGGTTGCGTATGAAACCGGAAAATTCAGGAAGAAACAAATAACTTAGAAGGATCTCTTTTATTTTATTGGAAGAATTCGTTTTCTTTTTTTCGACTGAGGAAGAATTCTTATCTAGGTGAGCATATATGGATAAAAGTTTTGGATTTTTAAAGTAATTTGATCAAGCAGGTTTGTAAGAATTTGAAACTTATCTATACATGATTTTATCTTTAAAATAAAAATAAATTTATTAAACAGGTATTATATATAAGCCTAAAGAATTGTATTTACTTCTTTTCTCCTTCGTACCTTTTAAATGCACTGAAGCATCTGCCTGCAGCGCACATGAATAATTATTAAAAATAAGTCTTGTTGCTCCTTAGAAAAGGAGTACATGTCAAACACTATAACGTATGGGATAAGCTCATTTTTATGAATATGGATCTTCGAAGATATGTCAGAGCACATTTAATTTGGATTGACTAGGTTAATATTTAGCAAATTATATATGATCAAAAAAATTTATTTAGCGAATTAAAAGTGCGCTTTAATATTTTAACTTCACATAAAATTTTGCTTTGTTCCGTTTATCTTGTAAAGTGCCTCATCTGTCCTTTAAACCTGTCACAACTAACAAAAAGAATTCCAACATTAAAAGTTTAAAATCAGACGAAACGTTTGCTAAATAAATTAACAAACCAGAATTTAACAGTGTTACTATGAGTATTATAGAATATATAGATAGATTTTCAATTAATTATAATTATAATCATAAATATTACTGAACAATGTACACATAATATTTTTTCAACTATAGCCTTAACACATGCACTGTATCATGCAACATATCTTAATTAAATTATCAATATCAAACAACTACCCATTATCATATCAAATTGCAGTATTTTTGTTTACACGGTACTAATCTATAACGTCCAGAACTTTTTTTTTTCTTTCATAATCAAGAACAATACATAGTCCGTCATAAATCTTGTTAAGTAGGAAAAATCATAGTATAAAAAACCGGACCGAACCGGCCGGTTCGACCGGTTGAACCGGGAACCGGTCCCTGGTCCGGTCCGGTTGAGCAGTAAACCGGTCAGACCAGTTGAACCGGTTGGACTAGTCAGAACCGGTGGTCCAACCGGTTGACCCGGTTTCTTTCATTTGTTTTTTCTTAAATTTTCCAAATTTTTATTTTGTATTTTTTGAGGAAAAAATGGAAATTTGAAGACTAAAATGAAGAGAAAAATAAATAAAGAAAGAAAAAATCTAAAAAAATGAAGAAAATAATGAAAAAAATTGTTTAAAAAGATATAATAATTATAGAAAATGGGATATCTTTGTATAAGTATAGGTATTATAACTAATGCTAATATATTTCAAACGTCACTGGTGAAAAAATCACTTTTTAGACCAGATAAATGTAACATTCTGAATTTTAGGCCTAGGAATTTGAGAAAAAACTTATATAAGGCAGACGACTAAGCCCAATTTGGGAAAAGTTCATAGAATAATGAGAGATAGAATGACTCCAAGAGGTTGTATGAATTGGCCCTCTGAGTAGAGAGTTACCCTTCGGATTGTATCAAGGCTCAATATGTGAAAGACCTCAGATAGAGTATATCAGTATATGTGTACTAGAGTACACTTGGCACCATTTTGATGGCTTAAGGGAGGCATGTGTGGTGCCATGTGGGGCCCACACGCACACTCTGACTTGGTGTCATCTTGTAGGCCCAGGTATACATGGTGCAATCCTGACTAAAAAGCGGAGTGAAATCCTGAGTAAATATCAATAAAGTAGTTCTATTAAAATAACTTTTTTAAAGCAGCTTTAATAAAGTAAATAATGATGAAGCAACTTTTGTGTTGGACAAATAAGAATATGACACATGTCCCTTCATCATGAGAATGTACTATTTAACTTTGTGTTGGAAAAATGAGAAGATGACACATGTCCCTCATCATTGCAATCACTTTTTGACTTTTGTATTGGCTCTCTTTGGGGATGCGACCAGCACAATAGTCTGAGAAATCCACCAGTCTCCGGTCCAATCGAGTACTTGACTTTCCCAAACATTGAACCCAAGAGTTAGGGTAATTTATCAGGCATCCCTTCCCCTGACAAATGAAAGGATGCCTAGAGGAGAGAGAAGGACACTTGTCACCTTGTGATTCAAGATCAAGACACATGGCACCATGAGATCAAAGCATGAGACACTTGGAAAAAATCCAGCACCTCCCTTCCCTCTTAATATTTTGGCCAGCATGGAGGAAAGGAAGAGAAAATAGAGAAAATCAAAGAGAAAATGGAAGAGGAGAGAAGGTGCATGAATAATATTGTGTTCTTGAGCTCCGGAGCCGATTTCAAATCTAATTTGGTGTTTCTAGCTCCCAAAGTCTTTTCTAATGTTGTTCCTCTCAGTGAGAGCAACATTTCTATAGTTTAGGATTCTTGATTAGAGGTGTTTGGTGCCATTTACAAGATGGAGGTGCTGCCAGAATTCCTAACTAAATGTAGAATCTTGAAGAGGTAAGCCTAAGCTTCATTTTTGAACTAAATATTTTTTGGTTTCATTGACATTTCTTGGACCCTTGGGCTACCCTAATGATTTAGTTAAAAGTGATTTTTGGGGATTTATGTTGTTTTAATTATGTATAAATAAGATGATATATGATGATTAATGATGGTGTAAGAATAGTTTGTGGTTAAAAATGTAAAATTGGTTGTTATTAGTTTGGGTTTATGGTTTAACCAGATCCAGAAACTAGGGAAGGAATGTGATTTTAGTATTTTTTATTTCACCATTGGATTCTGCACTAAAAATGATGTAGGAATAGCCCCTGGTTATAATCTTGAATGAATGGGAATGAAAAACCAAAAGTTGGAATTTTGGTAAAGTGCAACCAGAATTTGTTTTTCAAGTAGACATGATAAGCTTTAAAATGATATATAATATGAGGCAATTGGATCACTATATTAGAAGTTATGAATTTTTAAAGTTGGACCTTTAAAACTGGAAAGATTATGTGATAGTAAGTATAAAATGGGAATTCTGGATTTGTGTATGTGTAGGTGGTAGTGGGAAGCATTTTTTTTTCTTAAAAATAGACTTAATAAGCAACACATAGAACTTTCAACCACCTAAATTGGAGTTCCCTAGAAAAAGATATAAATTTTCAAAGTTAATTGAACATTCCGCCAGCTTTTAGTAATTATGCGAAAATAAGAAATTAATGGTATTTGAGGTAATTTAGGAGAAACATATGTCTAAAGATAAGGGATATGTCCTAGAGGCTAATGTAGCCATATTGGACAATCATTTGCCATGGCTCTAATGGCGTGATTATATATCTAGGCCCATAAGATGACCAAAAAAAGGAAATGGAAGGTTTCCCGATCAACTTTGGTGGTTGGTAGAATAGAGAACAAGAGAAGAACTTAAAAACATAAAGTAGTGAACTTACCTAACTTGCATGTACTTGATATGTATGTTGTGTATTAATATTTATGATTGCTTTGCTTGATTATGTGAAGCATATAGGAATGAGTGAAGCTATGTTCCTATTTATATTGTGGCCATAGGTTTGTTGCATGAAATATTGAGCATGCAAATATGTCATTATGCTAGCATGAGCCTGTGTAAGGCAAGCATGTCATGCACTAGCATTTATCTTGCATGCACTATCGGTATTGTTTGCTATTGAGATTGCCCCAAATCTCACCCTCCCTCAACAAACCATATAGGCAGCTGAGCATAGAAGAGGAGTGCAGGATGCTGTGCTAGAAGAAGAAGTTGTGATGAAGAAGAAAATAAATATTTACACATTGTTTTGTTGTGTAATTTACATTAAAAGTGATTGATTGTATAATTTGCATGACTGATGAATTTCATAAGCATAATACTTGAACTAGGAATGTGTAATCGCACAATACAATCCCTTTAGTTAAGTAAGCAGAATGATTAATGCAAAAAGAAATACTTTGATAATAATAAAAGGTATTAAGAAATGATGAGTTACGAACCACTATATGATAGTTTTGAAAAGTTTTAAATTATTCAGAAAAACCCACTCAACTACAGGTTTGAGTCCAATCGTGTGGTTAGGAATTGAAAGAGTTTTAACAAGGAATACCATTTAGTAGCTCAAATTCGCTGTGTAAAACTCATCAGATTGATTACAAAAATAGGGTATTACATTTATTGGTATTAGACCAGAGATTCTGGAAATAGGCTGATATCTTCTTCTTGTGTGAATAGTATCTGAATTGATACTATGATAATCCTAAGGGATACTAAGATTAAGAAATATAGGATGATAGATGAACTCAGAGAAATAGAATTTCCCCTAACCACTGATTATTAGGTTGATATAGAGAAAGGGTAGAGCCATATAATAGTGAATCGGCTGACTATAGATTCTTCTGCCAAAGGAAGGAGTAGAGCTATATATAGAGGATGAAATAAAGTAGAGTAATGTGTACCCAGTAGAGAAGGACTGGATGCCAAATTGGCATATGACCCAGATTTCAATAGAACTCCGTGGTTAAGTGTGCTTAAGCAAGAGTAATCCAGGATGGGTGATCTCCTAAAAAGTTAACTTGGAAAGGTTATGGAGACTTGAGGAATAGTGATTGCCTTGAGATTTCTCCCTGATTGATGATCATCTTAGTTAAATGAATTGTATTTAAAGGCATATAGGTATAATGAACAGTATTGAATTGGAAGAGGCCAGGAACTGGTACAGAGATACGTTATTATCTAGGTCTTGCTAGTTAGTACTAGAGATTGATTGAGAATATCTCCTGGATCGCTTTTCCATTAATAGAGCTCATATGAATGAACAAATTGTGTTTTAGTAGAATGGTAACTGTGAGAGTATGCTTCCAAAACCTGAGGGAGAGGCTTATATTCACACCATTATTGATGATCCCGGATCCAAGTATGACCAGCTTAATCTGCATTGATGCGACCTGAGTGGTCTATAAATAAAGTGACCTATATAGGTTGTAATAAAATGAGTATATAGGATTGGGATGTGCTCTAGTATAGTAGGGCAGAATGGTGGCATATGTCTCTTGACAATTGAAGCCTCACAAGATGTGTTACCCACTCATGATGTAGAGCTGGCATCAATTTCCTTTGAGATAAAATATGGTAATTTTAAATATGCCTTTTGATATTGAGGGAACATGATTTTCTCAGCTCAGCTAATGTTGAGGTTCTTTGAGTTGAATTGCAACTTAATAAGTAAATAGTTGAAATGATTCTTGAGGAATTTGAAATAACCTGATTGGTTTCAGGCACTAGAATATGGTACAAAAATATGTATGAAGTTTCTAGAGGTTGCTAGTTGCTAATCTAGGATAGGGAAAGATCTTGATTGTAATATCCCAAAATGTACTTAAGGGCTAAATATACAACATAGATAGTGGTATTAAGGGCAAAATTGCCTTAGAAATTTTGCATGACTTTAGTTTCGATTAGCTAGAAGTAATTGCCTAGTTTTCGTCTAAAGTCAGAAATGACCGAAAATATAATTTTAACATAAGAAAGAATGGAAGTGGCACCATTTGGGAGAATACTGGGGGAAATAAAAGAATTAAGAAATGGAATTGAAAGGATAATGACATAAGAAATAATATTGCTATAATCAAAGGCAAAAGAGATAATTGCCACTTGATCTTGAGGATAAAGTTGGAAGACAAATTGAAGGGCTATGATTTGCTCTTTGAAAGCAAGAAGCAATTATGGGAATGAAAAACAAATCATCTCACTCCCTTAAGATAAAAAAAACGTCCAAAAAGGTATACCAAGAGAAAAGAGGATTAGTCAAAATATTTTACAAGAAGACTTGGTCAAAAATTATGGCTAAGACATAAAGGAAGTAATAAGATATTTTTAGCCAACATTTCTTCTCCATTTGGGCATCCACTTTCGGTCAAAAAGAAGGAGAGATGAAAGGAAAAAACTTAACTCAAGTCACTTAACCATGCTAGTTAATTTACCATAAGTATATGACCAAATGAAGTAATTTTCCCCACAACCTTTCTCTACTTTTTGACCATATTTTTTGGTTGGATATTAAGGGATAAGGGAAGCCAAAAATTTGATCATTCATCATCTCATACTCTCTCTCTTCAGCTCTCTTGGTTAGCCAAGCAAGGAGGAGGAAAGAGAAAGTGGAACTAAGGTAAATCAAGCTCTTCTTCTTGAGATTTGACCTTGTAGATGACGCCTAATGCTTAAAACCTCTTCCCTAATCTTGATCCTCTTGATGAAAGCTTCATTTGTATGGTTTTAAATTTTCAAAAGGATGTGTTTTGTGTACTCAAGAAAAACTATAGGTTGGAGACTTAAAAACCAACAAGAGGAAGTGTTAGAGGTTAGTAAGAGGAACCTTTTGGCAAATATATTGTGATAATTAGTTGATAGCTTTAGCTTATGGATTTTTGCCCTAATTTTTGTGTATATTTGGGTTTAGAGTGTTTGGGATGTTTTAATTATTGTAATGGTGTCTTGTGTTGTAGTTTAGATAAATGAACTTGAATTGAGTCTTGAATGTAAAGTTTGGAAATTGTGAGAATTGTACGTAAATTCTGCCCAAAATAGAATATGTGAAAGGAATGTGAATTTAGTAGTTTTGATGTTTCTATTGGATTTTATGCAAAAAATCGTGTAGGGCGTAGCCCCGGTTGTGAATTCTGACCATTAGAAACATATGTTGAAAAATTGGGAGTTTTTTTTGAAGAAAACTCTGTGTAGGGCAACTAGATTGCATGGATGGTTTGAATGAGTATATGGTGTCTAAAAATTCTAAAACTCTTTAGTCTAATAGTGCACATGCCAAGCTTTAAATTGATATAAAATGGGTGTCATTTTGATGTTTGTGGTAGAAGTTATGTCTTTCCAAAATTTGAAGTTTAAACTAGAACTTATTCTAGAATAACATTGAAATTCGTGGACTTCAATATTTTTGTAGTTGTATATGGTTGTGGTTCATATTTTTCCTGTATAAAGGACTTAAAAATCTTCAAGTGGGACTTGGAGTTACCCCATTTCAATTTTAGTAGATTTAGTTATGATTTTTTGAAGTTTAGCCAAGAAATAGGAATTTTCTTGGCCACAGCCAAAAGTTTTTTGCCACTATTTCTTGGCCGCGGCCAACCCTCAATTTCAATACTTTACATTTTTAAGCGGTGGTAACTGGTCTAGCTCTTCCCAATATTTTTAGGCTTTTGTTTGAGCTTCTAATAGCTACCTAAAGATCTCAATGATAACCGACCCTAAGTATTTTGAAGTTAAAAATTGAAATAAGGAATAACTCTTCGTCCTTGGTTATGATTTATAGGACTTGACATCAGCCCTGAGTGTAAGAATCCTATGCTTGAGGAAGAACAGAAAGAACAAGGTAGTGACTTTTTCTCTTATATCATGTATAATGCTTTGTATGATGCACTTAGCATTGAATTGTGATGAAAGTGAATGCTACTGTGCATACAGTTATGAAAGCTGTGTTGAATGTGATGAATGTCACGAATGTGTATACAACTATGAAAACTGTCATGAATGTGTATACAGATGTGGAAGCTGTCATGAATGTGACGAAAGTCACAAATGTGAATGCCACTATGTATGGTTTTGTGAATGTCGTGGTGAACACTGATTTGTGATAATTGCTTACATGCCTTGTTATTATATATAATATGAGTGAAATGTTACTATTGTGATTCATTTGAATCTCACTCTTTCCAATAACTAATCTACATCTAGGGCAAGCGGGTAGAAGGAGAAGCAGGCAACCAAGGGAAGCTAGTGCTCATAGCTAAGAGATTAGAGTTTATTGTTGGTTATCAACTTTTGGGATGAATGTATATATTGTATACAATGTAAACTTGTGAAGTTGTATGTAATCCTCGATATGGGAACTAAAATGGGTGAATATGCCCTATAGACCCTTTTAGTGAATGAATGAAACCTGGAGATCCGTTGGGAAATTTTGGTATGCACTCTCATATTATGAATGGAACAGAACCGAACAGGCCAAATCGATTCGAAAAGTGGAAGTAAGACCATATTCAATAGATTTTGAAAAGTTTTTGAAAATCTACTTTATCACAAGACTAAATCCTGTCTTAAAGTTGGGACCTCTCTTGAGTTTTAAATTATCTACTAGTCTCCCGTTTATTGTATAACACATTTTCAAACCATAGTAATGGCTCTTAACGTAGGGGGTTATATTAATCATAGAACATTCCCTTAGAAAGAATGATTGAGGGTTTGTTCCTTGATTGAACGAAGTGGTAGATAGAACTAGGATAGCCACGAGTTATGGTCTTATGACTAAGACTGATAACATGAGCTATGCTAGTGGCTAATGGATTCCTTGTACGACATGGGTAGATTACCTTAGTATGGGAAGTTGAATTTGTGACTGTGCTTAGATCTAGACTAATATCAAAAATTCATACAGAATAACCCCAGATAGAGTAGCAGAATTAAAGAAAGCATAATACAAAATAGCTAGAGAAATGGCTACCTATGGGGAGTTATGATTAGAAATGGCTACTTATGGAGGGTTCTAATTGGAGAGGGCTACTTACAGAGGGTCTTGATATGAGAGGTCTAACTATGGAGAGTTTTGACCGGTGGGACTGACTTGTCAAAGTCAACTGAGTGAAGCACTGAGTGCAGTATCATAATGTGAAACCACCATAATGTCAAACCATAAAGGGAGTTGTCCTAATAATGAAACATAAAGCTACAAGGAAGTTTACTCTCAAAGGTGGTGCATTGTAATGAGTTCTACATCAGATGAGTTTCTTTGAAAGAAGGGTTTAAGGTGACCTAGTGAATCTCCATGGGGTGCTCCAGTGCTGTTTGTTGAAAGAAAGGTGAGAAAGGAAATTATGTAAGAACAGGCTCAACAAGAAAGGCAACTAACTCTTGCTCTCGTATCTTATGTAATGGTTCTGCATGTATGTATTACCATCGAGTATATTCATGTTGTGAATATACAGTGGGTAGTAAGACCTATTGGACCACTATGTCCTTAGGCAGTAAGATCTGATGGGAAGTGAGCCCGAGGCAATAAAACTTATTAGGCCAGTGTATCCTTAGGCTGTAAGACCTGATATGCATTCAGGGCAGGATCGCTAGACCTACTATGAAATTTGATTTTGTGATTATGGGGATTGCACTACTACAAAAATAGCTTTTAACGTCCCTTTTTTGGGCTTTTTAAAGTCTTAAAATAGGGGGACATCTATCTGAGCGACATAGAAAAAATTGTCAATAACGTCAATAAAATAGGGGACGTATATAATGAGGACATTTATATTTTTAAGTTCCTTTTCAACTTAGCATTACGCGATTAATTGTTATAATATGATAAGCGAACGCAACAACAAAATGCACCATGTTCAATTATTAATACTGTTTACAAACAAACATCGTATAACATACATCGACCATACACTACATAGCCACATCGACCTCTTCCAACTTGCAACCTTCCATAATACAAAATAGAACTTCAAATATGTAATTAAATTGATGCTTTAATTAAAACATAGTATCACTACGCATGATAAAATACTATAACTAACCACAACATGCATCTAAACTTTATTCTAGATAACAACATTTAATTATTTGACATTACATAGTCATTTTTCCAATTCTTAATACATTAACAAATAACAGGTATAGATATCTCTGAGAACATGGTTTCAGTATCCCTTTTCCGCATATAGATATAAACCTCATATGTGATACTTAACATGCAAATCGTACAACGTAATATCCAAAATCTAATCCAAACGCACATAAAGCATATGATTCTTGTTTACCTACTCTTCCAAATGTAGGGAACAATGAGGTTGATTGAAAAATATCATGCATATCTAAAAACAAAAATACCCTACACTAAATGGGGAAGTACACAGTGCACATCACGTACCACCAGATAATGTAAAATTCATCACGAGAAATGGAAGGAAAAATGACTATACTGTAAAGCAGTGACAACTTATTGTATGTGACGATCAATTATGTGCGTAGTCCATTAATTATTAATTAATATGGAAAAGAAGCATACTATGTGAATATCAATTACTCAATTAAAGTGATGACTTAATTAGTGCCATCTTCTTTCTTCTTGACTTAACCCATCATATCCTTACGCATGATCATTTATTGTAACTGACCACAACATCCACCTAAAAATACTTAGAACATAATTATTTAACCCATCTATTTTGGTTGTTTCAGAATTCTGAAAAGTGGTGATTTGGGTGTTGGAGCAATTTGAAAGTTTGAGAATCAAGATTCTAGTTTTGGTAAAGTGAAGAGGTAAGCATTTGATGCTTTTTGGTATATTTATTGGAATTTACCCTGGTTTATGTCCATTTTTGAATGTATGAATGTCATAGTGGATGATGTTGGAAATGGTATGTTGTGAGGTTATTAGGGTGTTGGTAATGGTTTTGAAGTTTGAAAGTGATTTGAATGAAATTGGGAGTTGTGTGTGTTATAGAGACCTAATAGCATAGATTGTGGTTAAAATGGTTTTTAGGTGTTTTAGAGGTTATCAATGTGTTCCTTAGGCAATTTTAAGTGGTAATGAACTTTGTGTGGAGTTTGGGAACCATTAGGATTAATTTTGACCAAACTGGGATTTTCTGTCACTTGCTGTGATCTGGGCAATCTAATAGCATCACTCGAGTGAGGGAGGATCACACACGAGTGCTGCCATGTATTTTCCCTTTTCTCTTTGTGTTTCTCCTGGGTTCTCATGAAGTAAGCTCTAGTGTACTTCTTAAACCGCGAGTGAAGTTGGTGATCACTCGAGTGAGCATGAGGTCACTTAAGTGATGGTGTGTGTTCATGGTTAGGGTTGCTCTCGGGTCCTCACTCGCTGGTCAATGTTCAAGAGTGTGTTTTGACACTCGCAGGTGTGGGCTCCCCACCCGAGTGCAAAGGGTGATGGTTGAGTGAGCTCTTCCCTCTGTTGTTGCATATTCTCTCGGGTTCTCACTTTTTTGTGTTGCACTTTCGGGGACTCGAGTGGATTTGGAGTCATCACCCGAGGCAAAGCCTAATGCTCTAGTGTTGTGAGCACTCTCTGTCTATGGAAGTTGCTCACTGTCAAACACTCGTGAGTGAGAGCCAGTCTCAATCGAGTGCAAGTCTCTTATCACTCGAATGAGGTCATCTTCACTTGAGTGAGCCAGCTGAAAATCTGTGTTGTACTTCCGAAAAAGGGGTCTTCAAGGTAGCTTCTTCCAACTCTTTTAGTATATGATTACACCTCTAATGGTCATCCTAAAGAGTTTAAATGATAACCAACTTAGAGTATTATAGAAATAAGCATTTGGAAAAAGAGATTGATTGGTTGTCCCTAATTTGATTATAGGATTTGATATCTGTCAGACTTGTGAACCCACTGTGCCTAAGAACATCAGGAAAGATACAGGTAGTGACTCCTCTCTTGTACTTTATGTAAATGTACTGTATGTTTGCCTATCATGCATTGTGCTGCTGCTACGTGAAGCTTTGTCCCTTGTGACACTTTGTGGAGCTTTGTGATACTTTGTGCCTTATGATGTTGCTGCATAGTGTTTACGGCGGAAGCGGGTGTAATGATTACAACGAAAGCTGGCATTGAGATTATAGCGAGAGCTGGCACAGTGATTACAGCGAAAGCTGACATTGTGATTACCGCGAAAGCGGGCATAGTACATTGTGATACAGCCGTGAGTGCTGTCAGTTGTGGCGCGAGCCATGACTCATAGTGTTGTTGCTAAACATGATGAACTTACATGCTTTGTGTTTATATATTGTATGAGTGATTTGTTACCACTGGGATTCTTTAGAATCTCACTCTTTCCAAATGACTAACATTTCAGACAGGGCAAATGGCTCAAAGGGGAAGCGGCCAACCCGGAGTGGTTAGGATCTCGTAGGGACATTTTGATTTTGGACCATTGGTTATTTAATAGGATTTTTGGGATTACTATATGTATATGAGTTGTAGATAATATTTTTCGATGTGTAATCCCCATTTTGGGAAAATTTGAACCCATTGTGTATATATACAAGTAACCCGGGGTTGCCGGAATTTTAGTTACGCACTCTGATATTTATTACATGATTTATCTGCACAGGTAGTTGTATCCGAAGGTGAATGTGAGACCATATTAATTATGTTTTTGAACTGATTTTGGTATACCGACCCCATCTTGAAGATTAGGGATTATAAATGTGTTTTTGTCTTATTGGTGTCTATTTCACTTAAATTTCATAATTCGGATATAATTACATGAGGGGGGTTACAAAACACACAGAATGCCATATGATCTCTACATTGCATCAAGTTGCATATTCTACCGCAACTTAATAATTTCCTCCTGAAAGCAACTTCGCCTTGCAGTCCTCTGAAACGGCCCTAACTCCTCAAACGTATAGTCTAGCAGCACACGGGTGGCACTTGACAAATTAGTCACAATAGGTCCATCTGAAAAAATGTAAAGACATCATTAGTTTGTATTACCATGCTCTCATAGGATTTATAAGTATATGAAACAGATACATTTAAAAAAATATAAACTACTAACTATGTAGAATTTGTATCATGGTAAATTGAACCAACACAACCAAAGGATTTCTTTATATCCTGTTAAGAGATATCACACCACATTGTCACGGCCGATTTCCAATACAACGATGCAGTGACATGATCTCCCCTACGTTAAATACAAATGGTATAAGGAATACACAACATAGATACGTGCCCAACATTAAATATTTTAAATATTAATTGAAGAAGAAAACCAATTATGATGCATGTGAAGAACAAATGTGGTGTCCAAGCTTCATATCTCTTAACGTACTAAAAAGGGTTGCATTTGCAAAATATCCCATATATATCTACAAATATAGGTTGTTTATAAAAAGCATAATAGAATAATATATATATTCAATAAAAGTGAAACAAATAAATCATGACGCCCGAAATATACACATATTAACCTCTGATCAACATCAATACCTCATTTATCAATGTAATGAATTATCTAAAAAATTATAACACACTAACCCACCACAGAAATAGGATCAAAACCATAGAAATACTTTACATCCCGAACTGTTCTCAAACAAAGTTTGTAACTGGGAAGTAACATATGAACTTCTTGAATAATAGTTTCATGTGTCAACTGAATCTGGTGATCAGGATGCATTCTATTCATGACGTTAACGACACGAAAATGGTTCATGGAATAACTTGCGCCTTCCTCAATAAATCCACCAAACTGTTGAATTAATCCGCCATCTCTAACAAAAACAATCATCCTAGTACCTTACGTCATCATACATAAAATTACATCTTAAATTCTGTGATGATAAAAAAACTTAAACAAACAACAACGACACAATAGAAAACCACACCTCTGCGTCCACTACAATAAAATCTAGTGACAATATTGCTGCAAAATCTCCAACCTGAACACCTGCATCTAAATATGTCCAGAAAACCCTCAAAACCCTTACATATGCTATATTGGTCACAAACCCAGGCTGCATTTGGCTCTGAACAATATGTTGGTTCTCTTCCATACTCCAACTTCCAAATGAAACACGAATGTGAACCTTCTTGCCACAATTGAGAGAAATTCAAAAGCTTTTATATATAGATAAATTCATTACTTTTAGCAGAAACATATCACACAACGACCATTTAATATTATAATCAATGTCACCAACCATCATTTAATAACCACACTGGAAATAACACTATACATATGGTATAAATCATTTATTTACTATTACCTGAAATAAAAAATTCATTTATTCACTCTTACTTCTGTAAATTTACTTGAAGTCAATAAAACTATGTTTTCTATTCATCCAACAGTCTCTTGAAACAGAATATTTTAACCGTTGAAAACCACAAAAAATTACCTACATCCAATGATGTGAACAAAGTCCACTTGCACCAATCAACAACACTGGTTAATTAGTCCCATACTACAAGTTATCCCAACAACACTTGAAGGAATATACCTTGCAATTGACACTAAAATAAACAGAGACTTCATATCATGCTACTCCTTTACAGGCCGGAGTACAAACACTCCATTGAATGCATCTAAAAAACACAAAAAAATAATTAAAGCGATGGCTCTGCTGCTAAACTAACCCAAAGTAACCTTCACCTATATGCTAAACTATACTATGTACAACATTTAAACTCGACTAGACCACACGTCAGTGACATTATCTTTTGAGTAGGACACTTCCATACATATATATGCAAACTATATTTTTTTCTGTGCATTATGTTTCAGTCAGCTCAAATATTGACTTCTACATCTTCATATAAACGTACAACATACGTTAAATAAGATGACTAATTACTATCAAAATTAAAACGTCATCTAAGTACTTTAATAGAAAGCTTTTCTGATCTAAATTCGTAAACTGAGTACAAATAAAATTTAATAATTATTTATATTCCATAATATTACAATCAACAACTAAACTCACAATGCAAATCCATTAGTCGTGTTACATGCTTTATTAAAATAAATCACAATGTTTACTGTGATTTAAATTTGGATTAACTTTAGCACAAATAACTTTTCTGAAAGAAAAACTTGTCTGCATGATTATCTTGAAAATCAAATATAAATGTAACACAATTGAAAAGGACATTAATTTCCTTAAAGAACATAGTATTTAATAAAATATGTCTGAATATTATTAATTGTATATAACCTCAAAATTTTAAGAAAACATTTAAATAGAATATTCCATCCTATGATCTTATTATACATATTCACATATTGAGATATTGTCAAAGTTATGAAAATTATGTATTCACATATATTGCACTATAAAACTTAATTGGAATCCAAATATTAGCACATTTCATCACTCCTGCAACATAACTCTCATGAGTCTACAATATTTGTTCTCTGTCACACCCTTATCTTATTTTCCTTATTTTCAAAGTGCTTGCGACCAGTTCGGTGAGTAACATAGGAATAACATAAATATACTAATACAAGTACTTGATTACATCTTAGGTTTTCTCCACAGGGTTTGCAAATATATACATATTTTTCCAGAATATTCAAAAATAACCACATATATATTACCACAATCCTCATCTCGAGAAACGTGCCCATAGTTCCCCTTATCTACATCCTTTCCTTTTGAGCTATTAGCACCTGCTGAGATATTTTTGTTTAGAAAAAGGGGTGAGTTTCCAAGGAATCCCAGTAGAAAGCACAAACGTTTGGCATCTACATACAATGGCATCTTCGAGGTGAACGTTTTGGGGTAAAAGCACAAAGAAAGGCATCCACACAATCATATGAACTATGGTATGATATATGAAGGATAATGTCCCTACCCCGAGTCTCTTTCACCCCAAAACATTTGCCTCGAACAACGTGCCAACTTTAGGCTCCCAACTTGGTCCTAAAATGTCAAATGTACAAGAATTAGGTTAAAACCCATTCATGTACCATTTTAGATACTTCCATAGTGTTTATATTGGTTATATTAGCCTATGGTGAAATTTACAAAAATACCCCTGGGACTTGATCTGGCCTTGCCGTACCTGGTCGAACCATACTTTTCCTGAAATTTTGACCTGGGCTATTCTAACATATTTTCCCCCAAGGAATCCATTTCCAGACTCAAAATTATCAAATTCACTGCCAAAAGATGAAATTGCCCTTGGCAGCCACTATTTTAGGGTTTCAGGGGTGTTTTCATAATTATGCTTTTTCGAGCTTTTTCAAAAAAGTGACCAACTATAACCCTATCTAATTTTTCCTCCTGAACTCAATGGAGTCTTCAAATCATTAAAAATCCAACTCCTAGCCCTATTTCTAGCTCTAGCCGAAATGCTCAATTCTCCAGGGAAAATTTGGGTTTTCCGAAGTTGACTTCGCAGACGTGTTCCTTTTTACACCCAACCACTTTACTAACTATTTAATTATGTTATACCTACCATTTTGACCTAATTTTGGCAACATAATGCCTAGGCCACCTCTTTTCCAAAATTTAAAAGCAAACACAATTTGGCAAAATTTCACAGATTAAATTGTCCATAGCAACTAGAACAATCAAAGATTAAAGTTTCAGAAGTTGCCTCAAGCTCTCTCTAGCTTTTTCTTCTTGTGACTGAAAACCTTAACCATTAAACACATAACTTTTTGCTTCAAAACACCTTAAGAACATAGAAGAGAAGCTTATGAGAGGTATTACACACATGTTAGTACAGATATTTCAAACTCTTATAGTCGTAGTATAGCTCTACGGTCACCCCATAGAGATGGTATCTCTAGATATTTCAAACTCTTTGTTTGTGAGGCTTCAGCTGATAGGATGTATATGCCACCACTCGGCCTTGCTGTATCAAAACAGATCCCAATCCATGCCTACTAGCATCTGTGTAAACTACGAAGGTTAACTGCAGATTTGGGATTGTCAACACTAGTGATATTGTTAATTTCTATTTCAACTCTGTGGAGCTCCTCTTACAATTACTATCCCACATAAAATGTTGAGTTTTCTATGTTAACTTTGTCAACGGCAGAGCTATTCTGGAGAAATTCTATATAAACCACCTATAACAACAAGCAATACCCAGAAATCTGCGTATCTCAAAAACAATTTTTTTTTATTTCCTCTAAATTTTTCCTTTTCACCTTCTTTAGGTTGTAATGTGGTAAAAATTTTGAAATAACTGGTTATATGTTTGGAGCTTCCACTATCTATGTAGCATTTGTTGTTTTTGGATGCTTTAAGACATTTCTCTTCTTCTTTTGTTTCTTCTTGAGCAACCAAGCAAATATTAGCTACTTCTTCATCATCGCTCTCTTTATCTAATGAACGGTCTCCCCATATGGTATATATAAAAGCTATCTTACTGTTATAAAACTTGCCTTTTCTTTTTTCTTTATTTTTCTGAGCCATTTCTTGATATATCCTTGCTTTCAACATTCATAGTAGATGATGTGTTCTTTATTGCTTGTCCTCCTTTCTAAAATTTTTTAAATCCTTGGCCTTTCTTATAAAACTTCCTGTTTCATTTTATTATTAAGCCTATTTCATCATCATTAAACTCTTCATCCTTATATTGGTTTTCTTCTTTTGCTTTTACTGCTAGGCCTCTCTTCTTCTTATCTCCAATATCTTCTAGTTCTCATTTGAACTTTAATTTACTTTCATATTTAGAGAGACTTTCGAATAGAGAAGCAACTGATCGCATTGATTCACTTTTTGCTTCCTCTATAGCTGTGACTTTGGCCTCCCAATCTTTAGAAAGTATATTCAGAATATTCCATACTTGGGTATATTGATCATAGACTTTCCCAAGTACTATAAGTTTATTAAAAAGATGAGTATATCTAAGTTCGAATTCAGCTATTGACTCACCAAATTTCATTCGAAGTAAATCAAATTCAGTAACTAGAGTGTTGATTCAATTTTCCTTTATTCTTGAAGTTCTTTCATGAGCTATTTTCAGGGCTCCCATATTTCCTTAGTTGTTGAAAGTATGTAGATCTTGAAGTACTCATTTTGACTCAAGGCACTTTGAATCATTAGAATTGCCTTGCTATTGATAGTAACAAGTTTCTTGTCATTCTTATCATATTCTATTGACATCTTAGGAAACTTTTGTGAATCTACAATTGTCATAGGTTGATAGTTCCCACTCTCAATCATGTCACATAGTCCATATTTTGCAGCCATTACGAATACTTTGAAGTTGGCTTTCTAGAAAGAGAAGTGTTCGCTACTGAACCCTGGTGGTCTGGTGATAGAGGGTATGTCGAGAAGAATTCCTTCACCTATGCTTGCCATTGGATCCTTCTTAGGTTGTTATACCTTAACAAGAGACCTTCTCTCTGATACCAAATATTAGTGTAAGCATTTCACCTAAGAGGAAGGTGAATTGGGTTATACCAGAAAATTAGTTTCATATATAAAATTTGACTCGAGGAAATTTAAAGCAATTAACAGCTAGGAGAAATATCACCGAAGTATACACCAGGAGTTATACTGGTTTGGCCATAACCACTTTGACCTACGTCCAGTTCTCATAGCTTCTCTGAGAGTTACACTATATCTTCCAAGATTTAGTGGGTTCTTAGCACCTCAGTACACTATAAGTTCCTATTGGAAATTGTGCCCAAAGGGCCAATCATTATACTTTAAAAATTATTAATTTAATGAAATTTCTTCATTATGTTATCATATTATTTGCATGTTAATTGTGATAATTGTTTCCTTGCATAAATCATAAAGATTATCCTAAAATGTCCTTGGTCAGTCATCTATGTGGGAGCAAAAAGGGCAGTATGACTTTGATAAAATATGGAGATACGAATCAAAGTCTTAGGCACTTGTAAGAGTATAAGGTGCTGGACCGACCCACTATGAGAAAGCTACATGGATCAAGTCATAAGCTTTTCTCATATATAACCACGTCACAATACCCTTACACCTAAGGTCATCATGGATTCCTAAGTGAGAGTTGCTAAGTTTTGAACTAGTCAAAAGTCAATTTTGACCAGGTGATGATAAAGGCTATGATCGGGCTTGGGGTTTTTCATGTAGAGGAACATGAATGATCAAGATGGAATTTGTCCCTCACATTAGTAGAGAGATATTACTAGGCCCCTCGATAAGTGAGTCTGAGAAATGTATGGCCATACTACAATAGAAAGGAGTTTCTATTTCTATTGTCAGGCTACATAGAAATCGAGAAAGTAATGGTCAGGAATAAGAGGATGACATTATCCATGCCTTATCCTTGACCGATATATCATATGATAAAAGGGACGTGACATGGTTGTATGATAGGTTGCATCGTGTTAACGATCCTCATATGAATTGGGTAGTCGTAATGTCATGCTAGAGGCCGCTTGCCATTTTTGGGTTAGTACAGTTATTGGCCCACTACCAACTTCATATCGGCCTACAAGGTCCCACACAAGAGTGGCCCAACACAAGATATGTTTAATTTAGGGTGGACGAATTTTATATTTATATATATATATAATATAAAATTCATTAATAATATTATATAGATATATATTTTTGAAATAAATATCTTATATATGTGTGTGTGTGTGTGTATGTTTATATATATTATATGATATTATATATTGTGTTAGTTTTAAATTTAATCTATTAAGATATATTAAATTTAATAACTAACATGATAGAGATATAGTATCTCAGATTTAATTTATGAAGATAACTTAAATCTAATGGCTTTTTATTTGGATTAAATAAATATGTTAAATTAAAACTGTTGGACAGATTTAATTTAAAATGAATTTATTTAATTAGCTCATCAAGATAATTAATGGTTAATTAATTTCAAAATTAATGAAGATTAATTTTTAAAATTCAAATATAGCCTACATGGGTTACAAACTTGAAAGAGCAGATATAGTTGTACGTGTATGAGAATTCACAGCCACAAGCAAAACCCTAGGAGATATTTGGAGTTGATAGAACGCAGTCTCTGTTGGAGAGCATTCGTGTGAATACCGGTAGAGGGAGCGGACTTGAAGTGTTGTCTCCTGGAGATCATGAAAATCCTAAGTTGAAAAAGGTACGAATCTTTCTAACTTGATTTAAACGCCATTGATAGATCCTCGATTAGGATCAGAGAAATTTTAAAAATTCTTCCATTGTGCCTGCCGATCCTAACAGTAGTATTAGAGCCAGATCGATTGTGTGTTTAAATTGAGTTTATGTTCTTATACAAGTGATATATATGGGATATATATATGTATGCTTAGATGAAGATGATCGAATATGTATCTTATTTATGTTTCGATTTTGAGAAAGTCAAACCTATGTGATTTGGTGCTGTATGTTTATTCGATCTGGTGAAATTGTTTCTATTATATGCGATATGTTTACGTTTCAATTCTGCCACTGGCATTGCGAATTCTGTTCTGGATTTGATCCGAAGTAGAATTCATCGTTTAGGTTTTGAATAGGTTGAAGATCATGGCGTACAGACACGTTAAGGTCTCTATTCAGGTATTAGGGATCTGAAATATGGAGAAGGCAATCTGGATTAGAAGCATTCTGGGCTGTTGTTGTGTTTTTGAAATTGGGCTGAAATCCCTTTAGAACTAGACTGAAAAAAAATATTTTAAAAATTGGGTCAGAAATTTTTAAGACTTAAAATTTTTCAACTATTTCTTTAAAAAGGAATGTTCTTTTTTCAAATATTTTAAAAATAGTGAGACCGCCGTAACTACCTGTTCGTAGTGCAATATAATCTTATCACGACATTTATTGCTTTTCATATTGTATAAATTCTTGTTGTGGTTTATTTTTCATGCTTGTTTGGGTATGGTGAACATGGCTTTAGATTTTTCAAAGGGTTGTAATATTTAAATATGGCCTGCGTGCCGTATCTTCCTCTAAATACTCTCAACATATATTCTTTTCTCATCTCACTCCCCTCGAATGTTTAAACAAGGTTTCTCTCAATGTATTTCTTTTCTTATTTAGAGATGTCCTCTCATTAGCTTGGGAGGATTTTAGGTTAGATAAGCCATGTTATGTCACGTTTAAATTATGCTTTTAATTAGATCATTGCATGAATACTTTTGTGTTTATATGTATTTATCTATATGAGATATGACCATGATTGCATTCATATAAACAAGACTAATTAATTGAGCCCTCTGAATCAAATCTTAAGTCGTAATGCCATCAATTAATAAATACTTGTCAAAACCTAGATCGCTCAATTTTGGAAACCACCAAAGTGGATGCACTTGAGTTATCTTGATGAGACAAGCATGGGTAATGGTACTGCTCATAATATTTATTATTGTTTTGACTTAAATGAGATTAATAAAATGGTTTTGAATCTCAAGGCGTTAGATGGGATTAAACATGCCGGATCATATGATGATCGAATCCTACAAAGATTTAAGAGTTACATGTGATGTAATTGGTAAATAGGTTACCTACCTAAATAACTTGAATTTAAGCATCTTGCCAAAGTGGACTTAAGTTTAAGCCAAATATGAATCTTACGCCACTAATTATTATATTGAGGATTGTTAAGTTAGTGGGAGATTACTAACTAACTTTGCATATTTTAATTGTAGAATCATGTCGACTAGTAATACTGCTACACTATCATTGTGATCGATCCTTGAGAAGGACAAACTCAATGGGATAAACTTTCTTGACTGGTTCAGGAACTTGGGAATTGTTCTCAAGCAGGAAAGAAAGGCTTATGTCCTAGATTAACTCATTCCTGAGGAGCCAGCAGCCAATACTCTAAGAGCCCAAAGAGATGCTTACACAAAGCATAAGGATGACTTTGTGGATGTAGGTTGCCTGATGCTTGCCATTGTGGTTCCAAAGCTCCAAAGAGATCTGGAACTAATGGAGGCTCATGCGATGATTATCTATCTCAAGGAAATGTTCCAGTAATAGGCAAGGAAAGAAAGGTATGAGACCACAAAGGCCTTACATTCCTACAAGATGGTTGAAGGTGCATTAGTTAGTACTCATGTGTTAAAGATGGAAGGCTATATTGATCACCTTAAGAGGCTTGGATTTCCCATGAGCTAGGAGTTAGCTATGGATTTGATCCTGAACTCACTCCCAGAGAGTTATGACCAGTTTGTTATGAACTATAACATGAACAACATGGATAAATCAATTTTTGAACTGCATAGGATGCTCAAAACTGCTGAACAGAGCATTAAGAAAAAGCCTAGTACTGTTTTGATGGTTTAGAAAGGAAAGGGTATAAAAAAGAAGGGGAAGGGAAAATGGAAAGGTAATGGCTCAGGTGGTAAGACCAAAGAGTCAGACAAGCTCGAAACCAAGTCTGTACCTAAGAAGGCAAAGCCTCCAAAGGAAGGAGTTTGCTACTTTTGCAATGAACCCGGTCATTAGAAGAGGAATTGCAAACTCTACCTGGAAGATCTAAAAAAGAAAAAGAAGGATAGCAGGGCTATCACTTCAGGTATTTATGTTATAGACATTGATTTTTCTACTTCCTCTACATGGGTATTAAATACTGCATGTAGTTCTCACATTTGTACAAATGTGCAGGGTCTAAAGGATAGTAGAAAGCTCAAGAAGGGTGAGTTGGAAACAGAGCAAGAGCTGCTGCTTTAGCCATAGGCACTTATGAATTAATTCTGCCTAGTGGGCTTTTGTTAGTTTTGAACAATTGCTATTATGTTCCTGCTTTGAGTAGTAACATTATTTCTCTTTCTTATTTAGATAAGGAAGGTTATACTTCCATTACTAAGAATGGTAAATGTTCTATTTATTGTAATGACATTTTCTATACTGATTGTGATTTGCATGTTGGTCATCATATATTAAATTTGGAACATCCTAATAATGGGAATATCTATAACGTAACTACTAAAAGGATAAAATCAAACAATTTGAATCCGACTACCTATGGCATTGTCATCTCGGTCATATAAATGAGAAGCACATTTCTAAACTCCATCAAGATGGATTTCTAAACTCATTTGATTTCGAATCATATGATACATGTGAATCTTGCTTATTAGGAAAGATTATAAAGGCACCTTTTACTGGGCATAGTGAGAGGGCCACTAAATTATTGGGCCTTATACATACAGATGTATGTCGACCATTTAATACAGCTGCCAGAGGAGGTTATGTCTACTTCATTACATTTATATATGACTTTAGTAGATATGGCTATATTTATCTAATGAAACATAAATCTGAATCTTTTGAAATGTTCAAAATATTCCAAAATGAAGTACAAAACCAACTTGGAAAAATAATTAAAGCGCTTCGATTTGATTGAGGTGGTGAATATTTGAGCCAAGACTTTATTAACTATCTTAGAAGTTGTGGGATAATCTCACAGCTGACTCCTCCAGGAACACCATAATGGAATGATATTTCTGAACAGAGGAATCGAAGACTATTATATATGATTCGATCTATGATGAGTCAAACAGATCTTCCAGTGTCCTTTTGGGGATATGCTCTAGAGACAGCTCCATTCACACTAAATCGTGTTCCATCTAAGGCAATTGAAAAGACACCATATGAGATATGGACAGGAAAGAAACCAAGTTTATCTTTTCTCAACATTTGGGGATGTGAGGTATATGTTAAACAACAAGCCTCAGATAAATTAGCATCCATATCCTCAAAGTGCCTCTTTGTGGGGTATCCTAAAGAAACAAAAGGATACTATGCCTACAATCCCACCGATAACAAAGTGTTTGTTATTCAAAACGGTACGTTTCTAGAAAGAGAGTTTGTCTTTAAAACAACCAGAGAGAGCAAGGTACATCTCGAAGAAGTTTGAGAGTCACAAGATAGTATAGAGCCACAAATGGTAATTAGAGAAGACTTACAACAAGTTGTTGAGCCTCCTCAAGTAACACAAGGTCCACGAAGATCTGATAGGACATGGCATCAGCCTCAAAGATATGGATTTTTGATTACTAATGGCCATGATGTGTTGCTCATTGAACAAAATGAACCAACCACCTATCGAGAAGACATAGTGGGACCAAACTCCGAGAAATGGCTAAATGTCATAAAGTCTGAAATGCAATCCACGTACGACAATCAGGTATGGACCTTAGTCGATCCACCTGAAGGTGTAAAAACTATCCGGTGCAAATGGGTTTTCAAGGAGAAAACTAACATGGATGACAATGTAAATGTCTTCAAGGCACGACTGGTTGCAAAATGATTCACTCAAACTCATGGTGTAGTCTATGATCAAATTTTTCCCCAGTTGCAATTGCCAAATCAATCAGAATCCTTCTTGCCATTGTAGCATGACACAACCTAAATGAAAAGCTCATGGTGTAGTCTATGATCATGAAATATGGCAGATGGACATCAAAACAATCTTCCTTAATGAAAAGCTCCTTGAGAATGTGTACATGACACAACCTAAAGGTTTTGTGCGTCCAGAGGACTCTGGTAAATTTTGCAAGCTTCAAAGATCCATTTATGGATTGAAGCAAGCATCTCGGAGTTGGAATCATGGTTTTGATGAAGTAGTCAAAGAGTTTGGATTCATTCAAAACTTTGATGAACCTTGTGTTTACAACAAGGTTAGTGGGAGCACAGTTGTATTTCTAGTCCTTTATGTAGATGACATGTTACTCATTGGGAATGACATTCCTACCTTTCAGAGTATCAAGTCCTGGTTAGGAAAGTCCTTTTCAATAAAAGACTTAGGTGAAGCCACCTATATCCTAGGGATTAGGATCTATAGGGATAGATTCAAAAGACTAATAGGCCTAAGTCAGAGCACATACATAGACAAGATACTACATAGGTTCAGTATGCAGGATTCAAAAAGGGGCTACATGCCCATATCTCATGGCATCCATCTTAGTAAGGATCTATGCCCATGTCTCATGGCATCCACCTTACTCATTGCATGAGTAAGGTTCCATATACCTTGGCCATTGGATCCATTATGTATGCCATGCTAGGTACTTGACCAGATGTCTCATTTGCCTTATGTATGACTTACAGATATCAACAAGATCCTAGTGAGGGTCATTGGACTACAGTCAAGAATATCTTAAAGTACTTAAGAAGGACTAAAGACCTTTTTTTGGTCTATGGTGGATTGGATGATGAGCTCTGTATAATTGGTTACACAGATGCAAGTTTCCAAATTGACCAAGACAACCTTAAATCACAATCCGAATATGTACTCCTCTTGAATGGTAGAGCAGTAAGTTGGAAGAGCTCCAAGCAGATCACTGTAGCAGATTCTACAATAGAAGTTTAGTATATAGCAGTATCGGATGCAGCTAAAGAAACAATTTGGATCAAAAAGATCATTACTGAACTAGGAGTAGTACCTACCATCTCAAATCCAATAGATTTGTCATGTGACAATAGCGGTGCTATTGCATAGGCCAAGGAGCCTAGGTCACATCAAAGGACCAAGCAGATACTCAGGCGATTTCATCTTATTAGAGAAATCAATGATATAGGTGATATAAAGATATGCAAAGTAGCAGGAGAAGACAATGTTGCTGATCCTCTTACTAAGCCACTTGCACAAACAAAGCATAAGCGTCATGTTAGGACAATGGGAACTAGGCAAATTAATGATTGTACGTAAGGCAAGTGGGAGGATGTTGGAAATTGTGCCAAAAGGGCCAATCATTATACTTTAAACATTATTAATTTAATGAAATTTCTCTATTCTGTTATCATATTATTTGCATGTTAATTGTGATAATTGTATCCTTGGATAAATCATAAAGATTATCCTAAAATGTCCCTAGTCAGTCATCTATGCGGGAACACAGATGAAACAAGACGAGTATGACTTTAATAAAATATTGAGATAGGAATCAAAGTCTTAGGACCGACCCACTATGAGAAAGCAACATGGATCAAGTCATAAGCTTTTCTCATGTGCAGAGGAATATGAATAATCAAGATGGAATTTATCCCTCACATTAGTAGAGAGATATTACTAGGCCCCTCGATGAGTGAGTCTGAGAAATGTATGGCCATACTACGATGGAAAGGAGTTTCCATTTCTATTGTTAGGCTACTCAGGAATTAAGAAAGTAATGGTCAGGAACAAGAGGATGACATTATCCATGCCTTATCCATAACCGATATATCATGTGACAAAAGGGACGTGACATGGTTGTTTGACAGGTTTCATTGTGTTAACGATCCTCATATGAATTGGGTAGTCATAATGTCTTGCTAGAGGTCGCTTGCGATTTTTTGGTTAGTACAGTTATTGGCCCACTGCCAACTTCATATCGGCCTACAGGGTCGCACACAAGAATGGTCCAACACGAGATAATGTTTAATTTAGGGTGGACGAATTTTATATTTATATATATAATATAAAATTCGTTAATAATATTATATAGATATATATTTTTGAAATACATATCTTATATGTGTGTGTGTGTGTGTGTGTATCATATGATATTATTATATTGTGTTAGTTTTAAATTTAATCTATTAAGATATATTAAATTTAATAACTAACATATAGAGAGATAGTATCTCATATTTAATTTATGAAGATAACTTAAATCTAATGGCTCTTTATTTGGATTAAATAAATATGTTAAATTAAAATTGTTGGACAGATTTAATTTAAACTGAATTTATTTAATTAGCTCTTCAAGATAATTAATGGTTAATTAATTTCAAAATTAATGAAGATTAATTTTTGAAATTCGAATATAGCCTTCATAGGTTATAAACTTGAAAGAACAGATATACTTATACGCTCATGAGAATTCAAAGCCACAAGGAAAACCCTAGGAGACATTTGTAGGTGCTAGCACACAGTCTCAATTGGAGAGCATTCGTGTGGATATCGGTAGAGGGAGCGGACCTGAGGTGTTGGCTCCTAGAGATCGTGAAAGCCCTAAGTTGAAAAAGGTATAAATCTTTCTAACTCTATTGAAACGCCATTGATAGTTCCTCGATTAGGATTGAAAAATTTTTAAAAGTTCTTCCTCTATGCCTGCCGATCCTAACAGTTCCTTCATTGGATACTTACTCTCCCTTACACATTGTAAACCAATCCCCACCTTAAGGCTCCATAGCCTTAAGTTGTCTCAATAACAAATATTGAGTTTGTAAAGAAAATTTCTCTCACAGAGCAAATATTATAATCACTGAAGTACAAAGAGTGAATATAAGAAACAAAGCATTAAGAATATATTGATCGGTGTGTGTTCATATGTTCTCAGTTGTGTCTATTCTTCGTTGAATGTTCTCATATTTATGGATGAATTGTGATAGCTATTGGAACAATTTCAACTTGTCCATTAGAGTCGTGCAGCTACATTTTACTATTCTTCAAATTTGAAAACTATCCATTTGTGGTAGGTGAACATTCAGATGTTTTGTTTGACTTTTCTCTCAATGCATGATCTCTTTATTATTTCTCTGAAAATATACTCAGAATACTAATACAATGAAAGGTTAATCCATCGAGTATTTCATTTTTGCGAAACTTGCAAACTTAATTACTCAAGTGATCCCTCGAGTAATTCTTCCAATTCTTTTATGATTAGTCGAGTGATCCCTCTAGTAATGTCATCCAAATCTTGGCCCAGAGTAACTACTTCTTTACTTACCTGATTACTTGAGTGATCATAGAGTAATACAATCTTTTCATTTCCAATTACTTGAGTGATCCCTCAAATAATGTCATTTATTTTTTGGCCAAGGGTTACTACATCATTTCTTGTCAGATTACTTGAGTGATACCCCGAGTAATGCCATGCAATTTTTGACAGAGAGCTTATGGAACAACTTCTCATACATTATTTGAGTGATCCCTCGAGTAATGAAGGATCATTACTTGAGGGCTTACTCGAGTAATGTCTTTAAAAATCTACCACTAATGCTTTCTCCTGTTCTCTGTCTTTCAGTTCTTCTTAATGATTTTTCCTGCCACCAAGAGCTTAGTTACTTTATTCAAACCTTTCGTAACATTAATCCAATCTTTGTTATCATCAAAACATATGAGATCTAACAAGACTGTATTCACTGCATCGATAACTAGCAGAATTTGATTTAAAGCTAGTAATGGTACAAGTAATAATCAGTTACTTGTAACTTTAATTTATACTAATGAGCAATAGTTGAGGCTGAACTAAAGGTTAGGACAAACCAAGGAACCAAAAAAGGAGATAGGTAGTGACTTTTTCTTGCATATACTATATGATTATTATATGTTTAAATATGTCATTCTTTGTAACATGAGGATAATGTCTTGGACACACACATTAGCCTGGTTTAGATATGGTACCCAACGGAGGCGCAGAATTCAGCCAGGGTTACAAACAGTTGTTTGCGCTTGGACAGTGTACATATAGCATTCTATCATGCACAACAGTTTAACATCTTATATAACATGGTGTATTGCATATTTCTTTTCACATTTTATATGTATGAAGAGTATGTTGCTACTAAGATTCACTTGAATCTCATCCTTTTCTCAAACTATAAAACATTACAGTTGATACAAGTTGCTCAGAAAATAAGGCGTTACCTATCAGTGAGTAAAGTCCTGAAGCTTTTTGAAGTGGAGTCTGATTTGCTATACTTGTACTTTTATTTTCTTTTGAATCCACTGTACATTTGAATATGTATTTCAAACCTAACGGGGGATTTCTTGTGTTGTATACAAGTACATAATATCAGTATGTTTCCACTATTTCAGTATGCCTTATGGAATTGTGTGCTTATTACTCTTCATATTCAAAATGTTAAGGGGTTTGATATTTTTGGTATCAAAATTTAAAACGGCTCTGGCATTTTTGAATAATATACTGATATGGTCTTCTTTCTATAGTGATACGAATCATGAGTGGTCAATGTTAACAATGTGAAGGATCATTTTCATCAATGAACAGCATCCCTCAGAGTAGCAGATTCCTGAGGGATGGTTGTACATTGAGTACTATGCACCAGGTGGTCTCAGAATGAGGAGGATAACCAAGAAGAAAGTTCAGGAGAGACTAGTATATGGCCCAGAGCCAAGACCAGCATCACCAGCCAGGTCTCTGATGAGAGTGTCTGGAAATCCACTAATGGATGAATCTGAGGAGGACCCGAGTGAAGTTGACAGCTCTCAAGCGGAGAAGGTACACTTGCCCTATGACCTGTAGTAGGATGAGGAGTTGTGGGATTTTATACGGAGCAGATTTCAGTGAACTGTACGAGCATATGCCATTCCTGTTGATTAGTACCTCTTATATCTGGGTGTCGTGGAGTCCCTATAGAGTTGGTAGGAGCCATTAGAGATATATTTGCATGACAAGTTTTGGATCTTTACTACCATGGATTTCTTTCTTGACACAACCTTCTAGAACCAGAAGAAAAATAACATTGTTGAGAAAAGCTTGAACAAAAACTTTTAGGAGTTCATGGAGCATATTATAGACCTTGTATGAAGGTACATTTCTGAGAGTGATATGGGGTCTAGGCACTATATTTTGGGTGACCGAAGGTAGCCAATACTTCTTTTGAGGTGAGGGAAGTTATAAGAAATCGGTGGACAAAAGTTGATAGAGCTAGTGTCTATGTTTTATATGGGTATATAGAAGGTTAAGCGTGTTTAATTCAAGGTAATCACGGGATAGGTAACCCCCTGGGAAGCTTTATGTATAGTTAGGAATTGTTATTTAAAAATGACAAAAACTTATTGTATAATAGTTTTAAGATATTTGATGCATAGTAGGACTTCCTAACTGCTGTAATTACATGTTATGTGATACGTATGGCATACTTGTGTGCCCAAATTTCTGTGAAATGACAAAAATGCCATTGCATCGATATAGAACTTATTTCTTCTATATTTTCTTGTATAGTAAATTATAGAGATGGCACGAACAGGAAGAGGTGGTAGAGGCTAGGGTGGAGGTAGAGATAGTGGCAAAGCTGGGGGTCAACATGGAAATAATAATAAAGAACTGGGTGCTAGATCTGATCTGATAGAGTAACAGATTCTAGGTAAGTTGACGCAGCAGCTGGCCACAATGAATGAGATTAAAGAAGAGCTGTGAGAAATGCAATAGAGATAGGATCAATTGGAGGAGCTGGTGAGGAAAGACGGTAAAGATAATCCACTCGAGGGAGCTCAACCACAAGATCATTTACCTGATCCTGAGGTTGATATACAAGTTTAGGTAGGAAATATTTAGTAAACAGTAACCCCCTGTGTTTAGAGGAAAAATTGATCCTCAACAGGCCTAAGACTAGCTAGCATGACTAGAGAAGATTTTTTCAATTTTGGCTTGCCCTGATGAAATAAAAGTTCAGTTGGCAATTTATAAGTTGGAAGGCGATGCCGATAGGCGGTGGAAAAACACTGAAGGGATATTCCAGTAATGTGGGAATTATTCCTAGAGAAATTTAATAAAAATTACTTTCCCTTTTCCGTCAAGCTAGAAAAGGAAAAAGAATTCATCAATATACAGCAGTAAGATAGAGAGAGCTTCGTTGGCTACTTAGCCCACTAAATCCATCTATCTTGATATTCTGCTTACCTTAAATATTGGAATGATGAGGGAGTAGAGCTCAGATATGTTAATACAAGGGTTAAAACCAGAGTTGAAAAAGGAACTAGTTTCTAAACATTTCACCAAGTTCAATAAGGCAGTTGAAGAGTGTTGGATTACCAATCACTATCTGCAGAATGTATACTCCCACAGACAAGTTACAACAAGAACACAACTAGTAGTGGGAACTCTTCTCAAAAGTACATTTATCAAGGCGGACCTTCCAATGGATGTAGCAATAGAAAGCCATACCAGCTTGACAACCACAGTAATCAAAGACCCACAGGGAACAGACCCTATAGATATTACAGAAATCCTTACTATCCTGGTCAGACATACGGGCAAGTAAAACAAGCATCAGCACTCGTAAGGTAAGTACTAGGGTCAGAGAGATAGATAGTTTGTTATAACTTCAATAAACAAGGATATTTTACAAAAGATTACTGACAGTGACAAGAGCCTAGAAAGCCTAGACACTAAGCGTAGGGCGGATTATTTGCCTTAATATAGGAAAAAGCCAAAAAATCACCTGAATTAATCCAATGTATGATTTTTCTCAATAGTAATATGGTGTAAGCATTGTTTAATTCAAGAGCTAGTCATTTATTCATTACATATGATTATGTAAGATGGCTAGGCCTGTGTGTGTATCAATCATCATATGATCTGATGGTCCCTATGTCTAAAGGTAACGGGTTTGTCACAATCAGGGACTTAAATTACATAGTAAACGTAGAGTGATATGAGTCTACAGTAGATCTGATCAGTTCACCATTGAAATGACTAGAAGTAATTCTTGGGATCTATTGGATGACAGCAAACAATGTATTACTAGACTATGAAAGCAAAAGGGTCATTTATCCTAATCCACTATCGAAGGCTAATGCAGAAATCAACCTAACTTTCTCTTCGTAGTTGAGATAGAAAGATGCTTACATAAGGGTTGTCAGTTATACATAATGTTTTTCTCTAAACAATCAGAGGTTGGAACAACATTGGAGAGTATCCCTATGGTAAATGAATTTCTTGAATCATTCCTAGAGGATATCGGAGGAATACCCTCAGACAGGGAAGTAGAGTTCACAATTGAGACTAGGCCTGGAGCAGGACTAATATTCAAAGCGCTATATAGAATGGTGCCAAGCGAGATAGTCGATTTGAAAAAGTAGATTGAAGAACTACTAGAGAAATGGTTTATCAAACCCAGTGTCTCACTGTGGGGAGCTTTAGTGCCTACGACTCTATATTGATTACAAGGAGCTGAACAAGGTGGCTATCAAGAACAAATACCTACTTCCCCAAATTGATGATTTGCTCGATCAACTATTGGGTACATGTGTTTCTGAAGATTGACCTAAGATTGGGTATCACCAACTCAGAGTGAATGTAGATAATCTGTCAAAGACTACTTTGAAAATAAGATATGACCATTACGAGTTTTTATAATGCCATTTTGACCAACCAATGCACCTGCAATGTTCATGTACTACATAAATTAAATTTTCCATCTATACTGGAGCCAATTTATGGTAGTCTTTATCGATGATATTTTGGTGTACTCTCATAATAGAGCGGAGCATGAACATTATCTAAGGATAATACTGAACATATTAAGGGACAAGCAACTCTTTGCCCAACTAAGCAAATGTAAGTTTTGGCTTTTAGAAGTTAACTTTCTAGGCCATATAGTTTCATAGCAAGGGGTCTTGGTGGATCCTAACAAAGTGGAAGCAGTATTGAACTGGAAGAAGTCAAGGATGTATACTATATTGGAGGCTTGTGCCATAACTTACTAAGCGTTAGTCAAAGCACAGATATAGACAACTAGGTAATCTTTGACTTAGAAGAATGTCTAATTGTAAATAAGAAAGATTTACAATTAGATGAGAATAATCTTAAAACAAAGCTCAGAGCAAAAAGGGAAGGTAACTGCTATACTCTTGATATTAGTAAAAATGTTTCAAAAAACTGTTTTCTAAGTAATGCTGATGAAAGTTGGTTATGATATAAGAGACTTGCTCATGTCAACATGCACCAACTAGGCAAATTACTCAAAAAGGATTTAGTACTTGGTTCTCAAAGTGATTTTCAAAATTGATTTGATTTGTGATGCTTGTCAGAAGGGTAAACAAACTAAATTATCTTTCAAATTGAACAATGAGATCACAACAAATAGACCACTTTAATTGCTATATATGGATTTGGTTGGTCTAGCAAGAGTTAAGAGTCTTGTTGACAATTTATATTTATTGGTCATTGTTGATGATTTTCTGGATTTATATGGATTATTTTCCTATCATCGAAGGATGAAACATTCAGAGAATTTATTGTTTTTTACAAGCAAGTGTAAAATAAGAAAGGTATATCCATTTTAGGTATTAGGATAGATCATGGTGGAGAATTTGAAAATCAAACTTTTGGAGACTATTGTGATGCTAATAGTATTAATAACAATTTCTATGCTCCAATGACACCTCAACAAAATGGAGTCATAGAATGAAAGAACAAAATACTCATTGAAATGGCTAAAGCAATGCTAAATGAAAAGAACGTGTCTTAAGTTTTCTGGGCCAATGTAATGAGTACAGCATGCTATATTTCAAACAGAGCCTACATCAGAACAAAACTTGGAAAGACACTGTACGAACTATACAAAGGAATGAAGCTGAATCTTGCTCATCTACACATCTTTGGTTGTAAGTATTTCATTCATAATAATGGTAAAGATAACCTAGGAAAATTTGATTCTAAATCATAAAAATGAATATTCTTAGGATATTCTGACTGAAGTAAATCATATAGAGTTTTCAATAAACGAACATGTGTTGTTGAAGAATATGTTCATGTTGTATTTGATGAATTTGAATCTTTTGACAAAACTATTGACAATGAGCAGGAAATTGTTTTAAATCAAGAGAATGGTCAACCTAATCCTAAATCTTTCATCCTAGAAGTTGATCAAACCAAGAAAGAAGAATAGTCACTAGGACAACCTAAAGCTTGAAAATATAATAAGAGTCATCCCCTAGAGCAAGTCATAGGAGATTTGAATAAAGGAATCAAAACTAGAAATAAAATTTTCAATAAAGTTAGTTTTTCTACCTTTATTTTTGACATTGAACCTTCTAACATTGACGAAGCCCTATCAGACAATGATTGGGTAATAGAAATGCAAGAAGAACTAAACCAATTTGAAAGAAAACAAGTTTGGGATTTGATACCCCAAAAATAATTGATTATGAGGAAACATATACTCCAGTGGCTAGATTGGAAGCTATACGAGTACTCTTAGCCTTTGCATACATCAAAGGATTCAAATTGTATCAAATGGATGTGAAAAGTGCATTTTCAAATGGACATATCATAGAGGAAGTATATGTAGATCAACTTCTAAGTTTTGAAGATGTAACTAAGCCTAACCATGTTTTCAAACTAAGAAAACCTTTATACGATTTAAAACAAGCCCCTAGAGCATGGTAAGAAAGACTTGGTAAATTTCACATCGATCAAGGTTTTGTAAGAGGAAAGGTTGATACAACACTCTTTACAAAACACAAACGAGATGATATTTTAATTGTAAAAATACATGTAGATGATATAGTTTTCGATGCTACTAATGAAACCTTGTGCAAGGAATTTTCTGAGATAATGTAGGGGAAATTTGAGATGTCAATAATGGGAGAATTGAATTTCTTTCTCAGTTTGCAAATCAAACAAAGAAGGAATGAAATTTTCATATCTCAAACGAAGTATTTAAGAGATCTATTGAAGAAATATGAAATGGATGAAACAAATGGTATAGACACACCAATGAGTTCAACCACATTGCTTGATACTTATATTAAAGGAAAAGATTATAATATCAAAAAATATAGAGGAATGATAGGATTGTTTCTCTATCTCACTGTAAATAGACCTGACATCCAATACAGTGTTGGTATGTGTGGAAGATATCAATCAACACAAAAAGAATCATATGTTAAAACCATCAAATGTATTTTTAGATATCTCAGTGACAAAAAAATGAGGTATCTGGTATCCTAAAGGAAGAAATGAATATCTAGTTGCATACTCAAATTCTAATCATGGAGCATACAAGATCGAAGGAAAGAGTACCAGTAGACATTACCAGTTTCTTGGAGGTTAACTTGTGTCATGGTTCAATAAGAATCAGAACACATTGTCTCTTTCATCAACTGAAGCTGAGTTTGTTGCAGCATTAAGTTGTTGTGCACAAGTGTTATGGGTGAAACAACAATTACAAGATCTTGGTATTTATCTGAAGGAAATACCAATATACTATGACAACACTAGTATGGTAACCTTGGCAAAGAATCCAGTTCAACACTCCAGAACCAAGCATATTGATGTTAGACATCATTTTATCAAGGATAATGTTCGAAAGAAAGATGTCAAAGTGATATTCATTCCAACTCATCTTCAACTAGCTGATATCTTCACAAACCCCTAGCAAAAGATCAATTTCTATTTATTTGAAGAGAATTGGGAATGGTAAATCACAATGAATTATCAGTTATCTAGTGCTTACAAAATGTTAGATGATGTTATTTAGTGATGTTTTAATGATTACTAACTTGAGCATCAGAGTTTCTAGTAGTTTGTTTTGTAGGAATTTGATACTCTGTTATGAGGCATGAAAAGCAGAGGTTAACAGAGAACAATATTACTGTTGGGACAACTTCAAGTAACCATCATTACTTGAGTAGTGATGGTTACTCAGAGCCAGAAGGGGAAGTAGGGATGTATTAGATGCTTTGAAGTTTTGGAAAATTTATGAAGTTCTTATGAATATTTCTGGATTAGTATGCTCTGTGGTCGCAACTTCGGTTGATCTTCCACATCAGAAACATGTTAATATAAAGCTAAGTCTCTGCTTAATATTATTATTATCTGATAGCATGCAAAATAATTGATCAATGATAACATATGAACTTCATCCATTCTACCTAGGGCTATGGCAGTAAGTCCCGACGGATAGGGCAGATAAGTCCAGATGCCTATTGTTCGAATGTTCATATGATATTAGGGTTCAATGTTTAAGGTATTGGCTAAGTGATAATAATATTTGCATATTTTTATCTTTATTAGAACATACAAAGAAATATTTATAATAACTTCATCAGTAACCCAGAAACTTTATCTTATCTAGCACAACTCTACCAACTGGAAGGTAATGGTATCAGCAGTAAAGTTAATCATGGCTTTCCTATTCAGATCTAGCTCTTTTCGCTCCAACTCCTCTCATTCCTCTCGCTCTTCTTCATCTTCTTTTGCTCCTTCTTCTTCTGTGCAACAATCTGGTCTAATGACCAACAAAAATTTTGGGAAATCTTCCCTCCAAAATAATATCTTTAACAATGAAATCCATTTTGAAGATATTAACCAAAAATTTAGTAATTGGACTATTCCAGTTATTAGCCAAAATGATTTATAGAAACCTGAGGATAAAAAGCTTTTCAAAGCTTCTGATTACATAATTAGAACAGTTGAAGAAACTATTCCTTTAAAAGAAGAACCTACTGATATGTGTATTTTATCAGAAAGTTCAATCCACAAACATCAAAAGAAATTCAAATTTATACACATTGGATGTGTTCAAGTGGCTATTATTCCCTTGATAAAAACTGGTCTAGATATCTAAACGTTAGTATGTGTTAGAGATAGTAGACATGAAATCTTTTCAAGATCAATTTTTGGAATGGTTGAAGCAGGTCTAAATAAAGGACCAATCTACTTCAACTGTTTCCTAAATTTAACATCTTCATTGCATGATGATCCTGTTATTGAATGTTTGAAATTAAGTTTGAAATTGAACTGATTCCAAATGAAACTTGGAGTTTTACTTGTAGCCTTGGTTTACAGGGTCCAGTAAAAAGTTATGAATTCGTCAACTTTAAATGTTAAAATGTTTCCTCAAGGAAAAGAAACATGTCTATTTCTAACAGATGCTACTAGAGCAAATGTTAATGTTCTAAAACCAATAAAATGGGAAGACATCACTCTTCTAGATGATTGGGAAATGACCAAAATTGCCCCTGTCATACCAAAACCTGCGAATAATTCTTATAATATTGATCAAAATATCAATGGAGATGTTAGAATCACATTTGATAGATCCAGAAGATCTTTCTCTTGTGCTTCTAGAACTCCATCAATTATAGAAAAGTTTCAGGACTGCTCTAGAACAACCTTCTAGGCATTCTTGTTGTTCTTTTGTCAAAGATCAAATTGTTTCACCTTCAGTAATGCAAGGTCTTAGTGAGTTAGCCAGTGTTGTTAAACCTGTCTACCAAAATTTAGACCAAAATACTGAAGATGAAACCCAAACTTGCCAATCCCCTACATACTCTGACATGAACATGATTAAGCAACAATTTGATTAGATAAGGAACTTTTGAGGAAAGATTTCTATTCTAATGAAAACTCCGAAAGACGAAAATGATTTTTCCAAAAATATAAAACTAAAAAATTGTGAAAACCAATTCAAGAAAAGTTTTACAAAATGCTTGAAAGGTATAAACTTCATATTCCTTTCTTTCTCTGGTTTGAGGCCTATGTGAAAGACGAGAATATAAAGAATTATCCTTTTAAACCAATGGAGGGATTCAATGCTTCTTGGATTTTGAAAAATGAAGAGAAAATTGAATCTGAACTTCCTCCAAAACAATCTTACTAGGTTCCTGGTACAAAAATTGGCGAAGTCACTATTATGGCTTCTCCTTTCAAAATTAAGGATCCAAAACCTGAGATAAGCTTGAGTGATATTAAAAATATCATTGAACAAAATAATTATACAAATTCTTATCTTCAAACTCTTGGAGAACATATTTTGACAAAATCTGTTACTAGTGAAACTAGTAAGACTATCTTACCAAGTTCCACCAGTACACAGCCAATTTTCAAACCTTACACTATCCCTGCAAATACTGCAACTAGTGTAAGAAAAGGAAATCTTCAAGCAAGAATTGAAGAAGAATTAAAGAAGATAACTGTGCAAGATACGCCTTCTCCTAAATCTAAGGCTACGGTTTCAAAACTAACAATAAATGTTGTAAAAGGCAATCAAACTAGTGAAAGTGAGGATTGTCCAAAAATTCATGAAATAAAACAAGAAGGTTGGAGAAATCCAACAAAATTGTATTACTCAAGAGCCACCCCTCCGGATATAATGCTCGAAGAAAGGGATTCCGCTCTTCGGCAATTTAATGCAAACAACATCTATGTTTGGAACATAGATGGACAATCTGAAACAAATATTTTGGAAAAATGCCAGCAAATGACCATAGTCAGTAATGCTTATGCAATATATAATAACTATCAAGAGGAAGACGCTATTCATATATTGATATCTGGCTTTACTGGGCAACTCAGAGGTTGGTAGGATTTCCATCTCACAAATGAACAAAAAAATCAAATTTTACAAGCCATAAAATCCACTCAAGATGGTATAGTTCTCAGAGATAGTATTGGTGAACCAATGTTTGATGCTATTAACTGTCTTATAGTTAACATTATAGCTCACTTTGTTGGTGATCCAGCACTATGGAGGGATAAATCGGCAAATCTTCTATCAAATTTGAAATGTAAAACTCTATCCAATTTCAGATGGTATAGAGATAACTTCCTTTTGAGAGTTATGGCTAGAGAGGATGGAAATCATCCCATCTGGAAAGAAAAATTCCTTGCTGGTCTTCTTAGGTCTCTAGGAGATAAAATTAGGGAAAAAATTAGAAACCAAACTGGTGATGGTCAAATCTATTACGAAAATTTAACATATGTACAGTTAATTGCAATAGTTCAAAAATCTGCTTTAAAAATTTGTCAAGAAGATAAAATCCAACATCAACTTGCCAAAGAAAAAGCATCGAATAGGAAGGATTTAGGAACCTTCTGTGAACAATTTGGTTTTCCTGCTTGTAAAGGGTCTAAAAAACCTAAACATAAGCATGAAGATAAAGAATTCAAGGCTAAAAGATATTAAAAAAAATATCTAAACCTTGGAAGAAACCAAAAATAAACAAACCCATAAATTTGAAAAATGAATTCAAATCAAAACCTCTCATGGATCTTCCTAAGGGAAAAATTGTTTGTTTTCGATGTGCAAAGAAGGCCACATGGCAAGATATTGTAGGCTTAATAAAAGAATTAATGCCCTACAACTTGAAGAATCAACTCTTCAACAATTAAACAATCTTTTAATTGAAGAAACCTCTTCTGAAGAAGAAAATGAGGTATCATCTTCCGAAGGAGAAGTTAATGAACTTCAACTTGATGATATTTCATCTTCATATGAAGAAGATGATTTTCAAATAAACTGTCTTGACAAGTTTGCTGAGAGTCTAGGAAATCCTATACTTGATGACTCAATCAAGGAATCGGTCTTAACTGGTCCCAAGATAGACAGTTTACAAATAAATGTTATTGAAGAAGATTTGGTTTTTGAAATCATTAACTCTCTTCCAACTAATGAAGAAAAGGTTAAGTTTTTCAATAAACTTAGGGAAAACACTGCTTCTTCTTCTTCAAAGCCAAACCAAAAATATTTCCAAAAGAATTTGCAAACAAGATATGATTTTTCTGAAATAATCAAAAGATTTTAGTCCAATCCAAAACCTGTTTCAATTTTTGACCTTCAGAACGAAATAAATAATTTAAAAGAAGAGATAAGAAACCTGAAGAATACTCAGGAATTCCATTCTCTTATTTTAAATCAAATTCAGGAAGAAAGACTTGATAAAGAAAAGAAAGTCGAAAAAGTTAAAATTTCATCACAAGATGATGAAAAACCTTCTGAGAATTTCTTGAACATTATATCAAGAATTTCAATCCAACAATGGCATGTGCCAGTAAAAATTGTTGTTGCTATTACTTTTGTGTTAGAAACAATAGCATTATTTGATACTGGTACAGCTCTGAACTGTATCAGAGAAGGTATAATACCTACAAAAGTTTTTGAAAAAACCACATAAAATATTTATAGACCAAATAAGTCACCATTAGATGTCAGTTACAAACTCTCAAATGCAGTAATTGAGAATAATGGTGTTCAAGTTAGAGAACTCTTTATCTTAGCAAAAGTTTTAGGCCAAGATATAATTATTGGGTCTCCCTTCATTGATAGGTTAAAACCTTTCTTAACTACTGATGAAGGAGTCGAAACTAATGCTTTGGGAAAAAGAATTTTCTTTGAATTCGTTAGTCCACCCTATACAAAATTTATCAATCAAATTGAGTATAAGAAAAATCAAATCAATTTTTTAAAAGAAGTTTCTTACAAAACAATTGAAAATCAATTAGAGAAACCTTTTCTAAAAAAAATATTCAAAATGTTTTGAAAAATATTCAAGATACAATTTGTTCTGATTTTCCAAATGCTTTTTGGAAAAGAAAGAAACACATAATTGATTTGCCTTATGAAAAGGATTTCAATGAAAGGGAAATCCCAACAAAAGCCCGCCCAATTCAAATGAACCAAGAACTCCTGGAACATTGCCAAAAGGAAACTTCTGATTTGCTTGAAAAAGGTTTAATCAGAAAAAGTCAAAGTCCATGGTCATATGCGGCCTTCTATGTAAACAAAAATTCTGAGATTGAAAGAGGAACCCCAAGGCTTGTAATTAATTATAAACCCCTCAATCAAGCTCTTCAATGGATTAGGTATCCAATACCTAACAAAAAAGATCTTTTAAATCGTCTCCATCAGGCCAAAATATTTTCAAAATTTGACATGAAATCTAGGTTTTGGCAAATTCAAATCTCAGAAAAGGATAGGTATAAGACTGCATTCACCATCCCATTTGGACAATATGAATGGAATGTTATTCCTTTTGGGTTGAAAAATGCACCCTCAGAATTCCAAAAGGTTATGAATGAAATTTTCAATCCTTTTACAAAATTTATTATTGTCTACATTGATGATGTTTTAGTGTTTTCAGAATCAATTTATCAACACTTTAAACATGTCAAAATCTTTGTAGATGTTGCTAGGTTCAATGGCTTGACAGTTTCAAGAACCAAAATCAATCTCTTCCAGACAAAAATTCAGTTTCTTGGTCATCATATATACCAAGGAACAATTGTTCCAATTGATAGAGCAATTCAGTTTGTTGACAAATTTCCATACCAAATTCTGGACAAAACCCAACTCCAAAGATTTTTAGGTTGTTTGAATTACGTAGGTGATTTCATTCCTAACCTAAACAATATCATTAAGCCTCTCCATGAGCGTATTTCAAAAACTCATCGACCTTGGATTGATGATCATACTAATGCGATTATCAAAATCAAATCTTTGGTAAAAAAGCTTCCATGCTTGTATCTTCCAAATCACAAGCATTCAAAGTTGTTAAAACAAATGCCTCTGACATAGGTTATGGTGGCATTCTTAAACAAAAAATTGATGGTAAAGAGGACATTGCATTTACTTCAAAACATTGGAATAGGGCTTAATAGAACTATTCCACAATTAAAATGGAAATCTTAGCAATTGTTTTGTGCATAAACAAATTTCAAAGCGATTTGCTAAATCAAAAATTTCTTATCAGAGTTGATTGTAAAGATGCAAAAGATGTCTTGCAAAAAGATGTTAAAAATCTTGCATCAAAACAAATTTTTGCCTGTTGGCAAGCAATTTTAAGTGTCTTTGATTTTGAAATTGAATTTATCAAAGGTACTTCAAATTCCCTACTAGACTTTCTAACTAAGGAGTTCTTGCAGGCGAAATAAGGTGACCCAAATGAGTGATCGAGAAAAGAAAAAGAAGCAAAGGGCCAAGGACCAAATAAAAAAAGATCCAGAAAGGATCGCAAAAGAAGAAGCAGCCCAACTCAAGGCTGCAATCAAAATGTCAAGAGGGTCATTGACTCAAGGATCTTCGATCCACCAAAAGGGTTCCCCTTCAGGGACCAAACCCACTCAAAATTCCACCTCAAAAACTGCTGGAATCATAATGGATCCTTCTTATTATGGATTTCCAATTGAAACCCTTTTAACCTTACAGGCTAATCAAAATTTGGCCAAACTACCAACCAAAACATGGGCAGATGTTACCAAAATGGAATAACCCAAAGCCTTAACCCCAGTAACCCTGGATCCAGAGTCCCTTGCTTTGGCAATCCAAAAAACCTCCCAAACTATTTCAAAGGCTTGTTCAACCTCAAAAGAATTATCCATTTATTCCCAACCAACACAAACTACTTTTGTGTTAAAACCAGAAAAGGTCTTAAACCTTTTCCACACAAACCCAGGCTTCTGTGACAAAATTCCTGCTACCCTGGCAGCCAAAATTTATTCGAAAGGATTCTATTTTACTCTAAAATCTTTGGAAAAAACACAAAAGTTTTATGAGTTTGTTCTTGTAGATACCCAATCTACAGAAATAAGACATTTTGTAGATAAACAAAATCTTGATGATAAAAACATTCATGGTCATTCTACTTTTAGGATAAAGAAGTTTTTATCACCAAGAGATTGGGGTCAAGACCTCAACAAAAGGAAAAGATTTTCAATAGAAAATATGAATCCAATTGGTTTCACGTACTGGGACTACTTGGATGCATGGTGGTGTACCTTCTGGTACCAAAATCCAAGTTTTAGTCATACTTGGCTTTTTTTGTTCTTGTATGACTTAGAGGTAAAATACCAATTTCTACTGTGGTTCAATCAATGGTGGGACTATTTTGGTTCTATCCAAGAAATTTTACCAACTACAGCGAAAATTGGGTTCAACTACTTTAAAAGTCGGATCAATCTTAATGAAGATCCTTTCCCAGCAGATCTTCATTATTTTTCAAAATTTAGTTTAGCTTGGGTATTCAAGTGGAACTATAAATATGGCCCTTCAAGGTTCCAGAAATTGTTTCCAATATTACAAAGGACCTCTTCTGTGAAATGGTGGGTGAAGGTTCCTCACATTAACAATGTATCAGAAACAAACCTCAAGAAGTGGCTCAGATGGAATCCAAAATTCCTAATGTCAGGAGACTACGAATCAAGTGTGTTTCTTAACCAAAAGGCTCAAATTACAGCATGCTTGGCCCGGTAACTGAAAAACAAGGCTTAGCAAACAACTACAGGAAATCCTTGGGCTTCTCCAAACCAAAGAGTCAAAATCCAGTCCATCGGTCCAATCCTCAGATGAATTAGACACTGAAGATCTGGCCCAATACTTTGGACACAAATCAGATGATGAGATCATTAGCCTCGGCGAAGATTGATTCTGTAACAAACTGTCGGCACAAGGGTCCAAGACTTACTAACTCAAAAGATTCATTGCTTTTGTAAAAGTTGTTCTTCTGCCTTTACTTTAGCAGACAAAATGATGTAGTTTTCTTTTACTTTATATAAAAGCAAAAGTAAAAGTACTTTTATCTGAGTAACGTGTTTTCTACTTCGGTTAAAGTAATTTTACCCAAAGTAAATTAGTGCAAAGTAACTGATTCAAACGCCTATAAAATGACACCTTATTTCAGTTGTTAGGCACCTCGAGTTGTGTTGACGACTCAATTCTCTCTCCCCTCCTCCTCTAAAGTTGGTAAACCTTTGTTTGTTTTCTTGCTTTCTCTATATTTTCTTCATGTTTGTATCGTTTTAATCTTCAATAATATATCAGTGTTTATAAATCATCATCTCTTTTATGCATATATCATCATCATCCTGCATCTAATAATTTAATGATTCTGATCGATCTCTACTTCTCTCCCTTTCTGTCTCTTTAGTTTTTTTGATCATTACGTGGGATTAGCTAAGTAAATTAAAGTAATTGTACAAATTACTCAAGTAACCACTTGAGTAATGACTTAGAAAATGAGGCAATAAAGCATTAATTCAAAGAAAATGGCATAACGTTTAGGAAATGAACAGTTAGAATATGAAGAGATAGATTACTCAAGGGAGCCCTTGAGTAAACTATCACAATTACTTGAGTAAGGCCTTGAGTAATCATGAGTGCTGATAAAATGCCATCAAATGATCGAGGGAATATATATAGGTAATTACAATATTACTTATGACAGGTATGAATTTCAATTGTATTAATTTAAATTTCTAGAAATGATTACTCGAGGGAGCCCTCGAGTAATGGCCCAAGATCACTCAAGGGAGCCCTTGAGTAATGTCGGCAACATGGATATATTACCATGCATTCTGTCATTTTCACAAAATTACTTCAAGGGATTCTCTGAGTAACCTTCCAAAATGTTTTCACAAACATTTCTTTACCTCATTTCTGTCAAAACCCATCAATTTTTTCCTTCAAAAGCCTCTCAAATTTCTCAAAATCTGTAGCCCTAGGATTACGACTGTCGAGCATCATTTCCTAGAAATTCTCTTTTCCTCTCAATCACTATGGCTAGAACCAAAACTCCCTTTCCCAATACTCCTTCTAAGTCGTCTAATCCTCATTAATCATCTAAATCACCTTTATCTCCTCCAGCCAAAAGACAAAAAGTTTCTCCCAAACCAAAAGATAAATCCAAGCCACAAGCCGAACCTAAAGTCAAAGGAGTTGTGATTAAGGATCCCTTTGCCACAAGAGCTCAATCTAAGCAGGCTATTCTTTCTGGTAAAGATAAAGGGACTAAGGCACCATTTCCTCCTTCTTCAGACTCTAACACTCCTTCCTTCTCTGAAAAACCATCCAAAGGGTCTAAGTATAATAAGAACATGCTAGAGGAGACTCTTCAATCAAAAGGCGAAAAAGAGGGTCAATCTTCAAAAATGCCATAAGAAGAGGAAGAGAAAATTACTTTTCCTTCAAAAGTATTTAATGTGAAGAAATTGGAAGATTCTCAAAAATACAGGGAGCATTTCTCTAGAAGGAGAGTTCGCAAAATGCACTACATAGATCTCAACCTACTCAAAGAGGTATTGAAATTTGACCTCTCTCCTTATTTGAAATCATACATGCCCTATTTGTCAATTAGGATTCCTTTTTGCTCTAAGATAGTAAAACACTTTTACTGTAATTTGGAGCCTGTCAATGATCCTATTAGAAATTCTTTGGAAGAAGAAATGATATATGAGGTTAAAGGACAAGAAATCCTCATCTCACCCTCCAAAATCAACACCTGGTTAAGAATAGAGGACCCCTTGAAGATAATTATCCTAATCTTGATTCAAACTATCTGTTTTCTATTTTAAGGCCTGGTGAGATAGTAGGACCCCTTAATTTTAATCCATTTGATATGTGTGATATTCACAGAGTCCTATGGTATATTTTTTCTAGAGTCATAGTGAACAAAGAAAATAACTACACATATTTCATTGGGAGAGATTACAGAAAATTTTCTCCCTCATTCTCAAGAACAAAAAGATTTGGGAAAATATATTTTCTCTGAGATTAAAAGGTATAAATATTTTGGAACCACTTACCCTCAGCTTATATCATTATTTTTGAAGAAAAACAAGATTTGATATTTGGTGAAGGATGAGCCTATTAAGAGGATAACTTCGGTGGGAAGAAAACAAATTGGGAAGTTGTATATTGAACTACCTTTGAATAAACTACTTGGGTTAAGTCCCAAATAGAAGAAGAAGACTGAGACTAATGCAAGTCGATTGGATGATACATAGTTTTCTGCTCTTGCATCTATATCTTTTCCTTCCTTTCTTGGTGCCACATTGCAAACATTTCTAGAGAATGTACTAAAGGGTTTTCATGTTGACATTTCTAATACTAATGCTGAATTTATAACCCATATGTGCACAAAGATGGAAGAATAGGTTGTGAGCATGAAAGATGAGATGAACAAGAAATATGAGGAAATAATGGTAGAACAAAAGGCCCAAGGAGACCTTATGTGATCATTACATGCAAGATTAGATACCTAGACTCCAGTTCATCTATACCTACCCCAGCCACTACCTCTGATCATATGCCTTCTACTACACCAGCTGATATACCATCTTCTAAACCTAGACCCATATCCATCCCTCTTCTTACCATACCTATCTCTATTCCCAGCAACCTTTTATTCACTATGCCTGACCCATCATCCACCTGAAGCAAATATATATCACAGTTGATGATCCTTTCTAGCCAACCCAGCCTGTACCCATACCTATTACTTCACCTGCAGGCAAGTGATTGTTTCATTTGGTGATCATTAGTCACCTACTGGTACAGAGGATGTGGATGTTACTTCTCAGATTCCTAATCCATTGAATCCGTCATAAGGTCTTCTTCAGATACCACTAGTGAATCTTCTTGAACATGAACTATCAGCTTCAGATTCTTCTAGTATGTGTGAGTCACATGGCTCTGGATTACACCTCTTCTTGTCACTCCCCTTTCTGCAGCCCAGCCATCTAGTCCTTATTCATCTCTCAATTGATTCCCACCTTGTAATGAAGACAAAAAGGGGGGAGAAGAGCTTGGTGTGATTTTGGGAAAGAATGCTATGATTTTTGTAAATAATGCATAGGTATATAGGTTTATAGGGTTTAAGGGAGCTTTATTAGTTTATGTTTTAAGTTTGAACTCATTCTGCATTTTAATTTGAAGTTATTTATATTAAGTTGTAGACTAATAAGTTTTTGATTTTGTATGTAAGGTGAACGAATGAAAAATTAGAACATACCTTCAAAGTTATGAGTTTTTTATTAAAATTGGATTCAAAAAGATTTCAAATACTAAATTTCTCAAAATCATTAGATTTGGATTCAAAATGATCTTTCCTAAGTCATTTCAAAAGAGTTTTCGAGTTTAAATTGAACAAAAGATTTCACATGAATAGTTATCAAGAAACATATGATTGAGAACTCATTTTCAAAAAATCTGTTCAAAATCATCAAGTTTTGTCATAATCAAAAAGGAGGAGAATGTTAGATCCCATATGTTTTGATGATAACAAAGATTGGATTAATGTTACAAAAGTTTTTGATAATAAACAAAAAGGTTTGAATAAAGTAACAAAGCTCTTGGTGGCAGGCAAAATCATTAAGAAGAATTGAAAGATAGATAATAGGAGAAAGCATCAATGGCAGATTTTTGAAGACATTACTTGAGTAAGCCCTCGAGTAATGATCCTTTATTACTTAAGGGATCACTCGAGTAATGTATGAGAAATTGTTCCAGAAGCTTTCTATCAAAAATTGCATGGCACTACTTGAGGGATTACTTGAGCAATCTAGAACGAAATTGAAGCATTACTCGAGAGATCACTTGAGTAATTAGAGAAGAAATGATGTAGTAACTCTCAGCAAAGAAATGAGTGACATTACTCAAGGGATCACTCGAGTAATTTGAAATGAAAAGATTGTATTACTTGAGGGATCACTAGAGTAATTAGGTAAGCAAAGAAGTAGTTACTATCGGTTAAGATTTGGATGACATTACTTGAGGGATCACTCGAGTAATCAGAAAAGAATTAGAAGCATTACTCGAGGCATCACTCGAGTAATCAAGTCTGTCAAGTTTTGTAAAAATGAATTACTCGATAGATTACCTGAGTAATTTGGTCAGAAATCATTGACTTATTCTCTTGCTTATTTTAAAAGAGATTAATCGAGGGGTTACTCGAGTAATGGCGCTAGATTACCCGACTAACCACTCGAGTAATCATATCCAGAATTGCATTTTGAAATTGATTTTGATTTGTTATCTCTATTATTAACCTTTTATTGCATTAGTATTTTGAGTATATTTGTAGAGAAATAATAAAGAGATCATGAGTTGAGAGAAAAGTCAAAGAAAATGTTCGAACGTTCACCTACCGCAAATGGATAGTTTTCAAATTGAAAGAACTGTCAAACGTAGCTGCGCAATTCTAACAGACAAGTTGAAATTGTTACAACAGCTATCACACTTCATTTATAAATATGGGAACATTCAACAAAGAACAGACACGACTAAGAACATACGAACATACACCGATTAAATATTCTTAGTGCACTGTTTCTTATATTCACTTTTTGTATTTCAGTGATTATATATTTGCTCTATGAGAGAGAGTTTCTTTACAAACTCAATATTTGTTATTGAGACAACTTAAGGTTGTGGAACCTTGAGTTGGGGATTGGTTTACAATGTGTAAGGGGGGAGAGTGTCCAATGAAGGAACTTACTATGTACTAAGGTGCTAAGAACCCACTAAATCTTGGAATATATAGTGAAACTCTCATAGAAGTCCTGAGGACTAGACATAGGTCAGTGGTTGTGGCCGAACCAATATAACTCCTAGTATACACTTCGGTGATATTTCTCCTAGCTTTTAACTGCTTTAAATTTCTAGTCAAATTTTATGGTATCACCCAATTCACCCTCCCTTCATGGGTGAAACACTTGTACTAACAATTTTTTGCACAATACAATTCCACACAATGCAGTTTCATTATTTTCAGAACTAGCAGATTTTTCAATCAACTTTGGAAATTCATAATTACTCTAAAAAACTCCAATTTGATTGATTCCAAAGCCAAAATAAAGCACTTTAAATTTATTTCTATGCAAAATATCTAAGCCAAACTACTATGCTCATATTATTCCCATAAATTTGCCAAACCTGCAATATTCTAGATTTCCTTCCAGAAATAGGGCACAAATTTGAAAATCCATATCTTTTAATGTACTTGTCCAAAAATTACAAACTAGTTATCAAAGTAAATCCCTATATGTATACTTTAATCTTGTCAAGTTTCATAATTGTTGGACTAGGTTTAGCACATAAAATCCATTACACACAACACTGCCTCACTAGATGAAGATCAAATAGCATACACCTACAACTTCAAATAATTCCAGATTTGCATACAAATTTCAAAAAATTATGAATATCCATATTCCCCCCCCCCACAATTTTACCTTTTAAATCCAATGAAAGCATTAGAATTACAAAATTCCAACTCTACCTTAAGTGAACAGTAGCTGGACAAAATTAGGGTTCTTAAAAGCGAAAATGTGTTATATTGATTTCTCTTGTTCAATCACTTCCTTTCCACTTCTAATCACATGATTAGCAACCTAAAAACTAAATGGACTTGATCTGTAAAAATTTGGGAAGCATAACCCCTAGGGTTCAATCAGGCCAAAATTACAAAACATGAGAAAATTAACCCAAATTCAAGAACAAGAACAACATCATCATCATATGCAACAAGATAATCAAAGTTTTGAGATCACCTCTTAGATTCACCACTTTCTCTCTTTACACTATGGAGCCTTTCTCTCTAAACTTCAAAATTTTGCCTTGCTACAAGCCATAATTATGGAGATATAGGATTTGGAAGAGGTATGCTAGGTTTTTAGCAAGCAAATCCACAAGAAAATCATCTCCTTACCTTAGATTGGTTAGAACCCTAGCTTCTTGTTCTTGTTCTTGCTATGTTGTGTGTGAGCTCTCTCTCTCTCTCTATTCCCCTTTGTTCAGGAGAAAATGAAGATTGAAGGAAAGAGAATAGGTTTTATCATATGCCTTATTCTATTGTTGTTTTTTTATATCACATGGCCAAATAATTAAACCATCATCATCTTCTTTTCTTTCCTTTGGTGATTGCTTGGTCAAACTTGCTTGTAGGTAGGGAGAATTATGATGATCCAATTTAGCTATTAACCTCCTCTACAAAACTTTTCATTAATTGAAATTTTTGACCACTTCACTTTTTTTTCACCTTTATCCAAAACTTAATGATAAATATCCAAAAATAATTTTCCCTCCTTATTCAGCTCACTTTGGATGGAATTGAGTTTAATTTATGGAGAAAATAATTTTCTTTTGATTAATATGGGAAAATTCCATTTTGCCCATACATTTTGTGATATTTGTCCAAAACTGATAGTATTTTCACCCAACTTTGAGAATTTATATCTTTATTTATAGACATCCAATTAAGGTACTTCCAAAGGCTACTTAACCTTTATTGAGTCTAGTATTAAGGAAAAATATAGCATTTAGCCAACTGAAAGCTCAACATTCTAAGAATTTAAATATTTGGATGTTGTCCCAAAAAGTAGCCAATTTCACTAGGTAAACTTCAGAAATTCATAACTCTTAGTATATAGGTCCAAATAAGACATTTGATCTATCAAATTGAAGCTTGGAATGTCTACTTTCATTATGAAAAATTTCACATTTACTAGATATCATTTGATAATCCAAAACCACAAGATAATATCACTGCCTCACAGGAAATCACGCTGGCAGTACTTTGTAGCTTTGAAAGTTGTGTGTGACCACTAGTTATTTGTTTTGTCACTTTATATGCACCATAACTCACCATTTTGTTTCTACTAGATATCTCATTACATGAAGGGAATATTGGTGATAAAAACTGGGATGGTACAAGAAGCACCGTAAAAAGTCTTTTTTAAAAAATAATTTTTCATTATTATTTTATTTTCTTGATGGAACCCTCCATTTACAATCCAAAATCCACAGAAATTTACAATACAATCCACATGAACATGAACTCCAGCTTTTAAGTTGCTTAAACTTGAGTTGTACATATTACTTCTATGGAGGATTAAACCAAGTATTATTATATTTGTAAGCTCAAAAATTAAAATACTTACAATGTATAGGAAGTTCAAGAAGATAGAGTTGACACTTCAAAATAAATACCTGAAAAAAAAGTATGAGCACACATATAAGATTCATGACAGATTTTAACTAAAAAAGAAAACATTAACCAAATGTTGAAAAAAAACACTTACATGCTAGGGAGCTTCTGAAGGAGGCAGAGACAAGAAAACAAACACATAGGAGAGGAAGGTTTGTACTACAATAGAGTTCTGGAAAATGAGGAAGTTAAAAGGAATGCTGGAAGATGAAAATGAAAATGAGAAGAACTGGTTATGTAAATTAAATAGTACCTTGTATGGCGCTTTACATACAAGAGTTATACAAGGTGGCAGTAGTTGCAGCACTTTTTGTCAAAGCGGCATAGCTTCCTATTTGAAAAAAAAATGCATATATTCAAGACACTAGGCACCAAGCACCAGACACAAAGATATGACTTGAATATATTTAAGTCAACATGTGGTGCCTTGTATATTTTAAGGCACCACATAGTGCCTATGTTCTAGGAACATGGTAATAGAGCATTGTTACTTTTCCAACAAACTTTCTCTTATTTTTCATAAAAAATATACATGTGACAGCTATGGCGCTTGACCAGGAAAGTGCCATAGCTGCCACATGTATTATTTTCTAAAAAAAAGAAGTCTCATCCAACACTTGTATGTACAAGGGATTTATTTTTTTAAAAAAATAAAGGCCTTTTATATAAGGAATTTATTTTCTTAAGAAAATTGCACCATTGCATGAAGTATATGTCAATTGCCTTTAATAGTGCTTAGCAGCGAAGTGCCATTCAAGGCAATATCCAATTTTATGTTTAATATCCCCTTGTATGGCACTTGTTAGGCAAGTGCCACACAAAGGGAGTAATTTGTTGTTTTAAAAAAATAACCCCTTGTCTGGCACTTTTTCAGGCAAGCGCCATCCAATGTATTAGGCAACTATGGCGCTTTTCTGGTCAAGCACCATAATCATCAGATGTATTTATTTAAAAAAACAAGAAGTCTTCTCTGGCGCTTGTTTGAAGAAGTGTCATAAGATTAGCGCCACAAAATCCATAAATTGTAGTAGTGAAGGTATTAGATGAAATTGGTTTAAAATATTTGTCAGCAAGAACTTGAACTTTTACATTTAGAAGGAGAATATTGAGATTTTCTTTAGGATTAGATCTGAGAGTGCCAAGTGATCTTATAAAGTATTGACATTTCAAAGGATCTAGAGGAGAAGGAGGAGATTTTAAGATGTATATTATCTTTTGATTCTGATTCAAAAAAGTTTGAGTCTTCATCCTTTTTTGAATATAGAAGGATATATTGAGTATCTTCATCACGATTAGATTGCTCTTCAAGGATGGATTCAATATCCACATCATCACTATCTCAGATCATCAAGATGTCATGTAACTATTATAACATCTTGATATCCTTCCTAGATTTATTTGGATGATTTTTTTGTTGTTGCAAAATGCCCCTTTTTGCCACAAACAAAACATTTATTGGAGCCTTTAAAAAATGACCTTCATTTCTTAAAGAACCTGGATTTTCTCGAATGGCTCTTGGAAGAAAATCTTCCTTTTGGAAATTTGACATGATGAAAATGAGATTTCTTCTTGGCGGGACAAGTGCAAGTCTTGGACTCTTTCCATTTAATCTTCAAATATGGTTTATTATAAGCATGTGTAACCCCCTTCATAATTATATCCAAAATTCGCGATTAAAATGAATTAGAGACAAACGGATAAACAAAACTCATTTAATGTCCCATCTTTATGATAGGGTTTTCACAAATACCTTTCAAAATCTAATGTACCTAGTCTCACATTCATATTTCGAATAGAATTACATCGTACAGATAAATCACATTTAGTATATATCAGAGTGCACAACATAAATCTGGCAATCCTAGGTTCATACCTCTCACCAATGAGTTTCAAAGGCACATTCGCCCATATACAAGTTCTCATACGGGTATTACACAATATCATTTTGAACACATATCCAAATACACATTCCAACCTATACAACCATGTATACATCCAAAATATATAGATATTCCAACTATAATAATACTGATATACCAAATCTATAACCTGAAAAGGTCCTCCCCTCCCTTGGTTGCTTACTTTATCCTTAATCTACCTACCCTGTCTAAAATGTTGGTAGTGGAGGGTGAGATTCAAGAGAATCTCAGTAGGAAACAAATACCAATATGCATGCAAGATAAATGTTTGGTGCATGACTTGCTTGCATTACATAACTCATGCTCACACAATGACAAATTTTCAAGCTCAATGTTTTGAACAACATACTTTTGGCCATAGCATAAATTGAAACAGAGCTTCAATCATTCATCTATGTTTTACATAATCAAGCAAAGCAATATCATGCATCAATACATCAAAATAAATATCAGAGCATGTGGGAGAGGTAAGTTCCCTACCTTAACCCTTTTATGCCTCAAAATATGTGCCTTGTAAATTATGCCAATGACTGGGCTCACAACTTGGTCCTACAATTCCAAATATACAATTTAGACACTTCAAAAGTGTTATTTGGTTCCTGAGGTATCACCTAGGTGGTGAGTTGAAGAGGTCTAGTAGGAGCTTTAGGAGATAAACTTGAAATAGGTTGGCTAGATCCCATATGTTTTGATGATAACAAAGATTAGATTAATGATATAAAAGGATTTGATAACAAACAAATGAATTTGAACAAAGTGGCAAAGAATTACTTGAAGTAAGCACTGGAGTAATGAGTAAATTATGTGATGGCTTACTCGAGTGACTACTCAAGTAAGGCAAGCTCTTACTCGAGTAAGCACTCGAGTAATCATAAAGAATTTCATCCAGAGAAGCATTGCCAAAATTTGGAAGAAGTTACTCGAGGGACCACTGGAGTAATCTGCAAAGTTATATAGACTATGCTCAAGTAGCCGCTCAAGTAACATCATTTGTAAAGGTATCACTCGAGTAGCCACTTGAGTAACCAGGTAAGAAAAAGGCATTACTCAAGGGACCACTAGAGCAATCTACAGAGTTATTTGAAGCATTACTCAAGGGGTCACTCGAGTAATCAGTAAGCAAACTCTCAGCCAATAATTTGATGCAATTACTCGAGGGAGTTATCAAGTAATCTACTGAGTTATTTGAAATCTGCTCGAGGGAGCACTTGAGTAACTTCTGAAGAAAACACATGGCCACTCAAGTAATCGGATTACCAGAGTCAGCACCTGAGTAACTTGTGAAGAAAAAGACATGGCCACTCGAGTAGCCACTCGAATAATCTAGTAATTCCAATGTTTGTGATATATCTCACTCTATGTCTTACCCAAGTAATATCTTATGTAAAATGTTGAATTACTCACTGACATATTTTTTATATGTTTACTCGAGGGACTACTCGAGTAACAGACTTGATAACTCGAGTAGCCACTTGAGTAAGGCAGTCCAGAAATTATATTTTTAATCGAATGTTTATTGATTAGTTATCTATATGATTAACTCTTGATTGCATTAGTATCCTAAGTACATTTGTAGAGAAATAATGAAGAGATCGTGCAAGAAGAGAAAAGTCAAATAAAGTATCCGAGATCCTACCTACCACTACCTACCGCAAACAGATAGTTTTCAAATTTGAAGAATGGTCAATCGTTGCTGCCCGACTCTAACAGACATGTTTCAATTGCTTCCAATGGATACTATAAATCATCTATATATATGGAGCATTCAAAGAGCAGAAAACAAGAACTGAGAACACACGAACATACACTGATCAACATACTCTAAGTGCTTTGTTTTCTTATACACATTCATTGTACTTCAACGATTATATGTTTGCTCTGTGAGAGAGTTTTTCATTACAAACTCAATATTTGTTATTGAGACAACTTAAGGTTATGGAACCTTGAGTTGGGGATTTGATTGCAACGTGTAAGGGGGAGTGAGTGTCTAAGTGAAGGAACTTGCTGTGTACTGAGGTGCCAAGAACCCACTGAATCTTGGAGAATATAGTGAAACACTCAGAGACACTTTGAGGACTAGACATAGGTCAAAGTGGTTATGGCCGAACTAGTATAACTCCTGGTGTATACTTCGGTGATATTTCTCTTTGCTCTCAACTACTTTAAACATTCAGTTAATTTTCTTATATGCAACAAAATTTCTGGTATCACCCAATTCACCCCCTCTTGGGTGAAACGCTTGCACTAACATTTAGTATTAAAACATAGGTCTTCTTGTTAAGGTTTGATAGCCTAAGAAGGATCCAATGGCAAGTATGGGTGAAGGCGTTCTTCCCGACGGAGCTTCTATCACAAGACCTCTCAGTTTCAATGGCGAACACTTCTCATTTTGGAAAGCGAAGTTCAGAGTCTTCGTAATGGCTACTGAATATGGGCTATGGGATGTGATTGAGAGTAGAAACTACAAACTTAAAAAGAATGAAGATTCACACAGAGTTCCCAAGACACCAGCAGGATATGATGAGAATGACAAGAAACTCATTACACTCAACAACAAAGCAATTCTAATGATTCAAAGTGCCTTGAGTCAAAATAAGTACTTCAGAATCTGCACACTCCCAACAGCTAAAGAAATATGGGAAGCCTTAGAAATAGCTCACGAAGGAACTTCAAGAATAAAAGAAAACCGGATCAATACTCTGGTTACTAAGTTTGATTTACATTGAATGAAATCAGGTGAGTCGATAGCTGAATTTGAACTTAGATATACTCACCTTGTTAATCAACTTGCAGCACTTGGAAAAGTCTATGATCAACATACCTAAATATGAAAGATTTTAAATATTCTTTCTAAAGACTGAGAGACAAAAGTCACTGAAATTGAGGAAGAAAAGGTGAATCAATGCTATCGGTTGCTTCTTTATTCAGAAGCCTTTCTGAAGATGAAAGCAAATTAAAGTTCAAATGAGAACTAGAAGATATTGGTGACAAGAAGAAAAGAGGTATAGCACTGAAAGCAAAAGAAGAAGAACAAGATGAAAATGAAAAGCTTGACGATTATGAAATGGGCCTAATCATAAAATGATTTAGAAAGTTTTATAAGAAAGGCCAAGGATTCAAAAAATTTTAGAAAGGAGGAACAAACAATAAAGAACACATCATTTGCTATGAATATAGAAGCTAGGACATTTCAAATCAGAATGTCAAGAATTGATTCAGAAGAATAAAGAAAAGAGAAAAGGAAAATTCTACAACATGAAGAAAGCCTTTGTATCTGCCATATGGGGAGATAGTTCTTCTGACGAAGAAAGCGATAAAGAGGAAGTAGCCAATATCTGTCTAGTTGCTCAAGAGGAAATAGAAGAAGAGGTAACTGATTCTGATCCTACCTATGATAAATTACTTTCTGAATATAATGCTTTACATTCTGAATTCATCAAAGTAGTTAAAGAACTAGTTGTTTCCAAAAAGAAAAACAAAGCTCTTGAAGTAGAACTTAAAGAGAATTTTGAAAAGGATTGTGAAAACTATATTTCTTTGAAAAAGAAGAACATTGATCTTACTAAATCTCTTGAAAAATTCACTAAAGGAAGTGAAATGCTAAATGTAATTTTAAAAGCTCAATGATTTGTGAATTATCGATCTGGAATTGGATATGATCCAAAATCAAACAGAAGGATAGGAAGAAAGAAAGCTGTAGGTAAATAATACTTGAATTATTTTTAGCATTCTGTGCATACATCAAATCCTTTTGTACATTGTAATTATTGTATTAGAAAAGGTCATTATTCTTCATCTTGCATTTATAGGAAGAAAGGAAATATAGGAACCTACAAATGGGTATCTAAAGGTTCATATGTTTTGGAAAATTTTTGCACTAACCCAAAAGGACCCAAAAATATGTGGGTACCTAAGACTTAATCATATTTGATTGCATATATGTCTTAAATCATCCAAAAACAACAAGTGGTACATAAACAGTGGATGCTCTAGACATATGACTTATGATTTCACAAGTTTTATCACATTACAACCTAAGGAAGGTGGAAAGGTAAAATTTGGGGGAAATCAATCCAGAAAAATAGTAGGAATTGTGAAATCAAAAACAACAAAGGAATACAAGTCAAAGATGTATATTACATTGAAGGCTTATGCCATAATTTGCTGAGTGTAAGTTAAAGTACAAATAAAGACAACTGGATAATATTTGATTCAGAGGAATGTCTAATTGTCAATAAGAAAACTTATAACTCGATAAGAAAAATATCAAGGCAAAGCTCAGAACAAAAAGGGAAGGTAATAGCTATACACTTGATATAAATAGAAATAACTCTGAAAATTGTTTTCTGAGTAATGCCGATGAAAGTTGGTTATAGCATAAGAGACTAGCTCATGTCAACATGCACCAACTAGGCAAACTACTCAAAAAGGATTTAGTTCTTGGAATACCTAAAGTAAGTTTTAAAAACAATTTGATTTATGATGTATGTCAAAAGGGTAAACAAACTAAATCATCTTTCAAATCAAAAAATGAAATTACAACAAATCGACCACTTCAATTGATACATATGGATTTAGTTGGTCCAGTAATAGTTAAAAGCCTTGGTGGCAACTTATATTCATTGGTCATTATTGATGATTTTGTTAGATCCCAATTTTTGATGATAACAAAAAGTCAATTGTGTACAAATCATGTTTTAATATGTGTAAGAAAAATTTACGAAGTTACCAAATGCATATAACAGAATTTTCTGGTATCTGCTGAGAAAATGAACTGGAGTGCTCGAGCAGAGGTTTTGCACTCAAGCATAGATCCCTTCTATGCTCGAGCAGGTGCAAGTGAAAGCCAGAAAGTGTTTACCCGAGAGGCATGCCACTGATATATTCTGTGATTCACTCGAGCACTGGAGTTCTCACTCGAGCAGAGAAGTCATTCTCACTCGAGCACAAGCGAGTGAAGGTCCGCGAGTGCTTGGCTGAGAGCACATATTTTCATGCTTCCTTGATTCACTCGAGCAGAGACATCAATGCTCGAGCATGAGCATTCTGTGCTCGAGCAAGGTACTGCGAGTGCTTGGCCGAGAGTCATGAAGTTCAGAGAAGGGCAAGTGTGCTCGAGCATAACCTTATATGCTCGAGTGATACATCAACACTTGCGAGTGAAAATTCTATCCCTCTCCAAATCTGATGTGAGTGCTTGTTTAAAAGGTATATTACTTGAGAATATTCTTCTCACTCGAGCAGGAGTCTGTGTGCTCGAGTGAAGGCCCACATCACCTGTGAGTAATAATTTCATCCCTCTGAAATCCTGATGCGAGTGTTGGAATTGAGAGCATATTGCTGGAGAATATGCTTCTCACTCGAGCAGTAGTGTGTGTGCTCGAGTGAGGGACCATATCACCCGCGAGTACAAAATCTCACTCTTGTTAAAATGATATGTGAGTGATGACCTGAGAAGACATTCACAGTGGAAAATGCAACATCACTCGAGCAGGAGGAGTTGTGCTCGAGTGAGACCCCAGATCACTCGCGAGTGAGAATTCTGACTCTCTGAAAACCTATGCCAGCACAACCCGTGAACTGGCGCATATGAAGGAAAATAAGGAGATCACTCGAAGTGAGCCTTTCATGCTCAAGTGAAGCTCTGCCAGATCACCAAAAATACCAAGTCTCACAACGTTCAATCCGATTATGGTTTATTGTTAATTATTTATATCATCATTACTTATTATCATTGTCTAACATTATTTTGACTTTTTTATAAGTGTGATACAGGAAGTTGAACGTTTGAAATTAATTGTTACGGAGAAAGTAAACTAACGGCAGACAACATGATTACAGACAAGCTCGTACCTACCGCATTCAAATTATTCAAACATGCGCGTGTCTTTCTACAGGTGCTAAGTCCCGCTCCTCAAATGATGATAACTCAAACGGGCAAAAACTGAACATCTATAAATACAGAGATTCAGAGAACATCAAGATTAACGAAGCACAAGAATTCACAAGCTTATACACGAGTCTCTGATATTCATTATTTTCTTTGTATACACATTGATCCTCAGTGTTTATTCATTTGCTCTGTAAGAGAGTCTTCAAACAATTCAAAATTCTATGTTTATGTGATCTCAAGGTATTGGGACCTTGAGAGGGTAGTTTCCTTACGAGAGAAACAGTTGAGAGAATTCCTTTTTGAGCCTTTCATTCATAAGAAAGTGAGAAAGGTCATAGGTTGTTTTTCTGTACGTAAGACTTGTCGTAAGGGGGAGAGAAATTTCTTAGTGAGAGAATATTTCTGCTCGTAGTCCTTTCAAGGACAATTGATGTTTTGTGGCATTCTGAGAGCCCATTGAATCTTGGAAGTATAGTGGAAATCTCAGTAGGTCTTGATCTCTGAGGACTGGACGTAGGCCTGGTTGTTAGGCCGAACCAGTATAACTCTCTGTGTCCAAATCTTTTCATCTCTACTCTGTCTACTATATTTTTCATATCTCCACTTCAAACAAAAAAAAAAATTTTATAACATCACCCAATTCACCCCCTCTTGGGTGAAGCTTGCCTCTTTCATTTGGTATCTGAGCCTAGTCTTCTCCGAAGAGCCTAACAGCTTGAGAAGGATCCGACAAATGGCAACAATGGGTGAAAACATTCTTCCAGATAGAGCTTCAATCACTAGACCTCCTGGTTTTGCTAGAGAACATTTTTCGTTCTGGAAAGCTAAATTCAGAGTGTTCGTGATGGCCAATGAGTACGGATTGTAGAATGTTATACAAGATGGTGACTATGTTCCAATGAAGAAAATCGAAGATAGAGCAGTTAGAAAGAGCCCAGATGAGTTTGACGAGAATGACAAGAGGTTAGTAACATTAAATAGTAAAGCTATTTTAATGATACAGAGTGCTCTTAGTCAAAAAGAATATTTTCGTATATGTACTCTACCAACTGCCAAAGATATGTGGGATGCTCTTGAAATTGCTCACGAAGAAACATCTGGAATCAAAGAAAATAGAATCAATACTCTAATTACAGAATATGATTTATTTCGTATGAAATCCGGAGAAAGTATATCAGAGTTCGAACTCAGGTACACTTATCTTGTTAATCAATTATCTGCTCTTGGAAAGTTGTTTGATCAAAATTCCCAGGTAAGAAAGATTCTTAATATTCTTACGAAAGAATGGGAAGCAAAGGTAACAACTATCGAAGAAGCTAAAGGAGAATCTATGAGATCCGTAGCTGCTCTCTTTGGAAGTCTTTCTGAATATGAAGGTAAGTTGATATTCAAAAAGGAACTTGAAGAATTCGATGATAAAAAGAAAAAGGGAGTTGCACTCAAAGTTATCAAAGAAGAAGAAGAATCTTCCGAGAATGAAGATGTTCCTAATGATGATGAAATGGGAATGATCGTGAGAAAATTCAAGAAATTCTACAGAAGAGGTCAAAGGAATTTCAAGAACTATCAAGGTGGACCAAGCAAGAAAGAAAAAGAACAACATATAATATGCTATGAATGTGGGAAACCTGGACACATCAAATCTGAATGCTTCAAAAACAAAGACAAAAAGAAGCTGAAAAAGAAAGCCTATATATCATCTATATGGGGTGATAGTTCGTCAGACGAAGAAAGTGACAACGACGAAGTAGCCAATCTATGCTTGGTAGCTAAAGAAGAAGAATCAGACTCTGAGGTAAGTGATTCTGAACCTTCCTATGATGAATTGTTATCTGAATATAATGCATTGTATACAGAGCATATCAAAGTAGCTAAAGAAATGGTTAGCTATAAGAAGAAAGTAAAAGAATTAGAAAGTACTGTCATATCATCATATGAAATGTGTGAAGAGAAAGATAAGAAAATAGATGATTTAACAAAAACTATTGAAAAGTTCACTAAAGGAAGTGAAACTCTTAAGGTTATTTTAAATTCTCAGAAAGTTTCATTTGATAAATCTGGAATTGGATATAATTTTGTTCATAATAAAAATAAAGGATATAAGAGGAATAGTATAGCATATCTTAAATATTTTAGGAATTCTGTGCATGCATCAAATCCATTTGCATCATGCAATTATTGTAACAAGAAAGGACATTATACTTCATCATGCTATTTCAAAAAGGGACAAATTGTTGGAACATATAAATGGGTTCCGAAAGAGACACATACATCACATACTAACCACAAAGGACCCAAGAAAATGTGGGTACCTAAAACCTGATCATTCTATTCTAGGTATGTCTCAAAGCATCTCGAGCAAACAAATGGTATATTGATAGTGGATGTTCGAGACACATGACTGGTGACAAAAATAAGTTCACCATGCTAGAATCTAGATAAGGAGGAAAGGTAACATTTGGAGGTAATCAATCTGGACGTATTGCTGGAATTGGTGAAGTGGGAAAATCCGATGGTGTTGAAATCAGCGGAGTGTATTATGTTGAGGGATTATGCCACAATCTCCTGAGTGTAAGTCAAAGCACTGACAAAGATAACTGGGTGACTTTGACTTAAAAGAATGCTTGATATTGAACAAGAAAGATCTGCCACTAAACAAAGAATATATCAAAGCAAAGATCCGAGCTCAAAGGGACAGTAATTGTTATACTATTGATTTAAATTCAAATTCTCTTGAAAATTGTTTTCTTAGTCAATCAGAGGAAAGTTGGTTATGGCATAAGCGTCTGGCTCATGTCAATATGAATCAACTTGATAAATTGATTAGAAAAGATTTAGTTGTTGGTCTTCCCAAACTCAAATTCAAAGATAATATGATTTGTGACGCATGTCAGAAAGGAAAACAAACTAAATCATCTTTTAAAACAAAGTATGAGATTTCTACTTCAAAACCTTTACAATTACTTCATATGGATTTGGTAGGACCTGCAAGAGTAAAAAGTTTTGGAGGAAATTTATATACGTTAGTAATTGTTGATGATTTTACAAGATTTACATGGACTATATTTATTGCTTCAAAAGATGAAACTTTTACTGAATTTATCATGTTTGCCAAAAAGGTTCAAAATGAGAAAGGTATTTCTATTGTTTCTATTAGGACGGACCATGGAGGAGAATTTGATAATCAACTATTTGAAAACTACTGCAACAACGAAGGAATAGATCATAACTTTTCTGCTCCTAGAACACCTCAACAAAATGGAGTAGTAGAAAGAAAGAACAGAGTTCTTACAGAAATGGCAAGAGCATTACTTAATGAAAAAGAAATGTCACAAGTGTTCTGGGCAAATGCAATGAGTACTGCATGCTATATCTCAAATCGAGCATACATTCGCAAATCTCTTGGAAAAACGCCATATGAACTTTACAAAGGAAGAAAGCCAAATCTTGCTCATCTACATATCTTCGGGTGTAAGTGTTTCATTCACAACAATGGTAAAGAAAACTTAGGTAAATTTGATTCAAAGTCTGATGAAGGTATATTTCTAGGATACTCTAATAGAAGTAAGGCTTATAGAGTTTTCAATAAAAGAACATGTACTGTTGAAGAATCTATTCATGTTGTGTTTGATGAAATTGAATCTCAGAAAAAACTTATTGATGAAGAAGAAATGGATTCAATCAAGAAAAACAAATCTATTTCAAAACAAGATGATTTTGAAACAAATGATTTTCAAAATTTAGAAGATGTCGATGATCATGCTCAACCAAAAGCATGGAGACATATGAAGGATCATCCAATTGATCAAGTTATAGGAGATATTCATGAAGGTGTCAAAACCAGAAATAAAATTCTCAATGAGGTAACTTTCTCTGCTTTTATTTCTGAAATTGAACCTTCTAACATAGAAGAAGCTTTATCTGACAATGATTGGGTGATTGCTATGCAAGAAGAATTAAATCAATTTCAAAGAAATCAAGTTTGGGATTTAGTTCCTCGACCTAAAGATCATACGGTTATAGGGACTAAATGGGTTTTCAAAAACAAACTTGATGAATCAGTAATCATTATGAGAAATAAAGCAAGATTAGTAGCCAAAGGCTATAATCACGAAGAAGGTATTGATTACGAGGAAACATATGCTCCAGTGGCAAGACTGGAAGCAATACGAGTACTCTTGGCTTTTGCTTGCATTAAAGGTTTTAAAATTTATCAAATGGATGTGAAAAGTGCTTTTCTAAATGGTTATATTATGGAGGAAGTATATGTAGAACAGCCTCTTGGTTTTGAAGATGAAACGAAACCTGATCATGTCTTCAAACTTAAGAAAGCTTTATATGGTTTGAAACAAGCACCAAGAGCTTGGTATGAAAGACTAAGCAAATTTCTTCTTGATCAAGGTTTTGTCAGAGGTAAAGTTGATACAACTCTATTCATCAAACATAATAAAAATGATATTCTAATTGTTCAAATTTATGTTGATGATATTATTTTCGGTGCTACTAACGAATCTATGTGTCAAGAATTTTCTAAGATTATGCAGGGAGAGTTTGAAATGTCCATGATGGGAGAATTGAACTTCTTTCTTGGACTTCAAATCAAACAAAAGAAGAATGGTATATTTGTATCTCAGTCAAAGTATTTGAAAGAGTTGTTAAAGAAATATGGATTAGATAATGCTAATGGTGCTGATACTCCAATAAGTTCTACAACATTGTTGGATGCTGATGTAAAAGGCCCTAGTTTCAATATCACTAAGTATAGAGGAATGATTGGCTCATTACTCTATCTCACAGCAAGCAGGCCAGATATTCAATTCAGTGTAGGAATGTGTGCAAGGTATCAATCCGCTCCTAAGGTATCTCATGCAGCAGAGACAGTAAAAAGAATATTCAAATATCTAGGAGATACTCCAGAGCTTGGTCTTTGGTATCCGAAAAGAGGGAACGAGCATTTGAAGGCATATTCAGACTCAGATCATGGAGGATATAAAAAACTGACAGAAAGAGTACCAGTGGTCAATGTCAATTTCTCAGAGGATCTATGGTATCATGGTTCAGCAAGAAGCAGAACACAGTTTCATTATCCTCAACTGAAGCTGAATATATAGCTGTAGCAAGTTGTTGTTCTCAAGCGTTATGGTTGAAACAACAACTTCAAGATTTGGGAATTTATTTAAATGAAATTCCAATTTATTGTGATAACACTAGCATGATAAGCTTGGCCAAGAATCCTGTACAACATTCAAGGACCAAACACATAGACATTCGACATCATTTCATTCGAGATCATGTTCAAAAGAGAGATGTCAAAGTGGAATTCATACCAACTCATCTTCAACTTGCGGATATCTTCACAAAACTAATTGCAAAAGATCAATTCCTATATATTCGAAGAGAATTGGGAATGGTTAATCCCAATGAGTTGTAAGTTTTCTTGTTAAATATTTTAAATGTTCCTTTTTGATGATAACCATACTGACTTTAGCATCGGAGTGTTAAAAATCCTTTTGCAGGTCTGTCACTCGAGCACTGAGGGTGCTGCTCGAGTGAAGAGCTGTGTCACTCGAGCACAAGCAGTTCTGCTTGAGCACAGCGCTGTAGAAAATACTCTGCTTCTTGACATGTAAAACAGAGGTTAACAGAGGAAATAAGTATGCCCAGAGACTGTATCATAAGCAACAGCGAGAATTGAATTCACTCGCGAGTAAGGAACTCTCACTCGAGCATGATAGAACGTGCTCGAGGTGAGGAGTGCCTGCTCGAGTGAAGAAGAATTTCTTCCAAAAGCTATCCAAACTATGGTTACTCAAATGATTTTGGAGGATTTGAGTACAAAGACACAAAATTTGTCCAGAAATCCACAATTCAGGTACATTTTACATGTTTTATTAATTTTTCCAGAAAATCACTCGAGCACTGATAGAACACACTCGAGCACAGTATGAACATCACTCGAGCACTAGGGTTTATGCTCGAGCACTGTCACTTATATCAGTTACGCGGGAGCTCAGAACGTCGCACTTCCTGATCTCACTCGAAGTGTTCTCTCACTCGAAGGGCGCAACTCTTCATCTTCAACCGTTTTTCTTCAATCAATCGCGTCCATTTACTTTAAATCACCGTTACAACTCTTCAATCTTCTATAAAAGGTGATTTTTACCCTTTGTATTTCTCATTCGTGCCCTAGTATCATTTTTGTTTCTCTCTTCACTTTCAAAAATTTGTGTGTTCTTGCTTCTCTTTCACTTCCTCTACAATGGAAAGAACCAAAATACCCTTTATCCCTCAAAGATCCCATTCTCTATCTCATACTCAGTCTACTGCCAGTGAATCTGGTACCCTAGAACCAACACCTCCCTCTCCCAAAATCTCTTCCTCACCGTCACCTCCTCCTAAACCCAAGACCAAAAAGAGGACTCCGGCTAAGAAACCTTACCCAAAGCCTCAAGTCTCAAAGAAAGACCAACCTCCTCAAAAGAAACCAAAGGGTGTGGTGTTCAAGGAACCTATAATCACCCAGTCTCAATCCAAAGAAGTTTAAGGAAAAGGGAAGAAAAAGGAGTCAGAGCAACCCCAATCATCTTCTTCTTCTGGTGATACCTTGAGTAGACAACTCCGGGAAGCAATAGAAAAATCCAAACTTGACAAGATAGTTGGGAAGATTGGTTCTCAAGCCGGTGTTTCAAGTTCACATCAAGTTAAGCAAGCAAGTGCCTCTGCTTCAGGAGCACCTTCTGCATCACAAGCACCAGTGGATGATCACATCACAAGTCCTCCTGAGGGATTCAATGTTGGAGAACTTAAGGCCTTGTCTCAGAAGGTATATGATGATGAATTTAAACATAGACATTTCTGTCCTGTGGTATATGTGGATTTAGATTATCTGAAGAAGAATTGTCATTTGGATTTATACCCTTATCTTCAATACTATGCTCCCTGGCTAAATATCCATATGCCATATTCTCCCACTGTTGTGAAGATTTTTTATAGCAACATGAAATCTCATAATATTAAGTCTAGAGCTGGTGATTTGTTTGAGGAAGCAGTGTCTACTACTGTTAGAGGAAAGTTCATTATGATATCTGCTAAGATCATAAATGATTTGCTTGGGTATGTTGCACCACCTACTGATCCACCCTCTTTCTCTGCCAATGAAGCTTTTAAAATCTTGAGACCAAAAGACCCCATAGGCCTTCTCATTTTCAAACCTATTGATATGCCTGATATTCACAGAGTCCTTCATTATATTTATTCCCGGAGCATAGTCAATAAGTCCAAAAATTTTTCCCATTTTGCTCAGAAGGATTATTATTTGTTGGCCTCTTTAATTGCCGGGCAACAAAGGAATGTGGGGGAGATTATCTTCAATGAGATGAGAAGATTTCGATTTTCTTCAACAAGATCCACAACCATACCATACCCACAGCTTGTTTCCTTTATTCTGATGAAAAACAAGATTTGGTATCTAGAAGGAACTGAAAGGGTACTCATCTCAAGGTTTGGTAAGACTCAGTTAACTCACATGGGTATCAATCTTCCGGTGAGTCGAACCAAAGCCACATCCAAGAGGGAAGCCACTCCATCCAGAGGAGATGAGGCATAATCATCTGCACAAGGCCCTATTCCTCCTCCTTCCTTCCTCAATCCTCTCTTTCCAATCAGGTGTCTGAGGCAATCAATCAAGCAGTATCTGGTCTGAAGAAGGAATTAGTGGTTGAGTGTGAGAAACTTGTGGAAAAGATAGAAGCACAGGTCATCAACTTAGTAGACAAGGCCAATACCAATTTTGAGTTGATGTTCAAGACTCAGGATGAGATGTCATAAAGGATCACGAATATGGAGATCTTTCTGCACTCACATTTTCCCTCTTCAGAGGTACCTCCTGAGACCACTCATACTTCACCTCCTCATCCACAGACCCATGTACTCTTCACAGATCCCGATTCTAATATTGATATCACTTTTGATCGGTCGCCTTCACTACCTCCCTCATCCTCTATACCACAGCCATCATCCTCTCCTATTGAGCCCATTGACCCTCTCACTGCCATTGTATCCTATGTTCCACCTCCTCAGCCCCCTTCTGATGCTGACAAAACGGGGGAGAAGGATGTGTGATGATTTCTGAGCTTTTGTGGGTCTGATATGGGATGTATTTGGGTGTCTGGGTAGATTTTATGTATGGGGTAGGTTTTGATGTTATTAGTTGTTATTTTGAATTATGAGTTATTATATCCATTTGAATTCAAGTATTAATGAACATTTTCAAATTTCAAGTTATTCATGAGTTTGATTATCAAGTTTAAATAATGTTTCAAGTTATTAAGTTGTTATAAAGTTTATCTTCCTCATACTATGCTTATCTTGGTTGTTAAGTGTCCAGAGGAAACATTGCAGGAAAACTTGATCATGAAACCAAAACTTCTTGATATGCATTTGGAAACATTGAAAAATTTCAAAAAATTAATTTTCAATCTAATCAATTTTTCTTAAACATTCATCACAAAGGTTTTGTCATCATCAAAAAGGGGGAGAATGTTAGATCCCAAGTTTCGATGATAACAAAAAGTCAATTGTGTACAAATCATGTTTTAATATGTGTAAGAAAAGTTTACAAAGTTACCAAATGCATATAACAGAATTTTCTGGTATCTGCTGAGAAAATGAACTGGAGTGCTCGAGCAGAGGTTTTACAATCGAGCATAGATCCCTTCGGTGCTCGAGCAGGTGCGAGTGAAAGCCAGAAAGTGTTTACCCGAGAGGCATGCCACTGATATATTCTGTGATTCACTCGAGCACTGGAGTTCTCACTCTAGCAGAGAAGTCATTCTTACTCGAGCACATGCGAGTGAAGGTCCACGAGTGCTTGGCCGAGCACATATTTTCATGCTTCCTTGATTCACTCGAGCAGAGACATCAATGCTCGAGCATGAGCATTCTGTGCTCGAGCAAAGTACTGCAAGTGCTTGGCCAAGAGTCATGAAGTTCAGAGAAGGACAAGTGTGCTCAAGCACAACCTTATATGCTCGAGTGATACATCAACACTTGCGAGTGAAAATTCTATCCCTCTCCAAATCTGATGCGAGTGCTTGTTTAAAAGGTATATTACTTGAGAATATTCTTCTCACTCGATCAGGAGTCTGTGTGCTCGAGTGAAGGCCCACATCACCTGCGAGTGATAATTTCATCCCTCTGAAATCCTAATGCGAGTGTTGGAATTGAGAGCATATTCTTGAAGAATATGCGTCTCACACAAGCAGTAGTGTGTGTGCTCGAGTGAGGGACCATATCACCCGCGAGTACAAAATCTCACTCTTGTTAAAATGATATGCGAGTGATGACCCGAGAAGACATTCACAGTGGAAAATGCAATATCACTCAAGCAGGAGGAGTTGTGCTCGAGTGAGACCCCAGATCACTCTTGAGTGAGAATTCTGACTCTCTGAAAACCTATGCCAGCACAACCCGTGAACTGGCGCATATGAAGGAAAATAAGGAGATCACTCGAAGTGAGCATTTCATTCTCGAGTGAAGCTCTGGCAGATCACCAAAAATACCAAGTCTCACAATGTTCAATCCGATTATGGTTTATTGTTAATTATTTATATCATCATTACTTATTATCATTGTCTAACATTATTTTGACTTTTTTATAAGTGTGATACAGGAAGTTGAACGTTTGAAATTAATTGTTACGGAGAAAGTAAACTAACGGCAGACAACATGATTACAGACACGCTCGTACCTACCGCATTCAAATTATTCAAACATGCGCGTGTCTTTCTACAGGTGCTAAGTCCCGCTCCTCAAATGATGGTAACTCAAACGGGCAAAAACTGAACATCTATAAATACAGAGATTCAGAGAACATCAAGATTAACGAAGCACAAGAATTCTCAAGCTTATACACGAGTCTCTGATATTCATTATTTTCTTTGTATACACATTGATCCTCAGTGTTTATTCATTTGCTCTGTAAGAAAGTCTTCAAACAATTCAAAATTCTATGTTTATGTGATCTCAAGGTATTGGGACCTTGAGAGTGTAGTTTCCTTACGAGAGAAGCAGTTGAGAGAATTCCTTGTTGAGCCTTTCATTCATAAGAAAGTGAGAAAGGTCATAGGTTGTTTTTCTGCACGTAAGACTTGTCGTAAGGGGGAGAGAAATTTCTTAGTGAGAGAATATTTCTGCTCGTAGTCCTTTCAAGGACAATTGATGTTTTGTGGCATTCTGAGAGCCCATTGAATCTTGGAAGTATAGTGGAAATCTCAGTAGGTCTTGATCTCTGAGGACTGGACGTAGACCTGGTTGTTAGGCCGAACCAGTATAACTCTCTGTGTCCAAATCTTTTCATCTCTACTCTGTCTACTATATTTTTCATATCTCCACTTCAAACGAAAAAAAAAATTATAACATCACCCAATTCACCCCCCTCTTGGGTGAAGCTTGCCTCTTTTAGATTTCTCTACATTTACATAGACTATTTTTCTATCATCAAAGGATGAAACCTTTGTAGAATTCATTGTTTTTCCTATGAAAGTGTAAAATGAGAAAGGTATGTCCATTACAGGTATCAAGACAGATCACGGTGGAGAGTTTGAATAGCAAGCCTTTGAAGAATATTGTGATACTAATGGCATAGATCACAACTTCTCTGCTCCAAGGATACCTCAACAAAATAGAGTTATGAAACGTAAGAATAGAGTGCTCACTAAAATGGCTAGAACAATGCTGAATGAAAAAAATGTGCCTTAAGTTTTTTGGGCCGATGCAATGAGTACAACATGCTATATTTCAAATAGAGCCTATATTAGAATAAAACTTGGAAAGACACCATACGAGTTATGCAAAGGAAGGAATCTTGCTCATTTACACATCTTCGGTTGTAAGTGTTTCATTCATAATAATGGTAGATAAATTTGATTCTAGAATAGATGAAGGAATTTTCCTAGGATATTCTAACCAAAGTAAAGCATACAGAATTTTCAATAAACGAACATGTGTTGTTGAAGAATCAATTCATGTTGTATTTGATGAATTTGAATCCTCTAATAAAACCATTGATGATAAGCAGGAAGTTGTTTTAAATCAAGAAAATGGTCAATCTATTTCTAAATCTCTTATTCTAGAAGTTGATCAAACCAAGGAAGAAGATCAGTCACTAGGACAACCTAAAGCCTTGAATACAATAGGAGTCATCCTCTAGATCAAGTCATAGGAGATGTGAATGAAGGACTCAAAACTAGAAATAGAATTTTCAATGAAGTGGGTTTTTCTGTATTCATTTATGGGATTGAACCTTCTAACATTGACAAAGGCTTATCAAACAATGATTGGGTTATAGCAATGCAAGAAGAACTACACCAATTTGAAAGAAATCAAGTTTGGGATTTGGTACCCCGCCCTAAAGATCATCCGATCATTGGCACTAAATGGGTATTCAAGAACAAACTTGATGAATCTGTAATTATTGTCAGAAATAAGGCAAGATTGGTGGCCAAAGGCTATAATCAGGAAGAAGGAATTGATTATGAGGAAACGTATGCTCTTGTGGCTAGATTGGAAGCTATACGAGGACTCTTAGCCTTTGCATGCATTAAAGGATTCAAACTCTATCAAATAGATGTAAAGAGTGCATTTCTAAATGGCTACATCATAAAAGAAGTATATGTAGATCAACCTCCAGGTTTTGAAGATGTAACCGAACCTAACCATGTTTTCAAACTCAAAAAGGCTTTATATGGTTTAAAACAAGCTCCAAGAGCATGGTACAAAAAGCTCAGTAAATTTCTTATTGATCAACGTTTTGTACGAGAAAAAGTTGATACAACATGTTTTACAAAATGAAAATGTAATGATATATTAATTGTGCAAATATATGTTGATGATATAGTTTTCAGTGCTACTAATGAAACTATGTGCAAAGAATTTTCTGAGATAATGCTGGGAGAGTTTGAGATGTCAATGATGGGAGAATTGAATTTCTTTCTCCGTTTGCAAATTAAACAAAGAAACAATGGAATTTTCATATCTCAAACGAAATATTTGAAAGAGCCATTGAAGAAGTATGGATTGTATGAAGCAAATGGAACTGTAACCCCCCTACGTAGTTATATCCAAAATACGCGATTAAAATGAAATAGAGACCAATAATAATCAAATAACATTTACTAACCCATCATATGATGGGTTTTCATAAATACCTTTCGAAATCATTTATAAACTTGGTCTCATATTTACATTTCGAATACAATTACTGCGCCAAGATAAATCACATTCATATAAATATCAGAGTGCACAACATAATCATCACGGCAATCCCGGGTACATACCTTCGCTAAAGATACATAGGGCAAAATTGCCCATTACAATTCTTCAAATGGGGATTACACAATCTCATCTCAAATTCATAACCCTATATTCAACCAAATCATCACCGGTGGAAAAATGACCTTTTAGACCGGTTAAAAATGACTTTTTAGACCGGTTTTGGATCCGGTCTTGATACAGCCGGTCTAAAAAGTCTATTACTTTTTAGACCGGTTAAGCAACCGGTCTTAAAAATCACTTTTTTAGACCGGTTGTTTGAAGACCAGGTCTAAAATGTCTAGAATTTTTAGACCGGTTGTTTAAAAACCGATCTAAAAATTTTTTTTCCAAGACTTTTAAGACCGGTTCTTAGAATAACCAGTCTTAAAAGTAAAAGTGATATTTTTTTAAAAAAATAAATATGGTTTTTTTTTTGTAGCGCTCTATCTGTATCACCCTTTTCACTCTAGACTCTGAACAAAGGGCAATGAGAAACAGACCAAATCAAAGAAAAAAGAAAGAAAGAATCATCTTTTTATCATATTCACTCAACTTTTCTACATAAATGCTGAATGACTTACTATCTTCTTCTTCTTCTTCTTTTTTAAACCAGCAAATGGAGTCCCAGCCCCATCTGAAACTGCAAAAATGAGAATGAACCATGCATATGCATAGTTAGAGATACCTCAAATGATAACATCGACAACAATAATAAAAATATCTTTTGGTTTAAATTAGATACCAGATAAGTTTTCTGTCTTCTCAACCAAGTTGTCAACTAAATCATCAATAGATAAATGGGGTTGCCAGAGAGTAGAAACATGAAATATAACAACTTATAGACCATAACAAAAAAAAATCCTTGCATAGCTAATCAAACGAAACATAAAGCAGAACAACGTTGTAAAATCATAAATAAATAAAGAGGGAAAGAAGAATACTAACTTCAGGAATCTCCTCCTTCTTATCATCACTTACAGTATACTAAAACTAAAAAGACGAAAAGATGCTTCCTTTGCAACAACGCAAGGTTGATGTTCTCTTCTTCAACCTTTTCTAAAATGATGAGTCTGCAAATCACATTCATGGTACAAGTCTATGTGACCAAGCAAAGCAAGACTCATACTAGAGATAGAAAAGCAACTACAGTGAAAAGTTGCAACGAAGGAGAGCAGAGCAAGTAAGGTTGTGGTGGCGACAAACTCATTTAGTGCGAGGGTGAGAGCACCGCAACAACAAACATGAGAATGCGATCGAGCGAAGATGACCGAGGATGATCGAGCTCACAGAGTAATCGCACCAAGAAGAGAGGTTTCAAATTAAAAGAGCGAAAATTAGGCGCGACAAAGAAGAGATTCAAAAATTTAGGGTATTTTAGACCGGTTATAAATAAAACCGATCTTAAAAAGGTGAAATTTTTTTTAAAAAATTTCATATTTAAAAAAAAATTAATATTTTTTTAAAAAAAAATATCACTTTTTAGACCGGTTCTTAGAATAACCGGTCTTAAAAGTACTTTTTAGACCGGTTCTTAGAACAACCGGTCTTAAAAGTACTTTTTAGACCGGTTATTATAAGAACCGGTCTAAAAAGTATGACTTTTAAGACCGGTTGTTCTAAGAACCGGTCTTAAAAGTCTTGAAATGTTTGATATTTAAGACCAGTTGTTATAAATAACCGGTCTTAAAAGTTTAAAATTTTTTATTTTTTAAATATTTTGATATTTTAAGACCGGTTTCATTTATAACCGGTCTAAATAATTTTTTTAAGACCGGATTTTTTGAGAACCGGTCTTAGAAGTTCTATATAATTACAAAACTGCCACCGGTCAAATTTTTTAGACCTTATCCGCTATAACCGGTCTAAATATGGGGGTCTAAAAAGGGAATTTTGTTCAGTGCATATACAGTCTTCACAACTCATTGATAACCAACTACCAACTCTCATCTCGAAGCAGTCCTAGCCGCTCCCTCCACGAGCCACTTGCCCAGTCTAAATTGTTAATAGGGTCCACGAGCCACTTGCTCTGTCTAAAATGTTGGTAGGGGAGGGTGAGATTTGAGAGAATCTCAGTAGGGAAACATTATCAATATGCAGGCAAGATAAGTGTTTAATGCATGACATGATTGCATCACATAACTCATGCACACATACAATAACAAATCTACAAGCTCAATGCTTCGAACGATACACATATGGCCATAGCATATATTGAAACATAGCTTCAAATCATTCATACCTGTTCCACATATTCAAGCACAGCAATAACATGCATCAACACATTAATACAGTTATCAGAGCATGCAGGAGAGATAAGTTCCCTACCTCCAGTCTTTTCTCCTCGATTTGCGTGACAGCAACTCGGGGCTTCACATTCGATCCTACAATGTCAAATGTACTATTTAGACACTTCCATAGTGTGTCTGGGGGTTATATAAGGCTATATTGAAAATTTACTAAAATACCCTCGGGGACCCGGCTTGGCCCCGCCGTACCCGGTCCGCCTGTACTTTTCTTGAAATTTTGACATGGGCTATTCTGACATATTTTTGCTCAAGGAATCCATTTCCGGACTCGGAATTATCAAATTCAATGCCAATTTACAAATTTACCCTTGGTAGCCCCACTTTAAGGGTTTTAGGGGCGTCTTCGTAATTATACTTTTTCGGCCTTTTCCGAAAATGTGACCAACTATAACCCCACCTAATTTTCGCTCTTGAACTCAATGGAATCATCAATTCATTGAAAATCCATCTCTAACCTCTCCAAACTAGGCTTGGCCGAAATTCTCAATTCCCCGGGAAAAATTGGGGTTTTTCGGTTTCGGCTCTGTAAATGCGTTCCTTTCTACTCCTAACCACTTTATTGACCATTACATTGGGTTAGAACTACCATTTAGTATCAATTTAGGCAGTATAACACCTAGACCAACCCATTTTCCAAATTTACAAATAAAGACAATCTGATGAAATTTCACTGATTAAATCAACCTCAGCAGCCAGAACAATCAAAGATGGAAGTTTCGGAAGTTACCTCAAGCTCCCTGTGGCTTTTACTCAATATGGCTGAACCCTAGCCCCTTTAATGCATGAAAATTGTGCTTCCAACACCGTAAAGAATATGAAAGAGAAGCTTAGAAGCAAGGTTATACATGTAGGAGCTAGATGGTCGGAGAAATCGGTTTACCTTGCGAGATTTCTCCTCTTTCTCTCTCTAAGAGCTCTCAACTTTCTCTCACTAGTTTCAGCTGGTTCAGCACGACAAAAAATGAGAGTTGAAGAAGATGAGAACATATTTAATTTCTTGCTGATGTCATCTTTTATTGAGATGATGTCATAATTCCCATTTTCTGATTTTCTGGCAGATTTTCTGCCCAAATTTTGAAAAATTATAACTAATTCTAGAAAAATCTAAATGAGGTTATTCCAAAGCCAAATGAAAGGTATTTAAGTCCTCTTCATTGAAAAAATATGAGCCATTACCAGAAATCACCACAAAATTCCAGAATTACACAAATTTCATCATTGTCCCAAAACAGAGTCCATTTTCGACCTTAAACTTTGGACAGTTATATCTCCCAGTTGCCAAAATGAAATGGCACAAATTATATGTCCATTTTGAAGCTTGCGATGTGTCCTATAAGACAGGAATGTTTCAGAATTTTTAGACACCATTTGGTCATTCAAAACGTTCACACAAACTGACTGCGCAGAATAGAGTTTCACTGGACAGAATTTCATATTTTGCATCTTTGCTTCCATTGGTTCCATTTTCATACCAAACATCATTCAATTCTTTCCTCTATTCTAAGTCAATTTGGATGTTAATCCACAATTGAACTTAATACAGGGTTTTGACGCTGCTCACAACACACACGAATCACATTCAAGTGCCAAATTACATCATATTCTCCAAAAGGGTTATTTATCACTAATCCCATCCACTTTTGAAGTCATTAACCCTTAATCACAATTTGGGATCTTGCTAAACCGGGGCTTAGAAATCTACTAATCTCAGGCTTATTTTCTAGCCTCAAGTCTCAAAATTTGAGGTATTACATTTCTCCCCCCGTTCAATAAATTTCATCCTCGAAATTTGTCATACCACTTATTCCAAAAACTACGGATGCTTCTTCACGACAGCTTCTGTTTCACAATTCATTTCATATTGGGACGGTCTCCTCTAGACCACCCACACACAAATGATACTCCACAAATCCGATTCTCGCAAGAATCTCAAACAATGAATTCAACTCAATTGCCCCAAACTGCAATCGGCTCATTTCACGATTGCCACACAAACCAAATCACCATATTTTTTTGCCAAACAGATGCAATTGCTTCTATATACGATTGCCACAAAACCATCATAACATAACCACAATCATCGTAAGCCCCTTAATTCATGAGTGGCTAGTGCATCTCGATATCTGGAGGCTCTAACTTATTAGCCATATCATAAGATCTTAGTAGTTGGGCGGTATAGGCCACCACTCTGCTTAACTCAAACTAGTTACTCCTTCCGGGAGTAACCCCAAACACCATAACCTCAATACATCAAATGACAGCCTTAGCTGTATACACAAACTCTTCCACTATATTCACATCCACAACCTTACCCTCACCCGAACACCCACCAGTGACTCCGCTAGTGGTAACCGGGTTTTTTGGGGCTCACAACACAATATTACTTCACCGTATCAACTTTCACAGTGTCACCCTCACCCGTACACCCACCAGTGACTCCATTAGTGGTAACCGAGACTTTTGGGTCTCAACCACAATCACATCAAGTCACTCCAGAACCTTAATCTATTCTATCCAAAGCACCCTACCATAACGGCCCACCTAGAATCGCAGTCTCTTCTATCCAGGTGACTGGTCAAGAGTCTCAATCTCCCAACACCACCCTCACCCTCTTTCTCCGTCAGGGAGGCACACTGCACACACCTGAACCATTCTTAGGTACTCAAGGACTATTGGCATGGTCACGTACCATCCCACCCTCTTTCTCCTTGGTGCCACTTGCTCTGTCTGAAGGTTAGTCAATGGAAAGAATGAGATTCAAAAGAATCCTAATAGTAACAAATCACTCATACAGTATATAAACACATAGCATGTAAGATCATGTTCAATAGCATCATAATGATACATGGCTCACGCCATTTGCAACAGCACTCATGGCTGTAAACACTATGTGTCAGCTTTCGCTGCGATAAACACTATGCGTCAGCTCTCGCTACGATAAATACTATGCATCAGCTCTCGCTGTGATAAATACTATGCGTCAGCTTTCGCTGCGATCTCGACGCTATATACACTATACATCAGCTTTCATTGCGATCTCAATGCATGACAAACATACATACAATGCTTTACACATAGCATAAGAGAAAGAGTCACTACCTTGTTCTTTCCTATGGTGTTCAGACAGAGGCTACTCAGTACCAGGGCAAATGTCAGAGCATATCACATAACTTTCATACCAACACACATCGCAAACTCTAATTTTACGCACCGCCTTTCGACCTTGGGTCAACACCGATGCAACCAGCCTGGTGGCTAGCCATGCTGGCCATGCCGGGGTAAGTGCCCTCAAAATTGAGAACCCCCGATCATGTAGTCGAATTCGCCATCAGCTGAACTAGCTCTGCTCTATGGGCAAACCACACCTCAATCCCAGCTTGTTTACAATTGTCACACATACATGTTGCCTTACTGGCATACACATATCCCATTGCCTCTTTGGCAATCATAAAGCCACTATGGCTTCCAGATAGTCAATCCCCCGTAAACTACCACCCCAGCAGAACGGTCCTCCGCCATGGGAATCACCCCATGCGGCCACAGGTGAAAGACACACAAATATCCGTCACATCTTGAGCCTTTGCCTACCAGACGCAGCCCACCGGACCAACTCGATCCAGCCCAACCGAGGAGATGGACTCACAATACAATCAATACAAGCTGGAACTGGCATCTTAATAGCTTCACCTTCACATTGAGAATTCTTTTCACCAAATCGAGATCCTTCAAGACCCCTTCTCACAAGATAATTTGGACTTCAGAGTTGTACTCTTCGAAGCCATAACTAACACATCATACTTTCTGCAAACTTGAGCTCCTGCTCAGTGCAGTATTCAAACACATCACATTCACCACACTTCTGCTGTACACTCTGAGGTCTTTCTCCTCATCTGTGCTTTAACAATGTCAAGTTGATTTAATAGGAGTCCCAAAGGAATCTTCTACTATAACTGAGAACATTCACAATTTATGCCAGACCTTGGCCCCATTCAACTCAAATCAATTAAAGCCATAACCAGCACTTCGTTGAGATCCCATACTCCCAACGTTCCTAGAGCTCTATTATACAATTCAACGTCATGGCGAGTGCACATTAAGGTTCATCGTCACAACAACTGCACACTAGGGTTTGTCATCACTGCGGTTGTCACAAATTGTTTTTATATATATTGTTACACCCCGATTTTACCCCCCTCAAGGGATGCCCCGCGCCGATGCCCACCCTGCTCACGTACGTAGGGTTGCCAGGTGGCTGGGCTGGCGGTCTCACCCCTCATGGGCTAACCCACCACCCAGGTCTCACACATTTCCCCCGTATCTCCACCGCCCCGAAGGCATGGTCCTCCCACTGTGTGCCATACACACCCCCAGTGGGCCACAGGTGATAAACACACAAATAACCGCTCCAATCAGATGTCACCGTAGGTAGCCCTCTCCGATCAGAACTCCCCGTAGGTTGCCTTCTCTTCTCCGAATCCTCGTAGGTAACTCTTTCAAATTCAAGTTCTCCGCAGAATCACTTTTCCCTGTGCTAGATTAACACTAGCAACCTCAGGATACCTGATACACATTTCAATTCCAATCTAGTACCATATCCTGGTACCACAGACCATATAGGTCATATCAACCTCCTAAGGACCAGCTTGACTATTGAGTCTAATCCTTGGATCACAATTCATCTTTCAAACCTTCAACCTCAGTTGAACCGGGAAATCACTTTCCTCAAATCCACGGAGCATCATCCACTCTAGCATAAACTCAAAAATCTTTGCCAGGTTAAGGCATATCAGCCCCAAGGTTTTAAGACCTTTAAACACACAAATTCAAGATAACCAAATAATGTATACACATAATCCACAAATCCCAGATATCCACAACACCAGGGATATAAATGTGTATACCACAAACAACCAAAATCACAAATCATTGCCTATTTATTAGGCAATCATAACTCATCACTCATTCCCTAGTTTGGCCTAAGGGAAATATCCTAGCAAAATCCATCTTTGCCAGGAACTGTAGCTCTGATACCAAAAATGTAACCCCCTCCATAGTTATATCTGAAATACGTGATTAAAATGAAATAGAGAGCAATAATAATCCAATAACATTTACTAACCCATCACATGATGGGGTTTTCATAAATACCTTTCGAAATCATTTATAAACTTGGTCTCATATTTACATTTTGAATACAATTACTACGCCAAGATAAATCACATTCATATAAATATCAGAGTGCACAACATGATCATCCTGGCAATCCCAGGTACATACCTTCGCTAAAGATACACGGGCACAATTGGCCATTACAATTCTTCAAATGGGGATTACACAATCTCATCTCAAATTCACAACACTATATTCAACCAAATCATATACAGTCTTCACAACTCATTGATAACCAACTACCAACTCTCATCTCGAAGCAGTCCTAGCCGCTCCCTCCACGAGCCACTTGCCCAGTCTAAATTGTTAGTAGGGTCCACGAGTCACTTGCCCTGTTTGGGGGTTATATGAGGCTATATTGAAAATTTGTGTGACAGCAACTCGGGGCTTCACATTCGATCCTACAATGTCAAATGTACTATTTAGACACATCCATAGTGTTTCTAGGGGTTATATGAGGCTATATTGAAAATTTACTAAAATACCCCCGGACACCCAGCCCTGCCCCGGCCGTACCCGATTCGACTATACTTTTCTTGAAATTTTGACATAGGCTATTCTGACATATTTTCGCCCAACTTTAAGGGTTTCAGGGGCGTTTTCATAATTATGCTTTTTCGGCCTTTTTCGAAAAAGTGACCAACTGTAACCCTACCTAATTTTCGCTCCTGAACTCAATGGAATCATCAAATCATTGAAAATCCATCTCTAACCCATCCAAACTAGGCTTTGCCGAAATTCTCAATTCCCCAGGAAAAATTGGGGTTTTTCAGTTTCGGCTCTGTAAATGCATTCCTTTCTACTCCTAACCACTTTATTGACCATTATATTGGGTTAGAACTACCATTTAGTATCAATTTGGGCAGCATAACACCTAGGCCAACCCATTTTCTAAATTTACAAACAAAGACAATCCGGTGAAATTTCACCAATTAAATCAACCACAGCAGCCAGAACAATTAAAGATTGAAATTTCGGAAGTTACCTCAAGCTCCCTCTGGCTTTTACTCAATATGGCTGAACCCTAGCCCCTTTTAAACCATGAAAATTGAGCTTCCAACACCTTAAAGAAGATGAAAGAGAAGCTTAGAAGCAAGGTTATACACGTTAGGAGCTAGATCGTCGGAGAAATTGGCTTACCTTACAACATTTCTCCTCTTTCTCTCTCTAAGAGCTCTCAACTTTCTCTCACTAGTTTCAGCTGGTTCAGCATGACAGAAAATGAGAGCTGAAGAAGATGAGAACATATTTAATTCTGTGTTGATGTCATCTTTTATTTAGATGATGTTATAATTCCCATTTTCGGATTTTCTGGCACATTTTTTGCCAAAGTTTGAAAAATCATAACTAATTCTAGAAAAATCGAAATGAGGTTATTCCAAAGCCAAATGAAAGGTATTTAAGTCCTCTTCGTTGAAAAAATATGAGCCATTACTAGAAATCAACAAAAAAGGGTTTCGACGCTGCCACAACACACACGAATAACATTTGAGTGCCAAATTACATCATATTCTCCAAAAGGGTTATTTATCACTAACCACATCCACTTTTGAAGTCATTAACCCTTAATCACAATTTGGGATCTTGATAAATCAGGGGTTAGCAATCTACTAATCTCAGGCTTATTTTATAGCCTCAAGTCTCAAAATTTGGGGTATTACAGGAACAGACACACCCATGAGCTCAACCACATTGCTTGATGTGGATGTCAAGGGAAAAGATTACAACATCACAAAATATAGAGGAATGATTGTATCATTACTCTATCTCACTACAAGTGGGCTTGATATTCAATTTAGTGTAGGCATGTGTGTAAGATATCAATCAACATCAAAAGAGTCACATGCTGAAACAGTCAAATTATCTTCTGATATCTTACTGACATGACAGAATTAGGTCTCTGGTATCCCAAAGGAAGAAGTGAATATCTAGCTGCATACTCAGACTCTAATTATGGAGGATACAAGACAGACAGAAAGAGTATGAGTTGACAAGGTCAGTTTCTTGGAGGCTTACTTGTGTCATGGTTTAGCAAGAAACAAACTATAGTGTCTCTTTCGTCAATAAAAGATGAGTATGTTGCAGTATCAAGTTGTTGTACACAAGTAATATGGCTAAAGCAACAACTCCAGGATCTTGGTATTTATTTGAAAGAGACACCAATATACTGTGAGAACACGAGCACGATAAGCTTGGCAAAAAATCATGTTCAATATTCTAGAACCAAGCATATTGATATTAGACATCACTTCATCAGAGATCATGTTCAAAAGAAAGATGTCAAAGTGATATTCATTCCGACTCATCTTCAACTAGCATATATCTTCACAAAACCTCTTGTAAAAGATCAATTTTTGTATATTAGACGAGAATTGGGAATGGTAAATCCCAATGAATTGTAACTTATTTAGTGTTTACAAAATGTTAGATGATATTATTTATTAATGTTTTGATGATTACTAACTTAAGCATCAGAGTTTCTAGCAATTTGTTTTGCAGGATCATAATATTCTGTTTTAGAGTATGAAAAGCAGAGGTTAACAAAGGATAACATTACTGGAGGGACAACTTCAAGTAATGGGCATTACTGGAGTGACACCTTGAAGTAATGGAGGCATTACTCGAGTAGCCACTCAAGTAATGAACTTGGAAATGTGCCAGTGAAGCATTAATTTCAAATGAAATGGCATAACGGTTGGAAATGAAAACTCTATAGGTAAAGAGACAGATTGCCCGAGGGAGACCTCGAGTGAACTTCAACGTTACTCAAGTAAGGCCTCGAGTGAACCTGAGTGCAGATCTCAAATTTACTGAGTTTTAACTCAAATGTGTTCAAAAGAGCCATCAAATGATCGAGGGAATATACATGGGTAATTACAATATTATTCATGCTAGGTACGCACTTGAATTCACTGCATTTTAAAATTTCTGGTGTGATCACTGAAGTAGCTACTCGAGTGAAGCTGATGATCACTCGAGTAAGCCCTCTAGTGATGTTGGGATTTAGGGTTATTTCAGTCGACACTTGGTTATTTCTCACAAAATCATCTCGATTGATTCTCCTAGTGCTCTCACAAAAACTTTTCAAAATCTTTTTCTCTTCCCATAACCGTCAAAACCCAGTGATCTATGCTTACAAAAACATCTAAGATTACACTGAATTGTCTGCCCTAATCTCGCAATGCTTGGTCTCTATTTTTCCAGAAATCATTCATTTTCTCAAATCACAATGATGAGGACAAAATCTCCCAATCTTAGTACTCCTTCTAAGTCCTCTGAACCATATCAACCCTCTGATTCACTTTCATCTCCTCCTACTAAGAAAAGAAAAATCTCTCCTAAATCTAAAACCAAAGCCAAACTGCAACCTAAGCCTAAGGTGAAAGGGGTTGTGATTAAGGAGCCTATTGCTACAAGAGCTCAAACCAAGAAGAGTTCACCTCCAGGAAGAGGCAAAATAATAAAAGAGTCATCTCCTCCTTCTTCTGATTCATTTGACACACCCACCTTTTCTCCTAAACCTCTGAAAAAGCCCAAGATTGATGAGAAGCTTACCAAAGTCATGGTAGGCATGCTTGAAGAAGCTTTTCAATCTAAGGAAGCAAAGAAAGGGCAATCTTCAAAACAACTATAAGAGAGGGATGAAGAAATCACATTTCCTCTAAAGGGATTTAACGTGAGCAAGCTTGAGGAATCTTAGAAGTACCTGAGTCATTTTGCAAGAAGAAATTATGCAAGATGCATTACATTGACTACAAGGTTCTTCAAAGCGGTATTGAAATTTGATCTTAGCCCCTATCTTGATTCCTATATGCCCTGGCTTTCTGTTAAACTTCCATTTTATAACGAAGTCATGAGTCATTTTTATTGTAACCTTGAACTTATAAATGATCCAGTCAAGAAGTCTGTGGAAAAAGAAATGACTTCTAAGGTTAGAGGACAGAGAATTATAATCTCACCTTCTAGAATTAATACCTGGTTAGGAATAGATAACCCTTCTGATGATGATTATCCCAATTATGATTTAAACCAGTTGTTTTCAATCCTAAGACCTGGTAAGATTGTGGGACCCCTCAATTTCAATCCGAGTGATATGAGTGATTTTTATAAAGTCCTTTGGTATATCTATTCTAGAGCTATGGTGAACAAATCCAATAACTTCACTCATTTCATTGAGAGGGACTTCAGAAAATTCGCCTTATTGATCCTCAAAGAATAAAAGGATTTGGGAGAATATATCTTTACTGAGATCAAGAGGTATAGGTATGAAGGAAAACCTGCTACTCCAATGCCTTATCCTCAACTTATTTCCGTGTTCCTCAAGATGAATAAGATTTGGTACTTGGAGAGTATGAAGCCAATTGAGAGGATAGCACCAGTTGGGAGGAATTAAATTGGAAAATTGAATATTGAGATTCCTCTAAAGACTCCTCTAGAAGTAAGTCCCAAGAAGAAAAAGAAGACTGACACATCAACTAGTCGAATGGATGACACATAGTCTTCTGCTCCAGCCAACACATCTTCTCCATCCTTCTTTAGTGTCGCAATGCAAACTTTTATGGAGAATATTCTTAAAGAGTTTTCATATTGACATTGTGAATACCAATACAGAGTTGGTGACCTATATGAATGAGCAAATGGGATAACCTGTGGAGAGAATGGATAAGAGGCATGAAGATTTACTAGCTGAACAACGTGCCCAGGGTGAGCTTCTGAGATCCATTGTTGCCAGATTTGATGCTATGGCATCTGGCTTCTCTATTCCTGGTCCTTCTGCTACTCCTGAGCCCATACCTGTCACTGAACTTGGACCCTCTATACCTACTGAGCATAGACCCTCTGAGATTGGACCCAGTAATGTCTTGTTTACTATGCCCGACCCTGACATATCCGAGCCAATCCATATTACCACTGATGATCCACCTTAGCCTATTTATCCAGAGCCCATATCTACTCCCATTTCCTCACGTACATGCACTGAGGAGGTGCTTGAGTCTTTACCGGTTGCTACAGAGGAAGTAGAAATTACTTCTCCGGTTCCTTACCCATCATCTCCGGTGAATCTTCCAGAGGATCTTCAGACACCGTCAGTGAACCTTCCTAATCCTAAACCATCATCTTCAAATCCTTCAAGTTCAGATGGTTCATATGAATCATTGGCATTTCCTATCACTCATATCTCAGTAGCCAAGCCACCTACTCCTCCTCGTGATTGATTCCACCTTTGTGATGACAACAAAAAGGGGGAGAAGAGCCTGAGTGATTTTGTGATGAATGGCTAAATTAATGTATTGGGATTTGGGTATACAGGGCTTTAGGGTGCTTTTAAGCTTTTATTTTTGAATTCTAAAGTTTGTTTATGTAATGAATTCTTCTTTATGCAATTTGTTTCTTTATGCTATTAAAGTTAAATTTCATTAAAATTATATTGCAATGTGCGACTAATGAGTTTTTAATTGTGTATGCAAGGTGAACAAGCAAATAAGAACAAAACCTTTGAAAAGATCTTTAATAAACTATTTCAAAAGAGTTTTCAAGCTTAAATTGAACAAAAGATTTCATATGAAAAGTATTTGAGAAGCATATGTTTGAAAACTCAATTTCGAAAACTTTGTTCAAAATCACCAAGTTTTGTCATCATAAAAAAGGGGGAGAATCTTAGATCCCATATGTTTTGATGATAACAAAGATTGGATCAACGATATAAAAGGATTTGATAACAAACAAATGAATTTTAACAAAGTAGCAAAGCATTACTTGAAGTAAGCACTGGAGTAATGAGCAAATTCTGTGATGGCTTACTCAAGTGACTACTCGAGTATGGGAAGCTGTTACTCGAGTAAGCACTTGAGTAATCATGGAGAATTTCATCCAGGGAAGTACTGCCAAAATTTGGAAGAAGTTACTCGAGGGACCACTCGAGTAATCTGCAAAGTTATATAGACCATTACTCGAGTAGCCACTTGAGTAACATTATTTGTAAAGGCATCACTCGAGTAACCCGGTCAAAAATCTTCCAGTAGCTCTCGGCCAAGAAATACAACACTTTACTCTAGTAGCTACTCGAGTAACCAGGTAAGAAAAAGGCATTACTCAAGGGACCACTGAAGTTATCTACAGAGATATTTGAAGCATTACTCGAGGGGTCACTTGAGTAATCAGTAAGCAAACTCTTGGCCAAGAATTTGATTGCAATTACTCGATGGAGTTACCGAGTAATCTACCGAGTTATTTGAAATCTACTCGAGGGAGCACTCGAGTAACTTTTGAAGAAAATACATGGCCACTCGAGTGACACTCGAGTAATCAGATTACTAGAGTCAGCACCCGAATAACTTGTGAAGGAAAAGACATGGCCACTCGAGTAGCCACTAAAGTAATTAGGTAATTCCAAGGTTTGTAATATCTCACTCCATGTCTTACCTGAGTAAAATCTTATGTAAAATGTTGAATTACTCACTGTCATATTTTTTATATGTTGACTTGAGGGACTACTCAAGTAACAAACTTGATCACTCGAGTAGCCACTTGAGTAAGGCAGTCCAGAAATTATATTTTTAATTGAATGTTTATTGATTTGTTATTTATATAATTAACTCTTCATTGCATTAGTATCCTAAGTACATTTATAGAGAAACAATGAATAGATCATGCAAGAAGAGCAAAGTTAAATAAAGTGTTCAAGATCTCACCTACCACTACCTACCGCAAATAGATAGTTTTCAAATTTAAAGAATGGTCCACCATTGCAGCGTGACTCTAACGGACATGTTTGAATTACTTCCAACAGACACTACAAATCATCTATATATATGAGGCATTCAAAGAGCAGAAAGCAAAAAATTGAGAGCTCACAAATATACATTGACCAACACACTCTTAGTGCTTTGTTTTCTTATACTCATTCATTGTACTTCAGTGATTATATATTTGCTTTGTGAGAGAGTTTTTCATTACAAACTCAATATTTGTTATTGAGACAACTTAAGGTTGTGGAACCTTGAGTTGGGGATTTGATTGCAACGTGTAAGGGGGAGTGAGTGTCCAGGTGAAGGAACTTGCTGTGTAGTGAGGTGCCAAAAACCCACTGAATCTTGAAGAATATAGTGAAACTGTCAAAGACACTCTAAGGACTAGACATAGGTCAAAGTGGTTGTAGCCAAACCACTATAACTCCCGGTGTATACTTTGGTGATATTTCTCTTTGCTCTCAATTGCTTTAAACATTCAATTAATTTTTTTATACGCAATGAAATTTCTCGTATCACCCAATTCACACCCCTCCTGGGTGAAAAACTTGCACTAGTAAGGTTTAGACTGGACTGTTAAAGGCTATCAAAGTTACCTGAAGTTGAGATAAGACATCTTAAAGATATTGCTATAATCAAATTCTTTAAGATAACTTTTGGGTGATGTTGGGTAAGTGGGTTTTGGGATAAGGGGAGAATAGGAAGGGTATGACTCATCTATGACATGGGATTGTTTCTTTGCCATATCTAACTCCATTCTTTGCAAATCTTTTCATATTTCTGACAGTGTTGTTTCCCTTTCTTTGAATTATGGGCCAATATATCCTCTGGCGATAAAACCACTTAACTCTACATCTAACTTATGAGCCTATTCTTTTTGAATTGCATAGAGTCTCTAAACCTCTTCAGAACCTGACCAGTTTGAATAGCCAAGTTATCAGTTTTAATCATCAGAGAATCAAGTTTAGAATCCATTATTGTTAGGGTAGTGTTTTGAAAAACAACATTCTAAGTGTGCCAATTCAGAAGTTCTTCTATTGTAGATACTGACCTGACAATCGCCTTAGAATCAACAGTATCAGGGGTGATATAAGGTCGAGTAGAGACCATAGAATTTTCATTTACTCTCTTTTCAAGTGAAAGGAACTTATTGTTATAACTTCTGATCATTCCTATATAAGGAATAGGTTGTGTAGATATTAGCAAAGCATCTGAAATGACAGGCTCTAGTTTCGAGAAATAGTCTAGAAATAATCTTTTGACAAGACTTCATGTCTCATTTCGAGTATCATTTCTACCAGGGACATTTCCTTGGAAGATTTCTTAAGAGGAGATAGTTTTACCAACCTCTTCTTCTTTTCTCAATAGTTTGCTACGGACCTTAGTCATCATCTTCTTCAGGATGATAGGATGACTTATAGGAACAAGAGGACCCTTTAAAGGGTTTGTTTTTCTTCACTGCATATTTATAATGTAAAAGTGCATTTTCATCATCTAATTCTTCCTATCATTCTAGAGTATGACATTCATACTCAGAATCAAACATACCTGAACCTGGAACATCCTATAGAAATTGTCTATTTAGGTGAGAGACATAATAGGAGTTTACATATAAATCAACATAGGCTATAAGATGGTCTCTTTTTGAAGTAGTATAAACAATAGAGAGAGTGTGAATTCTACTAATAGGGATAAAAGGTCCTTCTTGGCTAGGCCTGGTATAGGTGGTTTTGGTGGTGCCATCTAGGAGTTTCTGGATGATAGGTGGCGTGGTTGTATGAACATCTATTTGAATAGAGTGAAAACCTTTTTAATAATTATTGAACCACTCAAGTGGCATTAACTTTGAGGGTTCTAAATGAGGGATTTGTTTGAGGATCTGAATGATAAAGGTATCACTAGATCTTTTAGAGACCACATATAAAGCATCTCAAGTGGAGTTGGGAAGATGGAGGTCAAGTGAATGGTTTTAAAGTCTATATCTAATTTGATGGTGCAAAGTAACCATGATGGCTCTAGGATCTTGCTCAGCTCCAACAATCTGGACTTGAACCTTCAATTTATCTGTAAGAGTATCATTATCTAAATTGATGTTAAAGTTTGACTGGATGGTAAGAATGACTCTTCCATTAATCAAAGTGGTCAAAAGAAAACCAATCAAAGCATTAGGATATGCCTTATAAGTGGAATCTACCAAGGCAACTCTAGATATGGTAGGGATGACTTTTCTCCCATTAAGAGTGAGAACCAGGCAGATATCACCTACATAGAGGTGTGAGTATCCTTGAGATCTCTATTGATTTATCAAAGGCTGTAGAATTTCAAGAGAAACATATTGTTCTTGTGTGGTTGCAAGAAGATCACACTGATCAAGTCTAGTGGTTTGAACAACCTCAATATATGTGAAGTACTCCTGATTAAAACCCAAGTGGAATTTGGAGTAAGCACTGATAAAGTAATTTTGTTAAAGTAGCTTTAATAAAGTAAGTCATGATGAGTAATGAAGAATCAACGTTTGTGTTAGATAAATAAGAAGATGGAACTTATCATTAAAGTTCACATCATCATGACAAATACTACTCACACTTTTGGGTTGGCACCATAAGATGGTGACACTTGCCCCTTCATCATGAGATTCATAAAGTGCCTTTTATATTGGCACTCTTTAGAGGTGACACGTAGCACAATTGTTAGGGAAATCCACTGATCTCTGGTTAGAGTACATGATTGACTTTCCCAAGTATTGCATAGGGGAGTCAGAAGAATTCATCAAACCCCACTCCCTTGATATTAAAATCGGTTAATACTCAGGGAAAAGGAGTGGACCAGGTTGGTCAGGGACATGTGGCTCTTTGTGGTCCACACATGTGTGACATATGTCACTTTAAGATAACACAATTCTTTCCTCTCTTTATATTTCAAGCAGCCACTATAGAATAGAAGAAAAATTAAAGAGAAAATAAAGGAAAAGATAAGGTGGATAAATAGTGAAATTTTTAGAGTTTCGAAGCCGATTTCACCTCTGATTTGGCGTTTACAGCTCCCAGAGTCTTCTGTAATGTTGTTCCTCTCAGTGAGAGAAACATTTTGATGGTTTTGGATTCCCAATTAGAGATGTTTAGTACCATCTACTTAGGTGAGGTGCTGTCAGAATCAAGAACCGATTGCAAAATCGTGATCAGATAAGCGTAACTTTTGATTTGAGCTGAATATTGTGATGTTTGAGTAATTATTCATGAAGTTGTGTAACTACCCTAATTTTTGAACACCAAGAAAAATGAAGCTTAATGGTATTGTAATCATGAGAAATGGGTTAAAGAAGGTTTAATGATGTTAGATTATAAGTCTTGAAGCTAAATTTCAGAAACTGGATCCTTGGGGGAAAAGGGGTTCTGTTCGGTTTTATACAGACTCAGGGGAAGGAGTTGGATTTTGGTGTTTTTAAGTATTCCAATAGATTTTGATAAGTGAAATATTTGCATATTTATTTTCCCTTATATGATGATTCTGTGGATGATATTTGATATTAATGTAGTAAATTTAGGTGTAATTGATAAATACAGGATGATTTTGACATAAATATTTTTATTACTATAATATTTACTTGTTTTCTCTTTTGATAGCCACACAATAAGAAGAGAAAGGAGACCCAAAATTAGACCGATGGGATTGAAAAAACTTAATTACTGTAGCATCGCTTTGATTCACTGTGTCACTATTCATGACGGCACTATTTATGACAGAATCATTGTAGTAGACATTGTTCACTGTAGCAGATGGAAGTACTACAGCAACGCGCTTGTCACTGTAGTAACCACATTTTTGTTACTGTAGCAATGCATTTTTTATGTATAAATAGAGATTCTAGGCAAGCATCAAGGAGGAAGAGAGAGAGAAGTAGAGGTTTCCTTCTCTTAAAATTTCTGATAGGAAGAGATCTTTTCTCTAACAATTCTAAATAAATTGTATTATTTCTTAGATTTAATTTCATGCATTGCATTACTTTTCCCATGCCTCCTTCTTTGAAGGCCTTGGTAGACCTCCTATATGGATAGCATAGGTAGAGCTCCTATATAGATGGCATATGTAGTCCTCCTATATGGATGGTATATGTTGCCACCTACATGGAAGGTTTTACCTCCTACAAGGAATGTTACATTGCTCCATTTTCATGAATCTCTTGGTTGCATATTTATGTTTTAGAATTTAATATTCAAGTTTTATAGAGTATTTATGGGGTTTTCATTCAAGTTTTATGCAATATTTATGAAGTTTTCAATTTATTTTGGTTTTATTTTAAATTTCATCATGAGCTAAATTTCTATTTTCCTAAGGTAATGACGTAGCTTACTAATGACGGATTAAATCTTAACTTATTAATTATAGCTTTAATTTTTACTTCATGATTGATTTTTAATTATTGTGCTTAATGCTTTTAATCGATTGACCATCTTTTGAATGATTTAAATATGTATGTTGAGACTAAAAGGAGATGCGTGTGTGTAGATCCTATAATTAAAATCATGACTTGTATATGAAATAGGAATATATTCATGAGTTGTATAGTCTTATTGAGTTCCATAAATCTTAACTCACAATTAATTGCTTAAATTCATATAGGAATATATTGGATTAACAATTTATTATAGAATTGCTTGACATTGGAAGAGGCTAGTAATTAAATTAGGCAAACTCAATTGTCAATCATATGAAATAAATTAGGCTAGAATAGATAAGTAATTTAATCCGAAATTTGTTAAGTGAAATATGGTACCTAGGGCTTTTTCTCATATTTGTGTTCATATTATTTGCACTCATATCTAATCATTTTATTTTATTCTCTCAATCACCAACTAATCGATTGACTAAATAGAATTAAAATTACCCATTTTTGGTACTTGGTGATCAATCCTAGTGGAAATGATACTCTATTCACTTCTGTATTACTTGATTATGATAGTGTGCATTTGCACTATTTAATAGATCATTTACATTCGTAACAAGTTTTTGGCGTCGTTGCCGGGGATTGTTGTCATTAATATCAATAACAAGTAATTTTAATACTAATTTAGTCTTTATGTTATTTTTGTTTTTCTGCTTGGAGTCTTGTGTTTCCTTTCATGTTTTTGCTTATTGCATGACCAGATCGAAGAAGACTGAATTATTGCCTTTTGATTCGGGGATAGAGAGAACTTATCGAAGAAATCAAAGAGTTCAAAAGCAATCTACTTCAATCCTAATCAATCCGATGGCAAGTCCAGAGGGAGAAACAACAGATACCAAAACACTCCATGACTATGCAACACCAACAGTCATTAGGACAAATTCTGGAATCAGAAGACTGCCAGTAGAAGATAACAACCGTGAAATCAAGCCAGCAATTTATCCAGATGATGCAAGAAAATTAGTTCGGTGGTTTACCAATAGAAGATCCTAATGGACATATAGCCAACTTCCTAGAAATCTATGACACATTCAAGCATAATAGTATTAGTGATGATTCCATTAGACTTAGTCTTTTCCCTTTCTCACTCAGGGATAAGGCTAAGAGTTGGTTACACTCGGTACCAGTGGGAAGTATAACTACATGGGATGTCTTGGCACAGAAAGTTTTGGCAAAATACTTTCCTTTAAGAAAAACTGCTAAATTGAGGAATGAAATTACCTCATTTTCCCAATATGAACTAGAAAGCCTCTATGAAGCCTGGGAAAGATATAAGGAGTTACTGAGGCAATGCCCTCATCATGGGTTACCAAATTGGTAGCAATTCCAAACTTTTTATAATGGGATGACGTATACCACCAGAATTCTTGTAGATGCTGTAGCTAAAGGATCTTTAATGGGAAAAAATATAGATGATGCTTATAATCTACTTGAGGGGATGTCAACTAATACATACAAATGGCATTCTGAATGTAATATTTCAAAGAAAGCACTTGGAGTGCATGAGCTGGATATCCTTACAACTTTGTCTTCTCAAGTTGCAAGTGGGCTCTTTGACAAACCAAGCAAATGTAATCAACACTCCTGCCAAAACTTGTGATCGGTGTAGAGGATCTTATTTGATCACACAATGTCAAGAAGGACACCCATTCATACCAGAGCAAGTTCATTTTATTGAAAATCAAAGAAATGACCCATTTTCAAACAACTACAATCCAGGCTGGTGAAATCATCCAAACATCGGTTAGAGGCATAATCAAAATATGTTCTAACCATAAGGGAACTACCAACAACAAGCCCTTCAACAATCAAATCCATTACAGTAGAAAGTGAATTTGGAAGATGCACTAACTCAACTAGCCATGAATACATCACAATTCATGACTAAGACTGAGGCAACACTCAAATGCCATGAAGCCTCAATAAAGAATTTGGAATTCAAATGGGCCAAATTGCAAATATGGTGAACTCTAGGCAACTAGGAACTCACCCAGTGACACCGATAGAAACCCAAGAGAGCATGTAAAGGCCATTGCACTAAGAAGTGAGAAAAAAATTGAAAGATCCTTTAATTAAAAAGAAGGATAATAGAGAAAACAAAGAAAGTTGGGAAGAATAGAAGGAGGAAATATAAGAAAAGAAGGTGGATGATAAGATACTAGGACGAAGCAGCTTTCCAGATAATCCTCTTCCATATATACCACCAATTCCATACCCTTAGAGACTTGCAAAGGCAAGGCTAGACAAGTAATTGCAAAGTTTTTGGAGGTTTTCAAAAAGTTACATATCAATATTTCTCTTGTAGACGCTCTTGCCCAAATGCCCAGTTATGCAAAATTCATTAAGCACATTCTCTCAAATAAGCTTAAACTTAAGGAATTTAAAACAGTTGCACTTATTGAGGAGTGTAGTGCTATTCTACACATGAAATTACCACCAATGCTAAAAGATCCAGGAAGCTTTTGGATACCTTGCACCATAGGTCAATGTCACTTTGAAAGAACACTTTATGACCTTGGAGCAAGTGTAAACCTCATGCCTTTATCTATCTACAACAAACTTGGTCTTAGAGAGGTGAAGCCGACCACAGTTTCATTATTTCTAGCTGACTAGTCAATAAAACATCTTAGGGGTGTTTTAGAAGATGTTCTGATAAAGGTGGCAAGCTCATATTCCCAGCTGATTTCATAATACTTGATATGGAAGAAGACCAAGAAATTCCTATGATTCTTTGGAGGCCATTTCTAGCAATTGGGAGAACGTTAATAGATGTGCAACAGGGGAAGTTAGCCTTTGAGTTCAAGAAAATAAAGTATCCTTCAACATTTTCAAGTCCTTGTCCTTTCCAGATAAAGGTGACACCGTTACAAAGTAGATACATTGACCAGCTGCACAAAAGATATGGTGAACGAAATCTGCATAGATAAACTATTAGTAATGGAATGGTAGATGTATCAAAATCTACTAATCTAGAAGTCTTAGAGCAGATTAAGTACCTTGAAGAAAATTCCCTAATTTTTATCAAGAAACCATTTAAAGATCTGAGGGAAAGGCCGAGTAAGCCAGTACCATCAAGAGAGAAACCACTAGTATTGGAGTTGAAAGCACTTCCATCTCACTTGAAGTATGCTTATCTGGGAGAAAATCCAACATTACCAGTAATCATCTCTGCACCTCTTACTCCCAATGAAGAAGAAAAGTTGTTAAGAATTCTAAAGGAGTATAAAACAGCATTTAGATGGTCAATAGGTTATTTAAGAAGAATTAGTCCTTTAATTTATATGTATAAGATCTTGATGGAAGACAACTACAATCCATCAGTCGAGCAACAAAGAAGAATCAATCTGAATTTGAAGGCAAATGGTAATAAGAGACTTCTCTAACTCAATGAGCTTGAAGAATTCAGACACCAAGCCTATAAACATGCCAAGTTATATAAAGAGAAGACAAAAATGTGGCATGATAGAAGTATTTTGAGGAGAGAGTTCACACTGAGACAAAAAGTGCTTTTATACAACTTAAGGTTAAAGCTCTTTTAAGGAAAGCTAAGATCAAGGTAGTAAGGACTATTTACTGTGACTCAATTATGGCCATATGGAACTGTAGAGATTCAAGATGGTGATTAAAAACTCAAAGTGAATAGGCAAAGGCTTAAAGAATACAATGATGGTGCACTCAACACTTTAAAATTTGTCATCGCTTTTGAGGAACCAACAGGTACTCTCTAATATAAAAAATAATAATAAATAAAAAAAATTAAAAAAATATTTTTGTTTCTTCTTTGTCTAGCTAAAGAAGTTAAAGAAGGGTGGCTATTTAGAAGGCAACCTAAACTTCTTTCCTACTCTCTCAATTTTCTTTCTTACTCACTGAAACGTACTACATTGTATTGAGCATTTTAGTTTTTATAAGTTTCATTTTAAGTTACCATGCAGGAATCTCTTGTAAAGCTTAAGAACAGGTTCCCTACTCTTCCCAAAGATGTGCTTAGGAAGATCTATAGTAGTCGACTGAAAGGATGAGGATATTTAAGTGTTTGGGTCTTCCTATGGACATATGCTAAATCATTGAAGCTAAGGTACGTTTAGCAAGTGAGATTCATACATCAATTGTTAAACCTATACCAGGAATAGGAAGAAGTTCTTGCTCCAAAAAGAGAACAGCAAAAAGAATGAATGTCTATTAAAAGTGTTCAAGGTGGACATGTGATCAGTGTTGTAGGAGCAAAGGTATAGTTTCTATAAATCGAGAAGATAAAATTAAATTTATAAAGGATCGACTGAGTAAGGAGGCATTAGATTATATCATTCAAACTCTTGAGGCACATCCGAGTGGTGATGTTCATCGTATTCTTCTTGATTTAGTGGACATATTCAACAGAGAAAAAGAGCACTACTGTCTTGGAAGTTTGACATTAAAAGACCCTATTTGCCAATTTATAAGAAAATTGGATGGGAAGCAAATCCTTGATTCTTAGAAATTGTTTAAGCCATTACTGGACATAAAACCAGAGGAAGATGTGAGCCAAAATCACAACTAATGTACATAATCATGCTTTTATCTAATAAGTCATATCTTTTCAGTAGGTTTTGTCTAATGTGTTTTATCTTTTCAGTAACTTTTAACTTTCTTTACTCTTTTTGTTTAATTTTTTCATCCAAATTACGCCGGTCATTCGTGTCAGAACTTTTTTCAAATTTCTATGAAAAATTCATGATTTGTATGATTTTGTTGTCACTATTGTAGTAGCATAAATATGCATTCTTCTACTTGTAAATATGAATTCTTCTACTTGTAAACTCAAATGGTCTGAGAATAGAGAGTTTGCAACTGTAGCAAAAGAACTTGGAATTGTATTAGCTACCAGAAAGATCAACTTTGTATACAGGGGAGGCTAGGAATCCAAGGCCTAAGGGGAAGTATGGCCATTTCTACATCAATGAATGGAAGCAAGGGTTTGAGTGTAAGGGTGAAGGAGTTGGAAGATCGTACCTTTTTCTTAGAATAAGAGTTACATGTTTTGAGCTTGACTGAATGAATGGGACGAATGTTCTACTATGTTGAAGCTTATATTACTATACCCAGTGGTTTGGAGACGTTGGATGGCATTTCTAGCATTGCACATTAGGCTAAGTTACACTTTCACAAAAAGCCATTAGGATTGTTAAATGTTAGTGATTTTTATGATGATCTATTGTCTCTTTTTTATTATGCTGTAGAAACAATATTCATACCCCAAGCAACTCGTTAGTCCATAATCTCTGCATCAACAGCTAATAAGTTGCTCGATCAATTGCAAACCTATAAACCTAAAGTAGATATATTAGTCAAGGAAATAGGTGGGCAATCTTTAGATACCAGTCAAAAACAGAATCCAGATACCACTCTTCGGTTGTAACTCTCCTTAATCTTTTGGTTTTACTTTTATCATTTTGGTTTATTGTGTGTTTGTGTTTAAAAAAACTTTCTAGAAGTTCTAGAAGATATTGAGGAAAATGTCTAATTTAGGTTGGCGGAGGAGTAGTAAAAAAAATTAGTTAGTTAGTAAAAACCATTAGGTGCATGGGGTATGAAAAACTGGCAGAGTAAGGAGTTATTCTTAACTTTTGAGGCACATTTTATTAGTTACATGTTTTTGTTCTCTCCTTTTTTTAAAAAAAGATTAAAAGTAAAAAAAAATCATCCTATTCAAGTGCTTTGTAATGATTTTAAGAAGTACATAAGTTTTAAGTATGGATCAATTGAATTTAGAGATTTCATAGCATGAATGAACAACTGATTGTTGCAATTGGTGATGAAGTTTGAGATTGAATGAGTTGAGTTTAAAAGCCCCTAACTGTGAGCTTTTGAGCCTATAATGATTATTTCTCTTGTATGTGATATTCACCTATTAAGTTGTCACTCTAGAGCTTGCTTTAAATCTTGTTAAAATTACATCTCACAAGCACATTCAAAAATAATAAAGGCATTCATTTTCTTTAGCATAAGCCAAATAGCCAACCTTGCAATTATATCATTGATAAGCCTTTTTTAGCCTAATTGACTGTTTCTTTGTTCTCAACCCATTAACATGTATTGTAATGATATATCAAGTGCTTTTCCTAATTTTGAAGATTAGTAGAGCATTTGTAATTCTTGTGAAATGGACTTTTGATAAGTGTGGCGTGTATATATCATCAACTTTAGAGTTGCAATTTTACACCAAAAAAACATAAAAAAAAATGAAAAAGAGAAAAAAAAGGAAAAAATGTAGTATTCGAATTATGGGTTGTTGTGATGAGATAAATTTATTTAAATGTTGGGCCATTTTTCAATTACTCACACTACTATAGAATATACATATTACTACCCTAAAGGACGTCCCTTTTTTCAAAAGGAATGTCTAAAACATAGGCGGTGATCTAAAACTTTAAATTTCCTTCTAAAACAATAAAGTTAAGCATGAGAACGAACCTTTAGGCGTCCCCAGTTTAACGAAGGATGGCTAAAGGTGAAACGACCATTTCTCCGAACAACAATTTACCGTAATGATTTTACAAAATCTGGTTAACCAATTATAATCGAAAACAATTTCCCATTTAAAACATATCAGAGTTTAAGGTACAAACTCGCCCACAAACCCACTACAAAGATATTCATTACTCAGGGTAAACATAATAACAGAAGAACTTATAGCCCACGAGTTTTACGACATTGAATCCCACAGTTAAGATTTTAAAACAGTTATTCAAACAGTAAATATGATATCTCCGAAAACATAATATGTCCTATAATGGCAATATAGAGAATAATACAACACCAATACCACAAGAGGCCTACAGGAATCTCAACGTCTATGCCTCTAGTTGCTCCCCTTGGCCTCTAGCCAAATTAGAGGTCTCGCCTGAAAAATATTTATAACGACGGGGTGAGACATAAAGTCTCAGTAACCAAAAATTAACTTACAAAATATACAGGAAAAGATTGTAAGTCAGTGAAGCAGCTTTAACTAACATAATATTAATAATATCCTCAATAATTAAATTTCATATAATATGTTCAACAACTAGAATCATCCCCACTCATCCATCCTACTCCTCCTTATAGCTTCTGGATGTGGTACAGCCTATCAGTGCTAGTATACCTGGCCAAAGGTTAGCTAGTCACTTCGAGAATAATGCCCCTCCCATGCCACCACCAATATACCGTAACAGGGAGTTGTCCACCCAAAACACTCAACTCAAAATTCAGGCCAGGAATGAGAGAGTCGATGGGCACAGTTTCACCATATCTCTTCCACACAACCCACCATATCCCATAACAGAAAAATAATATATCAATATAATTCTCAAAACATATACAAATTATCATATCTTCTACAACATTGCATCTCAAACATCATAACTATCACAACAATAACAATTTTAATAATATCTATGCTTATATATACAATTTGGAAAATACACTGCTTCACTAAACTAGGTTCATATTCAAACATACACATAATCTTTCAAAACACATACAAGTGGTATAGATGAAAGTAAGGTTTAGAAAACGCCTTACAGTCCAAAACAAGTATATAAAATAAATTAACCCCAGTTACCTCAATTCCAAGCTTAACTTTAACTTGAGTGCCAAATACGAACAATCACCAATCCCAAGAAAACTGTACATTATCAATTTAAGTAACAATTAACCCCAAGCAATACTAAAATAAATAATTTATACAATTCATCTCCAATTTTCCTCTACTATTATTATCCTTAAATATTCTAACTTCCTTAAAAACCTTAAACAACCTCTATATCATTCTCTCTCGTCAACCACTTAATTTTTATAAATTAAAGTTTCACCTTTAACATATCTATTATTATATAATCATCAATATCAACCTTCTAAAATAACTAAATCTCTTTTTCTAATTTATATAAATATAGTCTAATTATTAAAAAAATATTTGAAACTCCCACATAATTAAAATCATATAAAAAATCTAATTCTTAATATCAAATTATAATTTATAATTTCTTATACAACAAAATTTACCAAACTAAACCGATTAGAATTTCTATAATACCTCCAACAAACCAAATAAATTATTTAATCCAAATTTAATCGGATAAAAAGCCTAATATATAATTATTCATAGATTAATTATATAGAAAATTCATTATAAAATTATATACCAACTACATAACAAAAGTAACCTGATTAAAATTAACTATTAATCCTCCTCTACATTCCTATAGCCTTATATTAACAAAACTCAAATTTGTCCAAAATCCTAATCTTAAAATTTTCTCTAATCCACACAAAATTACTATAATAAGAAAGAGAAAATTATTTAAAACATTTTCACAAAAGAAGAGTTGTGATCAGAAAAGAATTTGAGTACCTTATTGATCCCCAAATATATGAAAATACTCCTATCAGTATCACACCATACACCATACGCCTTCTGCACAATCACTTCACGCAGACGATCTGCGTGAAGTCAGAAGGGATAGGGGGTATTTATAATACCTCCCTCCCTCACATCTAATAATTGGCGCCTAATGGCGCCAATTAATGAATGAGTGGAGGCACTTTCGGTGCCTCCCTCATTTTTCCAACTGTGGGGCCACCCATAGTTATATATATATTTATATTATTATAATATTATTATTTATTTATTAATTATTTTTATTTATTTATTTATTTATTTTAATTAAATTTTTTTTTTCAAAAATTACTACTAAATCCATAATTATCTTTAAATTATAACTATATTCTAAAAACAAGGATGTTACAAAAGGCATGTTTAGGCATCCCTAGTCCAACTGGGGACGCCTAAATATAACCTAAGGAATCCCCAACACCAGTGGGGTTGCCTATCTACAATTTTTTTTATTATAATGTTAAACATTCACATGTATTGGTCTGACATGTCCAATACATGTGAATCTGTCAAATGTTAAGATGTCCCCACCAATTTGGGGATGCCAATAGTGATAATTTAGGCATCCCTAGTCAAACTAGGGACATATACCATGTTTAGGCATCCTTATTTTTACTAGGAACGCTTAAAGTGAGCATTAAACTGCCTCAATACCTTTCAGCTCCTTCTCTTCCTCACTCTACCTCAACTTTCAGTTCTCTTCTCCATCTTTTCCTCACTCTGCTTCATTTTCTTATTTCTCCAAAAGGCCGATACCTCCCCTCTCTTCATGCTCCTCCATTCTTTCTTCTCAACCTAAACTCGTCACCATCACTGCTACTGGGCTTGCACCGTCGGTTTTCTATCATTATGGCCACCATCATCCTCCCTCTCACCACTATGTGTTGTCTCCATCTAAAGCGACCTTTAAAGGTTTTCTTCCAACCACGCCTTTGTTTAAATTTTTTGAATTTTAAATTTCTAGCTTGCACCCATTGAGGATTTTTAATGGCTACCTGAAAACTAAATGGCTCAACTATTGCATCAGTAGTTAGCAAATAATGTCTATAGTCAGTGGAAAGATTAGCATAGGAAACATACTCATGAACAGTGTAATGACATTTTACCTTAGCATCACCTTGGGAAGCAATACTAGTTAAGCATATATAATCATTTAACCAAGTAGGGGATTGTTTAGCATGAGCAGATCTGGTAGGATGCACACCGTGCTGCTCTTGGGGAGGCATAGGATTAGGTGCAGGAGGCATGTAAATAGGCTAGGGAAATAATTGATCATCAAAATGAGAAGAGTCCATCTTATCAGTGGCGCCCTATGAAGAGGAACTAAGTACAGAATCTTTAAAAGGGAATTTGTGTCCAAAGAAAGTAACATGTTGACTGGTTATCATAAACTTAGTAGTAAGATTATAGAGTAAAAAACCCTTTTTTATTGGGTAGATAGCTCATATATATATGAAAATAAATTTTGGGGAAAAACCCAAAAACTAATAAGGAGTGGAGGACACCACATCTTAATGTAAAGCCTTAAGGGTCAAATTTATAGGTCCTTTCACTTTTGAATATATTTCCTTCTATCCCTATTATAAGACATTTTATAAGAGGAATGAGTGATCCTTATTATAAGTTACCAAATAAGATATTAATTATGTTTTTTTAAGATTGTTCCTTTTTAAAATTTGATACAATGTTACTTTTTCACTCCTCCTCAATATGTAATAAACAATTTTAAGTATGGGTACATTTGGATTTTTTTCATTTTGAAATAAATTTAATAACGTAATCATTCACCTATTTAGTTTTTAGCTGGTAATTAAGGTTAGAGATGTTATACGTGTGAGTATTACTTAATTAGACCCAATTCTATTTAATGTGGGACTTATCATATCAATTTAAGTTTTCTTGTTTCATCCTCACAATTTTAATTTTTGAGTGGACTCAATAATTATAAACTTGAAGAGGTAAAACATAATTTAGCCCACAAAATAGTTAAATTACTCACACACCTGCACATCTTAAAAAGAAGGTAGAAAACATGAGAATTGCTAGGTAACGAACCAAAACACACTATAAAGAGAATTGAACAAACCAATATATATATTTCATATCACAATGTAATCAACTATAGGTTAGTATTGTTAATTAATTGTAGAGGAAAGACTTGTTTTTTCCTTTGTTCTGCTAGAGACGTGTATCATCACTTTCTTTACAAATCATAATATATGCCTATGCTTCCATCCATGTTATTTGAATTTTGCTGGTTTAATATAGTTTGATGTTGAGTTTGCCAAGAGCATGCACTGAATTTGCTTACATATTTCACTGGAATTATTGCTTGACAATGTGCCATGGCCATCTATACAATTTCTTGATTGAACGTATGCTTCTGGAGTGTGAACTTTCATGGCATTACTTGTGAATTTGCATGATTTGAATGCATGAATGAGTGGTGTTGCAACTGATATTTTTATATATCTCACTATGTTTTTAAGATATGACCTGGTTCTTACTTGTTAATTTGCATGATTTTAATTCATGAATGAGTGGTATTGTAACAGAAATTGTTGGATTTGACGTGTTGACATTGTGCTGAATATGAATTGCCTTAATTAGTTTAGTTTCATTTAAATTAAGCTAAGATGGTTTGTTATTTTGATTTTAGGATATCTCACTTTTAAGGGGAAATGCTACCAAAATTTTGAAAACAAAATAGTAGAAGGCAATCCCAGTGTTGACAATTATTCGTAACTTGAGTGTTAATATGAATGGCATAGGTGGTAATAAAATGGATCATAGTTGGATGAATGCTTTTAGAACAAGTGAATAATATGAGAATAGGGTTGAAGAGTTTATTGAATTTGCTAGAAGGAACGCTGCAGCCAAGAATGGGATATATTTTTGTCCTTATGTCAAATGTTTAAATGAGACAAGACAGGATGTTGAAGTTATAAGGGATCACCTACTTTGTGATGGAATAAATCTTTGATACACAAGGTGGATATGGCATGGTGAGGAAGTAACTAATTTTTCGTGGCATAAGAAAGAAGCTGTGGACATCATAGATGAAGATATAATGGAGAGAATGATTCACGATGTTGAGGTAGAAACCTTTACGTAGTTGTAAGAATATGCTAACCTACGGAGTGATGCAGAGACACCATTATACCCTGGGAATAAGTACACACGACTGACAGGAACATTACATTTGGTTAACTTAAAAGCAATATGTGGGTGGACAAATTGTAGTTTCACATTGTTGCTTGAATTGTTGTGTTATATGTTTCCAGACAATAATGTCCTTCCAAATCGTATGTATGAGGCCAAGAAAATCCTATCTACGATGGGTATGGAGTGTAAAAAGATACACGCTTGCCTTAATGACTGCGTACTGTTCAAAAAGGAGTATGAAGGTCTGAGTGAGTGCCCTAAGTGTCAAACTGCATGATACAAAGTGAAGAAAGATGGCGGTTATGGCAATGAGACAACTAAAAGGAAACCTTTAAAGGTTTTGTGGTATCTTCTAATAATACCATGTTTTAAGCATTTGTTTGGGACTGAAAATAGAGCGAATAAGTTGAGATGACATTCGGATGAGAGAATATCCGACAGAAAATATCTTTGGCACTAGGCTGACTCTCCACAGTGAAAGAAAATAGATGAAATGTTCCCTGAATTTTGCAACGAGCCGAGAAACCTTCGGCTTAGGCTTTGTACAAATGGCATCAATCCATATAAAACTCTTAATAGCACACACATTATGTGGCCAGTACTCCTTGTAATATACAACTTGCCTCCCTGGCTTTGTATGAAACACAAGTATATGATGCTTTCTATGATGACTTATGGACCAAAACAGCCAGGGAATGATATCGATATCCACTTAGCACCTTTAATTGATTACTTGAAGAAGTTGTGGGAGGAAGGCGTAAATGTGTTTGATGCATATAAGAATGAGTCCTTCAATCTACATGCAATGATTTTTAAGATGATAAACGACTTTTGTACGTACAGAAACTTGTCAGGGTATAGTGTGAAGGGGCATAAAGCATATCTGATCTGTGAAGCAGACACTCACTTCCACCAACTTAAGCATGGAAGAAAAACGGTCTACCTTAGTCATAGGAGGTTCCTTCATAGGTTCCAACTATATCGTAGGTTAAGAAAGCATTTTAACGACTTGCTAAATAATGGAATGGCTCTAAAGGCATTAACTGGAGAGGAAGTTTACAGTCAGTTCTAACATATCAATGTCTTATTCGGTAAGAATCAGAAGATTATGGATGAAAAGAACATATGGAAGATGAGATCAATTTTATTTGATCTTTTATATTAACGTAGTCTTGATGTGAGACACAGTATTGATGTGATTCACATGGAGCAAAATATTTGTGATAGCCTTGTTAGTATGCTTTTGCAAATACTAGGGAAGTCTAAGGATAGGATTAGTTCGAGACTATACCTTGTTGATATGGGAACAAGAGAACATTTACATCCACAACTAAGAGATGATGGTAAGAGGGCATTCATGAAGCCAGCAGCGTATACACTATCAAATGTGGAGAAAAGAATTTTGTGTAGGTGTTTGCATGAAATTAAGGTGCCACAAGGGTATTCTTCGAATGTGAGAAGGTATGTGTCAATGGACGATTTGAAATTAGTGGGAATGAAGTCCTATGATTATCATATGTTGATGCAACAACTACTACTAATAGCTATTATATGCATTATGAAAGATGAAGTTTGAACCACTTTAACTAGATTGTGTATTTTCTTTAATGCTATCTGTAACGAAGTCATTAACACTGAAAAGTTGGATGAACTGGAAGCTAAGGGTTATATTATATTGTCTCAATTAGAGATGTACTCTCTTGTTTCATTTTTTGATATAATGGTGCATTTGATAGTTCATTTGGTAAGGGAGGTAAGGCTCCGTGGTCCAGTTTACTTGAGATGGATGTACCCTTTTAAAGCGATACATGACGTTCTTAAAAGGGTATTCTAAAAATCCCTATCAACTAGAAGCCTCAATAGTTGAAAGATATGTAGTTAAAGAGGCTATGGACTTTTGCAGTGATTATCTATTAGGGAAGAAGGAATAATCTCGGCATGAAGTGGGGAGAAGCAAGGGAACACGAGGACTGAAAGTGAAGACTATGCCTCATAAAGAGGTATTGCAAGCACACTTATATATCCTAAATAACATGGCAGAAGTTCAATCGTACATCGATGAACACAGAAAGAGATTGAAGAACATGAATCCAAAGAAGAATGACATACAGATTGCTATTGAGCAAAACAAGACATTCATAGAGTAGTTTCAGGACAAGGTTTTACATGAGACCGGTGTGTCTAAGACAATAAAGTGGCTAGCTTGGGGGGCCTTCATTTTAGATCATTACTTGAACTGGTTATGATATAAATGAGTATTCTTTCTAAACAAAAGACTAAGACGACAGAAGTACCATGCAAAAAGTGAGGTGATGGTAGAAGCTGAAGCCATGCACTTTTCTAGTTTGAAAGATAAAAACCCTATATTAGCATCCATGGCCTATTATGGAGTGATATAAGAAATATGGGAAATTACTTATAACAAGTTCAAAGTTGCATTATTCAAATGTAAGTTGGTTAGTAATAATGCTATGGTAGTAGATCAATAATTTGGATTTATCTCAGTTGATCTTCAAAGAATAGGTTATGGGGATAAGCCCTTCATTTTAGCAAGTCAGAAAGTCAGACGAAACAAGTATTTTATATCATAGATCCTGCAAACAAAAAAAATTTCCATTGTACTTCAAAGTAAAAAATAGAAGCATGGTGATCCAACCTTCAACCTTGATGACACACCACCATTCACAATTAATCCACCTGGAACAAGTAAAGTAGAATTGGTAGATGATGAAGAATATACAGTAAGAAATGATCATAGTGAAGGAATATGGGAAGCAATATAGAGTAAGAGCTTAACTTAGAAAATATAATTATGTGCTTTTTATTTTACTCCTGCTAAGAGTAGGTTATTTTTATTGCAATTTATGTACCTATATGAAATGATTTTTGTGCTTACAAGAATATGGACAATTCTACCAACTCAAAAAGTGATAGGGACAATGAAATGGATAGACCTAAATCCATTACGAGAAGAAGGGTTAGAGGCAGCACAAAAATGGGAGCATTGTTGCATGTCATCAACATCAACAGAAGAGGCTGCATATTGACTTTGATGACAATATCAAACCAATTGGTCCAGAAGAAGACCATTTTATTAGCTATTTAGGTTATTTGGGTCGAAGCAAAGTTTGCATTATCTATGATAATTGGAAGTTGGTTCCACCAAAAACAAACGACATGATTTGGCAACAACTTTTGGTATATAAGTGTCAATACATCTACATTTATAGCTTTATTCCTATTGCTTCAAATATAATTATCTTATGTTTTTACATTGCAACAAACCTTCGATGTCCCTAACACCATGGTGATGTACAAGGAGTGGATGAGGGAGGTTCATCTACGATGGAAAGATTTCAAGAACAAGCTTACGCGAAAGTACATTCAAGGGTACCTGAAGGGTAAGGATCTATGTCAGAAATATTCGTATTTGTCTCTAGAGGACTGGAGGTTGTTTATGGCATCATAAGAAGATCCTAACTTTTTGGTAAAATTTCTTTCATCATAGTGTTTTATTTGAATGTAGTTCACATTATTGATTTGGTGTTCATTATTTTCCTTTCATATGAATTAAGTGCAATAAATACAGAGAAGCAAGCAACTAATAAGTATCAGCGTTGCATGTCTCATGGCGGTTATTGGAATCTTGAGCATAGGGTGATGGCAGAATAGCTAGAGAAAATGAAGAAAGCAGCCACATCAGATCCTACCGTTATGGGCTAGGCCCCGCCACCTCCTCTATATCACAAAAAATGGAAATTAGGGAGGATTAAGGGTGGGAAGTAAGTAAATCCGACTGTTGCTGAGGTTGTCATAAGGATTGTAAGTAGTTATAGCATAAGTACAAAGTTTTTTCCATATTGGGAGTACTTAATTTTCATTTACAAACACTTTTATGCTATAGGATGAATTGAAATATCATAGTAGCCAAGGTTCATTCACTCTAAGTGGATGGATAGACATCTTGTCAATGGCGATTAGGAAGGCAGATCACCCCAATCATGTTTGAGGGAGGCTAGGGGAGTTCGTGTTGTGAAGTATTTTTGCCAAGCCTCACATTTTTATTTGTCACAAGCTAAACCCAATATGGAGCTTAAGGCCAAGATTTGGCAGGAAGTCAAACAAGAGCTTCAGGCCAACCTTCGCAACCACCAACAAGAGCTGTTACCAGAGCTACATCTTAAGCTGCTGCCTGACCTACGAGCTAAAATAACAAAGATGTTTGAATCACATATGGTAACTTTCGAGTGTAGAACCTAAGAATCCTCAGCCTTCTACAGCACCAAAGGAAGTTACAACTCGCTGAAGGAACCACTTGGTGACCCTTCTCCCACTCCAATGTCGGGATAACCTTCCATCCTCTATTTGGATGCCCCACTACTGTGTGTAGTTGCAGATGTTCTCGTTCACACACAAGCTACCACCCACCATCATCAGTAAATTCCACAGCATTTATATAGGGTGACTATGACATGTGTTTGAGAGGAGAAAGAAGGTACAACCATCCCTATTCCTGATGATGAGGTTGCCACAATAGATCAAGCGAGAGGATCTTTCATCCTTTGGCCTATAAATCTTATTGGCTCAGCAACAACACCTCCAATTGTAAGAACTACCTCACTTTTACTTGAGATATGTTGGCATCCTACTAACAATATGATTTTTTTATGTTCTAAAATAATGAGCAGGAAGTAGAAAAATGGGCCTTCTTAGCACGACTACAACATATCTATAAAGGCATTTGCCAGATTGATTTGCATATGCCTCTAGGGATTATGGGCTAGAAATTATAGTATCCCTTCACAATTAATAAAGAAGACCTTAAACAGTTCATTAAGTTGCAGGAGGTAGATGTAGGTTGGGTCAAATTCGCAATCCTATAAGTTTTTTATTTCCCTTCTTTTCCTTCATTTAGTAAAGTGGTTTTTTGGTTTAATATATTCACTAGCTGATACATTCATCATTTTAATTCTATTATTCCTCCTTCTGTCGTATATGTATTAACATGTAAAGATATGATTTATATGGATTCTTGTGTCCTGCAAATATGACAAGGGATAAGAATGCATTGGCAGCAAGGACTCACTATGTGGGCTTCACAATGGGAGAGAACAACTATCATTATTATCTAGCACCGATTGTTCAAGGGTATGCATTTTAATTTTGTCTATTTAAGATTTTTAATAAATAATTGCCTTGAAATCTAACTTTATTTTAATCTGTATATGTTGTTATAGTTACCACTAGAGTTTGTGTTCTCTGTCCTCAGCTCAATATAGTTTACTGGTTTGATTCCTTGTGTAAAAAGCCAGACGCAGAAAAAAAAATGTCTTCAACACGTAAGTTATTTTGTTTGTATTTCATTGATTCTCTATTCTTGACTTAAATGAATTGTTCTAATTTTTGTTGATTTTCATTTTATTGATAGGGCAACCCAGACATATCTAGTGATTGGAAGCCACATGATCGTAGAGGTGGCAGAGACCCAAAATGGTTGTATCCAAAGGTACATAGTTTTAAATCAAGTTCTTTGATTGACGGTCATTTTAGATATGCCTTTGTTGATTTTAACCATTTGCTTTTGATTTATAGTGCCCTCGACAACATGCCGACTGGGAATGTGGATAGTATGTCTTACTTTATGTATATAACATCATTGAGAGTGGCATTACATCATATTTTGAACAAGTAATCGCTTCTTCATTCTCAAAGAATAATATTTTTGGTGTTGTAATTCAATTGAAAATTAATTTATTCACTTGATTCATTATTTCATCTAAGCTTATTTTCTAATTTGTAAATTTTTAACAATGAAGATGCCTACTTATATAAAGACATTAATTTGATCAGAGATTTTTTGGATGGACATCTTCTTCACGTATACCAGAGTAAAATGATTCTTTATATTAGTTAGTTAATTAGTAGTTTGTTTACATAGAGGGCACACTTTATGGTGATTCAATATATTGTACATATAATTACGATTGTTGTTGTACATATTATTAGATTGTTGGATAACATTTTTATTATATAGTGCTGAACTGTTGTTGTTTCCATTCTGGTTTATGCAATATTTTCTTCTATCCTATTTCTGTAGTTTGTGTACATTGTATTTTCTTCCATTCTGTAGTTTCTGTAGTCTTCTATCCTATATATTGTACATATAATTACGGTTGTTGTTGTACATAGTATTAGATTGTTAGATAACATTTTTATTAGTTAGTGCTAAACTGCTGTTGTTTCCATTCTGATTTATGCAATATTTTCTTCTATCCTATTTCTGTAGTGTAAATTTTCCAGACAGTGAAGTATATATATAAAAGGTCATTTTAAAAAAAACTTTTAACGTCCTTAAATAAAAAGGGACGTAAAAACACTTTAGACGTTACTTTAGACGTCCCTACTTCAAATTGGGGACGTTTAAAGTTGGGTAAGGTCGCCTTTAGATGTCGCCAGTTTGAAGTAGGGACGTCTATGGTCATACCTTAGACCTCCCCACTTCAAACTGGGGATGTCTAAAGTGGACCTTACCCAACTTTAGACGTCCCCAATTTGAAGTGGGGACGTCTAAAGTGTCCTTAATGCTTTAGACTTCCCCAGTTTGAAGTGAGGACGTCTAAAGTCCTGACTATAGACGTCCCCTATTTTATGAATGTTATTGACAATTTTTTCTACGTCTCTCAGATAGACGTCCCCCTGTTTTCAGACATTAAAAGGCCCAAAAAAGGGACGTTAAAAGTATTTTTTGTAGTGTCTTTTTCTTAAAAGTAGCCCTTCATATCATGTTTTATATTCCTTTTATCTTAACCCTATTACAACCCTTAATAAGTCCTTTTGATTTGAATTATGAATGTGAACTAAGTAGTGAAGATTGTGATTTTTATCAAGCCTATGGTAGTGCAATTTTTTCAGTTGAATTTGAGCGAAATACTTACCCTTAAACACTTGAGATGTAACCCCCTCAGTAATTATATCCGAAATACGCAATTAAAATGAAATAGAGACCAATAATAATCAAATAACATTTACTAACCCATCACATGATGGGGTTTTCAAAAAATATCTTTCGAAATCGTTTATAAACTTGGTCTCATATTCACATTTCGAATACAATTACTACGCAAAGATAAATCACATTTATATAAATATCAGAGTACACAACATAATCATCCCGGCAATCTCGAGTACATACCTTCGCTAAAGATTTATAGGGCATGATTGCCCATTACAATTCTTCAAATAGGGATTACACAATCTCATCTCGAAGGAGTCCTAGCCGCTCCCTCCACGAGCCACTTGCCCTGTCTAAATTGTTGGAAGGGAGGGTGAGATTCAAAAGAATCTCAGTAGGGAAACATTATCAACATGCAGGCAAGATAAGTGTTTAATGCATGACATGCTTGCATCACATAACTCATGCACACATACAATGACAAATCTATAAGCTCAACGCTTCGAACGATACACATATGGCCACAGCATATATTGAAACATAGCTTCAAATCATTCATACATGTTCCACATAATCAAGCAAAGCAATAACATGCATCAACACATTAATACAGTTATCAGAGCATACAGGAGAGATAAGTTCCCTACCTCTAGTCTTTTCTCCTCGATTTGCGTGGCAGCAACTCGGGGCTTCACATTTGATCCTACAATGTCAAATGTACTATTTAGACACTTCCATAGTGTTTCTGGGGGTTATATGAGGCTATGTTGAAAAATTACTAAAATACCCCCAGGGACCCGGCCTGGCCCCACCGTACCCAGTCCGGCTGTACTTTTCTTAAAATTTTGACATGGGCTATTCTGACATATTTTCACCCAAGGAATCCATTTCCAGAATCGGAATTATCAAATTCAATATTAATTTACAAATTTACCCTTGGCAGCCCCACTTTAAGGGTTTCAGGGGCGTTTTCGTAATTATGCTTTTTCGGCCTTTTCCGAAAAAGTGACCAACTGTAACCCCACCTAATTTTCGCTCCTGAACTCAATGGAACCATAAAATCATTGAAAATCCAACTCTAAGACCCATTTATAGCCATAACCGAAATATACAAGTACTCCGGGAAAATTGGGGTTTTTCGGTTTCGGCTCCATAAACGTGTTTCTCTCTACTCCTAACCACTTTATTAACCATTACATTGGGTTAGAACTATCATTTAGTATCAATTTGGGTAGCATAACACCTAGGCCAACCCATTTTCCAAATTTACAAACAAAGACAATCTGGTGAAATTTCACCGATTAAATCAACCACAGCAGCCAGAACAAACAAATATTGAAGTTTCGGAAGTTACCTCAAGCTCCCTCTGGCTTTTACTCAATATGGCTGAACCCTAGCCCCTTTTAAACAGCAAAATTAAGCTTCAAGTACCTTAATCCATGTAGAAGAGAAGCTTAGGAAAGAGGTTATACACGTTAGGAGCTAGATCGTCGGAGAAATGGGCTTACCTTACGAGATTTCTTCCTCTCTCTCTCTCTCTAAAGATCCCATATGCTTTCTCTCTATTTCAGCTGTTCCTGCGTCAGAATTGAGGAGGAAGAAGGAAAAAAACAGTTTAATAACACATCCCATGCTTATGTCATCAATGTATCATGATGATGTCATAATTCTCAATTTTCGGATTTTTGGCAGATTTCTGCCCAAACTTTGCAAAATCATAACTAATTCTAGAAAATTCGAAATGAGGTGATTCCAAAGCCAAATGAAATATATTTAAGTCCTCTTTGTATGAGAAATATTTACCAATACTAGAAATCACCACACAATTCCAGAATTACACAAATTTCATCACTGCCCCAAAACAGAGTTCATTTTCGACCTCAAACTTTGGGCAGTAATATCTCCTAGTTCACAAAACGAAATGGCACAAATTAAATTTCCATTTTGAATCTTGGGATGTGAACTGTAAGACTGGAAAGTTTCATAATTTTATGACATCATTTGCCTAGTAAAAACGTCCACACGAGAAGACTGCCCAGACAGAGTTCACACTGGACAGCATTTCCAATTTTGCAACCAATGTGTCCAATCTAATTTAAATCAATTCCAATAATTAAATACCACAACATGACACCATTTCCATCACAATACCCCATTCAATTCTTCCCTCTATTCTAAGTCAATTTGGATGTTAATCCACAATTGAACTCAAATACAGGGTTTTGGCGTTGCTCATAACACAAGCGACCACAATCCACTTTATATTCTCTAAAAGGATTCATTAATCACTAACCACGTCCACTTTTGTAGTCATTAACCCCTAATCACAATTTGAGATCTTGCTAAACCGGGGCTTAGCAATCCACTAATCTCAGGCTTATTCTCTAAGCTCAAGTCTCAAAATTCAGGGTATTACATGAGAGATTGAGAGAATGAGCTACACTTATAAATTCGGTTTATTCATTTTCAAATAAAGTTACCAGTTTATATTGTTGTTGATTCATGAATACGATAATCTATTTATTTTTCAATTGTGTTCTTGCTTACGACTTGACACTTTTAATTTTGTTGGAAGCACTTATTAGTCACTCCTTGTCCGAGAACATCCAAGAGATAAGTGTGGAGGAATTTTATAAGTAAAATATTTGCATATTTATTTTCCCTTATATGATGATTTTGTGGATGATATTTGAGATTATTGTGATAAATTTAGGCATAATTGATAAATACAAGATGATTTTGGCATAAATATTTTTATTACTATTATAATATTTACTTGTTTTCTCTTTTGATAGTCACACAATAAGAGGAGAAAGGAGACCAAAAATTATACCGATGGGATTGAAAAAAGTCAATTACTATAACATCAATACTACTCATTGGGTCACTATTCATGATGGTACTATTCATAACGGAATCACTATACCAAACATTTTTCACTGTAGCAAATGAAAGTACTGTAGTAACGCATTTTTCACTGTAGTAATGCGCTTATCACTGTAGATGTGCTTTTCATTGTAACAACCTCATTTTTGTTACTGTAGCAATGTGTTTTTTGCCTATAAATAGAAATCATAGGTCAAGCATCAAGGAGGAAAAGAGAGGGAAGTAGAGGTTTCCTTCTCTTAAAATTAGAGGTCCTTCTCTGACAGGGAGAGATCTTTTCTCTAACAATTCTGAATAAATTGTGTTATTTTTTAGATTTAATTTCATGCATTGCATTACTTCATTTCTACAGTTTTGGATTTTCATTTAGAGGAGTCTGGTGCTATCTCGCACGCCAGAGTACTACCGGATTTCCTAACCAGTTGCAAAAACAAGTAGAGGTAAGCGTAGGCTTTATTTTGAACCGATTGGTTTATTGTTTGGATGAGTTTTCATGAAGGTGGAGTACTATTTATTTTTCATCCAAGGGGTATTTTTAAGGTGTAATCATGGTTTAATCATGTGTTTATGGTCAAATGATGATTTATGATGATTTTGGATGTTATGTTTAAGTCTGCCTAAATCCATTTTCTAGAGGCAGAGAAATTGTAACATATTTTATATTAGTGAAACTTTGTCCAAATGCAACAAAATTTTATGGGATTAAAGTAGACATCATGGCCTTTAATATGACAGGTAATATGAGCTATTTGGACTACCAGATTGAAAGTTAGGATTTTTCATAGTTTGGTCCAGAAAATTTGTAAATTTTGGGGCAATAATCAACTACATGAGATACTATATCGATATGCATCCAGAAGTGTAATGGCTATATTTTCCATAACACTAGACTGATTAGGGGTCTCATAGCCTTTAGAATCATCACAATTAGACATTTGCACAATTAGTTAGGAATTTTCAAATATCATCGAAAATTCTGGCAAATTTTGGTAATTGGGAGAAAATAAGAAAGTAAGGGTAATTGGTAATTAATTTGAACTTCAATGGTTAAATAAAAGCCAACAAAGTTAGTGTGATCCCATTAAATCCCATTAGGCCTTATGTGTTAACTTTAAGGTTAACTACCCAAAGTGTCTTGGGTTATTAAAATTGGGACAAGTATGGTCCCAAAGAATAAAGACAAGACCTAGAGGCTAAAGTAGCCCATTGGACATTTATTTGGCATGACTCTAATAATATAGACATTTATCTAGGGCCATGAGATGACAAAGAAGAGGAACTGGAAGCAACTTCAGTGGTTAGAAGAAAAGCTGCAAAAAGAGGACTCAAAGACAAAATGTAGTGAACTTACTTGCATGTATGTGATGTTTATACTGTGTATTGATTGGATATATTTCTTTACTTGATTATGTGAAGAATGTATGAATGAATGAAGCTCTATTTATGTTTTTGTTGTGGGTACAAGTATGCTTCTTGAAACATTGAGCATGCAAAATATCATTATGTGAACATGAGCCTATGTAAGGCAAGCATATCATGCACTAGCATTCATCATACATGTATTATTTTTAATGTTTGCTATTGAGATTCCCCTGAATCTCACCCTCCCCACAACCATATGGCAGCAAGCACAGAAGAGGAGTACAGGACGTTGTACCATAAGAGAAGTTGAAATGAAGAAGAGGAGAATTATTCAAGCACTAGTTCGTTATGTAAATTCATATGTTTGCAGTGGTTAACTATATAACTCACATGACAAATGAATTAATTAACCAAGCGCGATAATTGAATTAGGAATGGGTAATCATAGGATATGAGCCCATTGGTTAGAAATCTTACGAACATTAAAATGAGCAAAGAATCACTGAGATTATTCTAGGCACAAGAAAAACCTTTACAACTCACAAGTTTAGCTGAGCACTTGTGAAGCCTTTTACAAATCTCTCACGGAGTTACTCCCCCTTACATAGCGTAAGAATACATCCTTGATGATAAAAGATTACAATCAAGCTTCTGTCTCAAAAGTAAATAAGATGAATACTGAAGTACAATACAAATAATCTCTCTCTAAGGTAAATGATATCAAAGGTAGATAAACAGAGAGTATTCGGGTAGGAGTGGATGCTTCATGATCTTAGCATATATTTCATTGTTGTTGTATGTATATCTCTTCTTTGAATGCTTCCATATTTATAGTTAAATTGTAGTAGATGACCGTTGTAAGCATTAGTCCGTTGGAATACCATTGCTTCATCTGATTGTTCTTTGTATTTGAAAAACTAGCTGTTACGTTTGGTGGACACTCTGCTTTCGTAAAGTCAACTTTAGTCTCTTTACATTGTCTAAACATTGTATTCCTAGAGAAATACATTAAATACTAATACAATAAAGTGTTAGAATGATTGGAAGCAAGAAGAGTGAGTTATACAATCATTCCAATGATTTTCCAAAGTTACAATACATTGTTTGTTGCATCACTCGAGTGATCCTGGGTCATCACTCGAGTAATCACTTGAGTGATCTATTTATTTTGATTCACAACATGTTAAATGATATATCATCAAAAAGCTCTTGCAGTGTACATTCTAATGCAATAAGAATCAGCTCCAAACTCATTGTAATTTGAAAGTTATGATCCAAGAAGTGACTACTATAATACATAGTCTCTGAATTCAGAAGTGTCAAATTCTAGAAGGCATAACTCTTAACATATAACTTCAAATATGACAAACTATATATCCATAGAAAGATCTTTAAGTCTAGTTTCATATGGCACTAGTTTCATCTCAATCTAATGTGTAGTTTGAGAGTTATGTCCAAAATACCGAAGCTATTCTAGAATATGATGCTGATTTGCATAGAATCTTCCAAGGATCATATCTATCTCATATGAACTCCTTTGTATGTAATTATAGTGTGTATTTGACGTGTTGGGATTCTATCATCATATGAAACTAGCTTGACCTCAATCTAACTTGTAGTTAGAGAGATATAACCAAACTACTGAACCTCTATCATGATGCACAAAAATAGAGCATAACCCAATGTTCATCACTCGAGTGATGCCTTCCAAAACTTGGCAAAGAGCCAAAACTCAAGGAAATACCTTGGGGAAGTTCCATAACTTCCATATATGTTATCTTAGCTTCGAATTGACCCATTCCAACCTCCATATGATCACAGAAACCTCCGGTATCACTTCTAAGAACTTGAATCTTGACATTCTCATTAGATCTTGCACCTTCTTCTTTCAATCTCTTTCTTCTTGTTTTTCTTCTTGATAATCATTCTTCATAACCCAACTTATCACTTCTAAGAGATTGATCTTGATGTTTTCATTAGATTTTGCAAGTTCTTATTTCTTCAATTTCTTTCTTCTTGTTTTTCTCCTTGATGATCATTCTTCATAACCTAACTAGATATATTCTTGAATATCATTAATCTTCTTCTTTCTTTGCTTGACTAATCTTGAATTTTGATATTCACATTAGATCTTACTATTTCTTCTTTCTTCAATCCCTTGCTTCTTGATTTTCTTCTTGATGATCATTCTCCATTTATGAGGCATTATAAGCAAAATAACATCAATCTACCATTGGGTTTATGACTAATCTACAAGATATACAATATTAAATATAGTAGTCATTCAATGTAGAACATAAATATATTATGCAAAGTTTTTGCTCTTAATACTTGACATCTATATTTGAAATCATCAAAACTAATCATATCTAACAATATATATGATCATGGGCTTATCTATTGTTTTTTATTTAATTTATTTTACATAATTTTAATTATATCAAAAGGTCAGAAGCCATAATATTCTTAAATTTTGTGATTAGATGACCAGAAGTCACATCACTTTTATAATAGTTCTTATATAAAAGAACACTATTGGTTTCATTAAATGGTATGATTGACAAAAAAAACGGCACTTTCATGAATTAATTGTTACAAATATCAAAGCACTGAAGACTAAAGGTTCAAACATCATACAAAACAAAACAAAAACTTTTTAGCTTTGCAAGATTGTTGCTATGGTCTGAAGACCAATATTTGGAGAAATTGATTATTTGTTATTGAAAGCAAATATCGCGTTTATAAGAGTGAAAATGAACATGATTACATTACATTGGTGGAATTGATAGTCGGAATTCAAGAATACTTTGTCTTAGCTATTTAATCACAGGTATGGAAACAATAACATTTCTAAGATTATTAACATTATAAGCAAATGTTATACTATGATTAGATGTCATATGGATAGAAAATTGGTATAATATAGCCAGAAGTCATATAGACTAATATGTATAAATTTATTAAAAATAAAGATCAAAATGGTTGTAAAACAAAAAAGACAATCAAATATTGTTAAAAATACCAAAAGTTGTTATGATGCTTAAAGCAATACGTTATGCAGAAAGATGACCAAATTGTAAAGCCAAAAAAAATAATTGTAAGCCTTTAAGGCTATATGATTTTGATTTTGGTTTTGATTAGTTTTAAAAATTTTAAAACTAATCAAAATCAAAATCATATAAAATTTAAATTTATTGCAATTAATTTGTGAGAGAGAAATTATTATTTGAAATCAAATAGACAAAAAGGTAATTATTGGTTATTTTAAAATTTTAACAAAGTGCCAATTTATTTACAAATTTAAACATTATTGTTAATTATTAATATTTTGATTTCGTACCCTTTTAGGATTCTATCTTATGTTATTGTCACTATGCCATATAACTCCCAAATAAAATGGTTTCTAGTATTTATTCATATAACTTTCAATTATACAATTAAGTTGTTTAATTCTCTTCTTTATGTATAATTGTACAATTCATTTGTAACTTTAAGTATATGGTGTATGTGAATAATATTCATTCTTCAATGGAGTTTACAATGTCAAACCTACCTCTATTTTCTTCTTGGGACTTGTGGTTCTCTGTTGCACCATAAATTTCCCAACAAACACTCAACTCATATACCTTAACATCAACGTACTTTCTTTTATTATTAGTCATACTTTTCATTTTAGCTCTATCTTCCTTTTCTTTTCTCCTCTTTAGAATTGCAGTTTTTCTTAGTTCCCAAGCATTTCATTATTTAAAGGGAATATAAAGACTCCGAGTAACAAAATAGACCCCCTCAGCCGGGCTTAGAGCGGTGTCGAACGACCCTCCAGATGGCTAGGATTTATCCCCCTCCCCTGCCCCAGCTCCACTTGTTTCTAAGGCTTAGGGATTTTCCTCCTGAGGACACTTTTGCCACAGGGAGTTGCCTCCCCAATAATCTAAGGCATGACCTGAGGGTCAAGTACAAGTCTTGTGTAATCCTTCTTAACCAAGTGTGGTATTAAGGCTTGTACTTGACCCTCGGGTCATGCCTTTTATCCTTAGGTGGGTGACTCCCTTAGGTGGGAGAAAATTCCCCTTAATTTTCTTAATTAAAAAAATCCTGTAATTTTGACTTTATGTACACAACTTTATCTTTAAGTAAATGTTGTCATAAAGCCCATTAAGATGAAACTAATTCTTCCCCTCCCTTACTACATGTAAAAGACACCTAGGAGGGTCCTTCAATTAGCCCAATTGGCTTTTCTCCATTTAACTCATATTTACAAGATTGCCAACACTTTTTTTCTTCATTTTCAGATTTATGGCAATTCTGGCAGATTTTCTACCCAAACTTTGAAAAATCATAACTTAATTTTGCAGACATCAAATTGGAGTGATTTCAAAGGCTATAGAACCCTTATTGAGCCTTGTTTTAAGAAAAAATATAGCCTTTAACCAATTAGAAATACAAAATTCCCAGAAATAAATTCTTTGGATGTTGTTCCAGGAAATAGGCAGATTTTCTAGGCTAACTTCAAAAATTCATAACTCTTTGTATATAGCTTTAAATGATTCATATAACCTATCAAATTTAAGCTTAGGATGTCTAATTTCATTCTAGAAAATTTCACAATTTTTAGACATCATTTGGTCTTCCAAAACCACATGACAAACTCACTACCTCACAGGAAATTTCACTGGAAGCATTGTTAACCTTTCAATTTCCAATATTTAATTCCTATGGCCATGAATGTTCACCATTTTACTAAATATCTTAAATAATTACAATACACTTTAATGAATAAAATTTGGGACCCTACAATTCTTCCCTACTTAAATAAATTTCGTCCTCAAAATTTGCTACAATGCATAGCCATAAACTCTGGATGACGCTTTCGCATATCTTCTTCCATTTCCCATGTTGCTCCTCTAGGAGATAATCCCTTCCGAACAACGTTTATGAACATGATACTCCTGCTTCTGAGTTATTCCTCCCACTGATAAAGGACTCAGTCAGGTATGACTTCAAACGTCAAATAACCCCATATATCCACATCCTCGTATTTAATTACAAGTTCCTCATTGACTGCGCTCTTATATCCTTGATCTGATCAATTGTTGCTCTCAATCCTTATATGTCTCACTGACATTTTTACCATTGATCAAAATCTACTTAGACAGACTAAGATCTTCAAAGTACTAGATCAGTTTCTGCTCACAAATCATCATGGTTGCCACCTACATTATTTTATGGCTCAATGTGTTGGCAATGACATTAACCTTTCTTGGATTATACTGCATCCATCCATCTGTGACTTCTCATATTCAGTTCTTTCTTTATTTATTTTTTCATATAAACATTTTAAACCCTAGGGATCATAGTACAACTATACCGTTAACCATAAAGGCAACATTTCCAACTTCAATACCATCGCTATTACCATCAACTCAAGATTATGGGTAGGACAGTTCAATTTATGAAGCTTCAGCTGACAAGATGCAAACGCCCCTTCTTGGCTAGCATCAAAACACATCCCAATCCATGCCTACTCGCATCTAGGATTATCAGCATTGGTGCCATAATAAAATTTCTATCTCAGCTCTGTAAAGCTCCTCTCAAAATCATCATCCCACACATAATGTTAAGTTTTTTAGGGAAAAGTTTCATAAACCCCTCATAACAATCAACAAGACCCAGAACACTGCGTATCACAACTACAATCTATAGCCTTTCCAGTTTTTTACTGCTTCCACCTAGCAAGGATCCACCGTAACTTCTGAAAGCCAAAACTCATATTTTCCCAGCTTGGCATGGAGTTACTTAGATTTCAGTATGTTTAACATGATTTTCAAATATTGCTCGTGTTCTACTCTACTCCGTGAGTATACCTATATATCATCAACGAAGACTACTATGAATTGGTCCAAGTACAAACGAAAAATTAGATTCATGTAGTTGATGAACACGGCAAGTGCATTGGTCAGCCCAAATGGCCATTCTTGTAATGCTATATCTAGTCCTGAAAGTAGCTTTTGGTACATCCTCTGCTTTTACATCAAGCTAGTGATACCCAAATCTCAACTATGTTTGGAAAACACACAGGAACCAAAAAACTAATTGAGCAAATCATCTATTCAAGGAAGTAGGTGATTGATCTCAACGGTCACCTTATTCAACTTCCTATAATCAATACAGAGTCGTAGACTTCCGCTGCACACTCTAATATTTTTCTCCTCATATGAGCTTTTATAATGTTAGGATGATTTAGTAAGAGTCCCACAGGAGTCTCCTATAACACATGAGTGCACTAGAAATATGTGATTCTCTGTGCCAGTTCCTGGTCCATTTCATCTCAATTCATTCTGGGCCATTTCAAATTTTCATGGAATCAAAACTTAATAGTTGATCCCTGGGTTATGGATTACTTGGTAACCCTTTTACTCATACCTTTCATCACCTCATTTTCCATCCACTAATCAACTCCTAGTATAGCCTCAAGTTAATGGGATAACAGGAAGATCAATTTTGTCTCTCATTCATCAGAGAGCTATCACCTCAATCAATGCCTTACGAAAACATTTTGTGATCATAATTTTACCTATACTAAGGTTAACAGCTAGTAACCTTTCAAACTCCCTTTTTGTAAGGATTCATGTCCGTAAGAATCTTGTTCCTCGATTCCACGGATTATCACTGACCCATCATAATACTGAACAAGTTTGCTAGCCTAAGGACACACCGTTCCATTAGGTCTTAGGGCCTCTAGACACGTAGGTCTATTACAACATAACCAGCATGTAAGAACATACAGCCTAGGGTCTCTAACTCAACTTTTAGGTTCATCAAGAAATCTAGATCCTCAACATCACACAAATTGGAAATCATTTCCCTTAATTATACACATAGGTTCACTAAGAATCAAGATCAATAGCACCTATTCTAACCTTCACGATATTTGGGTAATATCCTCAAAATATTACTGAAGGTTCAATATTATCCACAAGGTTCAAACTTCCATCATGTTTCAGAACCATAGTGCAACCTATACATATTTCGACCTACGCATTATTTCAGCTTAGACCAAATTCAAACATATCCTCAACCTTTAGTATCATTATATCAGATCCTCTATGATCGACATATGGCATAATCACTGTGCATCATATATCATCGTACATCATTCCTACATACCTTTAACACCACAGTGTTATTAAGGATCATTACTTAGCATGGAGAAACCTCAAAACATTTACTATTCCTCAAATTTCCATAACCCTATCAATTGGACCTTTCTGGGCAGTATTTACCACGACAGAAATATCTCGATTGAAAATCAATACTTACATCATCATTATCTCCATGTGTCTAAGCACTCTTTAAATCATCTAACTCAAACTTAGGGGGTCACTCATCCTAAGATTTCCCAGGGTTTAGGACGCTTAACTCGGTGTGCCCATGTCAAAATACAAATACCCACTCTATCTGCTCCTAACTATCGATTCCTTTAGACTACCCTTATCTCAAACATCATGCTCACTGATACCACTGTTCTATGATAAAGTTGCTACAACTCTGATACCATTGGTAGAATTCTGATACCACTATCACGAGTGCTAGTATCGTTGGTATGTGCATCAATACCAAAGAAACCACCAACTAGGTATTGGTATTGTCTTTGCATGCACTGATACTATTGCTTCATGATACCACCGATACAATCCTGATACTACTTATAATACTAGTTCATGATACCACTAATACCATCCTGATACTACTGATATCATCCTAATACCATTGATACTGTTGGTTCTTGATACCATTACTTCTCGAATATCATCCTCAAACCAATATTGTACCACTTGCTGCCCTTTGGTATTCCCTAATCTTTCGGCGCCAATTCACAAAAGAGGGGTTGTTCACTTTCCTAGTGCCTTGTTCTGTGCGTATCTCCTTATGCTGTATAATAAAGACCTTATCAGTATTACTATCCTGTTGCCAGAACCGTATACTCTGATACCAAAATGTAAGTCCTTGTCTTACATACCATTTACCATTGATATTACTCAGAGTATTGGAACGCAGTTTGGTGAACATAGGAATAGCATAAACATACTGATATGTTGATACATTAGGCTTGATTATGTTATAAGAATTTCCAACAGGGGGTGATAATACATACACAATTTTCCAAAATATCCAAAATGAAGACCACATATAACCACTATCTCTGCCTTAGGATCCGCACCCATCAATTTCCCATGTCTACCACCTTATCCTTGGAACCTCTAGTTCCCGCTAGAACATTTATTTATTTATAAAAAAGGGTGAGATTCCAAAGAATCCTGGTAGTAACAGACTATCGTTCATATGAAATGAGAAAAGTAAATATGTTATACTCCATGTTGTGCACAAATTAATAAACAATATAATAGCATGTGTACATGGGATAAGGGCTCAACCCCCACTATCTGTACACCTTGGTTGGATTGTTACTCAACAACCAAGTAACAATTCCTTCTCGCACTAACTGCCCCTTCTCGGCAGACTGCCTTTTCTTGGGAAACTATGTTGATTAATTAAAACATAAACAATGGCATACACAAACATATAAACTATAGCATAATGTATGGAAGATAAATTTACTACCTTAAATCCCTTTTTAACTCGTACATAGGCTCCTCAAACTTCGTGTTACAGCTCAACACTTGCTTTGGTCCTAAAATTCTAAATATACAAGAATTAGGTTAAAACATATTTGTGTACCACTTTAGAGACTTACAAAGTATTTTTGGTGGTTATATTAGTCTATACTAAAAAATTACCAAAATGGCCCTGGGGACTCAGCCGAGCCTGGCCCCACCGTACCCGGTCTAACCTTACTTTTCCAGAAATTTTGACCTAGGTTATTTTGACTTATTTTTTCTTAAGTAATCCATTTTCGGCCTCCGTTTTTGCAAAATCACTGTCAAATGACCATTTTGTCCTTGGCAGCCCCTAATTAGGGTTTCGGTGGCGTTTTGGTCATTTCGCTTTCTAGGGCTTTTTTGGAAAAGTGTTAAATACTAACCCCACCTAATTTTCCCTCCTAAACACAATGGAATCATCAATTTCATGAAAATCCAGCCCCTAGCCCTATTTTCTTGCTTAACCAAAACTTAGGGAAATAAAAGGGAAAATTGTGGTTTTTGATTTTCAACTTCAAATCCTTATTCTTTTATACTTCTAATCACTTGATTAACTATTTAATCACATTCTAAGCATGATCAGACTAAATTTGGGTAGCATAATAGCTAGGGTTTGAGCTTCCCAAATTTTACAAATAACAACAAATCAACTACAAAACCACCAACAAATCCAATAACCACAACAAGAGTACTAAGAATTAAATAATTACAATACACTTTGGTGAATAAAATTTAGGGTGTTACACTCTATAATTTATATTTAATTTGATAAGTTATTGTCTTCTCTCCCAATTTATTGTATTGTCATTTCTTCTACTCCTTAGTATTATCACATAATATGTGCAAGTTTCATACATTAATCATGATAAAATATATAATATGATACATGTTGGAATCAAATTAGTTTTATGTGACATTTCAAAAAAAATCATATATTTGAATTAAGAGAATGAGAAATTATTTAATTTTTTGGTAAATTCATTATGAATAGTTTGTGATTTGTTAGATAAAACCATTTTTGTAATGTGTGAAAACTATATATATAGTGTAAGTCAAATTTATGGATGATCAAATAGTAGGGAATATTTGAAAAAGGACTATGTATATCATAATTATTAATTATTTTAAATTATAATGCTTTTGTCTTCACATTTCTCTCAAATTAATTTTAGCTCTTAAATATCACAAATCATTGTAATAAGATCTTTATGTATTTTGACTATGGATCTCCTCATATTTCTTTAAGTAGTGAAAAATTCTAAACATTTCATACTTTGAAAATGCATCAAAAGAGGCAAATTGAAGCACATTATTATTAATGAGTAATAAAGTTATATAAAAATGGAATAATATATGTTATTTCCTGAAAAACATAAATGTAACAAAATCGATATAGTTTATAGAGAACTAATATAGATTTTTTTTAATTCTATAAGCGAAAGAAGAATTGATCATGAAATATTATGACCCATAGATTTACATCAGAATTTCACTCTATTAAAGGATCTAAGTGATAGCCTAATGAATTGAAATCCATGATTGTATGTGAGTTATGAAGTACTTAAGCTTTTAAGTGAAACATAGATTGTTGGTTTACTATATACTAATTTGTCTTTGAAATATAGAAATAAAGAAAATGTATTTATATGACTCACACTTGATGAGGAGATTGTTAGAATACAAGTGTAAGTTAATATTGAAAAGTTCTACTCATATACTTCCTCACAAAACCTATTGATCTCACAAATATGGATGTCATATTGATATTTTATATCAATACTTGTGAAAATTGAAAAGTTTGTTATTGGTTAAGCAACATGTCACAGTAAACTAGCAGTTTATTGATCCAAACAAATTTATTGTTGGCATGACTTGTTTGATCATCTGAGTCATATATAAAAGATTATGTATGACATCCATTGAAGAACTAGAAGATTCCTCATGAATAACCAACATATTATATAATTCAAGAATTATTATATGCTGCTTGTTCTAAAAGATATTTGATTATCAGAGTATCATAAGTTATGATTTAGAATTTATCTCTCTATTTCTGAGAATATATCAAACTCATACATGGGTCCATTCAAATAGCATGTAAACCATACAAGTATTCAACGAATTTGATAGATGCATCTATATAAGATAGTAACCTATATGATTATTATTAGTTTGCAACCAGAGGTTTGCAAGATTATTTGAATCAATCATGATATTTAGTGCGCAATTTCCAAATAATATGATCAAAAATCATTTATTAAAGCCTCCATAAATAGCTAGATTACTACTTTTGAGAATAAAGTTTTATTTCTATGTTGCCATATTTGATCTTATATATCACGATACTTATATACATCAAGCCAACAAAATTCTCCTGATAAAATTGGCTTTTGGTCTAGAGCTAGGATATCCCATCTTAAAAGGTTTGAATGTGCATTTCTATTTATCCACCACAATGCACATAGATGGATATTTAAAGGAAATTGGGATAAATGTTAGGTAAGAAACTCATCCTTCTTGTTTGTCTCTAAATGAAATAAAAGAATGTTTCTAATGGAAACAAATGAATTTAGGAAACTTATAATGCATAATGCAAGACCCCTTCTTACATACTACTTATTTTCAATACTAATTAGAGTAGCAATTGTGTAGTTTGGTGAGCAACACAGGAATAGCGTAAGTATACTAATATATTGATACAAGGTACTTGATTACATTACAGGGGTCTCCCTGTAGAGTTTAATTATATACACAATTTCATTCCAAAATAACAAACATAAACTAACTATAACCAATAAGTTCATTTCTTATCCCGTGCACCTTAGTTGTTGATATTTACCGTTTTGTCCCTCGAGAAGCTAGCTTCTACTGGAATATTTTCTTTATTTGGAAAAGGGTGAGATTAAAAGAATCTCAGTAGTACCAGACAATCTATCATAGAAAATGCAATAATAAATATGCCATGTACCACATACATCAATATTATACTAACCCAAAATACAGTTTAGTTCAGTTCAGTCGAAAATGTTAAGGGCCAACCATTGTTGCAAGTCTTATTCGTTCCGTACCTCAGCTGGGCTCAAGGCCACCAACTGTGCATACCTGTGTACCTGTAGGTACTATGTTCAATTCAATGTACCCGTAGGTACTATGTTCAATCATGTTCAGTGTACCCATAGGAATTATGTTCAGTCATGTTCAATGTACCCATAGGCATTATGATCAGTCATGTTCAGTGTACCCGTAGGCACTATGCATCATACATATTACAGTAAATGGCATACACAAAGCATATAAATATTGACATAATATATGAAAGATAGAGTTACTACCTTGTACCCCTTTTTATAACAGAAAACAGGTTCCTTGAATTTCGTGTAAATGTCTCAGCTTCACAGTAAGGTCCTAAAAATCCAAATGTACAAGAATTACGTTAAAACCCATTCATGTACTACTTTATGCACTTCTAAAGTATTTTGTTGATTTTATTAGTCTAAAACTACAAAATTACCAAAAGACCTAGTCTAAGACCCTTTTTACCTAGACCGACCGTACTTTTCCATAAATTTTGACCCAGGCTATTCCTACACAGTTTTTCATGTATAATCTATTTTTTACCTCAGTTTTCACAAAATCACTATCAAATGACATGTTTTCCCTTGACAACCCCTATTTAAGGTTTTAGGGCTATTTTTGCACTTTCACATTCTAGGGATTTTCTTACAAAGTGGTCAATATCAACCCTACACAATTTTCCCTCTTGAACATAATGGAACCATCAAATTGATGAAATTCTAACTCCTCCTATTTCTAGCCCTAGCTGAAACTGTTAGATTCTCAGTTTTGATGATAAAAAAAGATCATTGTGTGTTGTGGTAAGAATTTCATGTTTTGTAATGGTTGAAAATGTTACCAAACGCATCTCACAAAGTTCAGAGGTCATTGCTTTATTTTTAACTGATATACTCGAGTGATAGAGCTAGCACTCGAGCAATAAGCACTTTTTCACTCGAGCACAAGCAAGTATTGAACTGAAAGTGTTTGATAGAAGCAGACTCTCGCTGAAAATACCAAGACAACTCGAGTGATGGACACAATACTCGAGTGATGATAAGATTTGTACTCGAGCATGAAGGCACACTCGTGTAAGTGTTTGACATAGAGCAATGTCAAAGATAGGATATCATCACTTCACTTGAGCACAGACTTACTACTCGAGTGACAGCCTCAAGTACACCCAAGTATTACCAAGTGTGGTACAGGAAATGTTTACCTGAGAGCAAGATAAACTCAAAGCGAAAGCTATACTCGAGTCCAAGAGAGTAAAGCATAGAGAGTGTTTGCCTGAGAGTCAGCCAGAGCATGGAAGAGCAAGTATACTCAAGTTAAAAGTACTTGCACCTGAGTGATACCTCGATACCTGTAAGTAAGAAATCTAACTCTCCCCATTCCTGGTGCAAGTGCTGAAGTTAAAAAGTATCGTATATAAGAATATACTCTTCACTTGAGTAAGGATCAATGTACTCGAGTGAGACCCCACATCACCAGCAAGTGAGAAATCACACTCTTCTAAAAATCAGTATGAGTGTTATCTAGAGACGAGAGTTTATAGTACAAGATACATGTGTACTCGAATGAGACTAGATATACTCGAGTGAGGACCCATATCACTTGCAAGTGTGAAAATGCACTCTCTCAAAATCACGTGGAAGTGCAACATAAAAGCAGAAGTAGAAGAGGAAATATGAAGATGCACTAAGTGAGGCCTCAGTACACTCGAGTGATACTCTCTCAGAAGCCAACACGCAACAGACTTACAACGATCAATCCGAACATGGTTTAATATTATTTATTCATTTTATTTTTACTTTTTATTATTATTTAACATCATTTAATATATATTTCAAGTATGAAACAAGAGTTTAATCCTTTAAATTAGAAAGGCATAGATGAAGTCAAACAACGACAAACAGAATCATTACGACCAACTAAGCACGTACCTACCACGATATCTTGTTCAAAGATTTCAAACGTACGCATGCTGTTTCATAGTAAAATGCTCAGCTCCACAATGATTATTATACAACGGGCAAAATCAACTATCTATAAATACAGAGCTACAGAGACTATCAATAAAATAAACTGGGATTAAGAATACACATAAGCAAATTCACAAGTCCCTATTATTCATATTTTCTTTGTCTTCATATTGTACTTTAGTGTTTATTATATTTGCTCTGTGAGAGAGTCTGTATACGCTTCAAATTATATTGTCATTTGATCTGAAGGTACAAAGACCTTGAGAGGGTAGACATCCTTATGAGAGAAACAGTTGAGAGAATTCTTAGTAGGACTTTCTGCTCATAAGACTACAAGGTACAAGTAGAAAAGAATGTTGCTGCTTGTAAGACTTACAGTAGTGTAAGCTGGAGAGAACGTTGCTGCTCATAAGACTTGTATACATAAGCAAGAGAGAAAGGTCATATGTTTGTTTCTGCACGTAAGACTTGTCGTAAAGGGGAGAGAAATTTATAGGTGTTAGAATATTTATGCTCGTAGTCCATTTAAGGACAATTGTTGCCTAGCGGTGTTTTGAGAGCCCATTGAATCTTGGAAGAATAGTGAAAATCTTAGTAGGTCTTGATCTCTGAGGACTGGACGTAGGCCTATGTTTTGGGTCGAACCAGTATAACTCTTTGTGTACTAATCTTCTCAACTCTACTCTATCTATAGTTATTGTCATATCATCGCATCAACTCAAAAATTTATCACATCACCTAATTCACCCCCCCTTTTGGGTGAAGTTTGCCTCTTTCATTTGGTATCAGAGTAAGATCTTCTCTGAAGAGCCTAACAGCTTGAGAAGGATCCGGTAAATGGCAACAATGGGGGAAAACATCCTTCCAGACGAAGCTTTTATCACTAGACCTTTTGGTTTTGCTAGAGAACATTTTTCACCCAGGAAAGCTAAGTTCAGAGTGTTCATGATGGCTAACGAATACGGTCTATGGAATATAATACAAAACGGTGAATATGTTCCAAGGAAGAAAATCAAAGATAAAGTCATTAAAAATAGTCTAGAAGAGTTTGACGAAGATGATAAGAAGTTAGTAATGTTAAACAGTAAAGCTATTTTAATGATTCAGAGTACTCTTGTCAAAAGGAATATTTTCAAATATGCACACTTCCAATAGCCAAAGATATATGGGATGCTCATTGCTCATGAAGGTACATCTGTTTCATTTAGAGTATGATCTATTTTAGATGAAAGCTGGAGAAAGAATCCCAGAACTCAAACTCAGATATGCTCATCTTGTCAATCAACTATCGAAACTTGGGAAAACATTCTACCAAAATTCCCAGGTAAGTAAGATTCTTAACATTCTTATGAAAGAATAGGAAGCAAAGGTAACAGCTATTAAAGAAGCTAAAAGAGAGTCAATGAGATTCGTAGCTGCTCTCTTTGATAGCCTTTCTCAGTATGAAGGAAAGTTAAGGTTCAAGAAGGAATTAGAAAAGTTCAATGATAAAAAGAAAAGAGGAGTTGCACTTAAAGCCATCAAGGAAGATGAGTCTTCAAAAAATGAAGATGTCCCTAATGATAACGATCTAGGAATGATCGTGAGGAAATTCAAGAAGTTCTATAGAAGAGGCCAAAAGAATTTAAAGAATTATTAAGGTAGACCAAGCAAGAAAGAAAACAAGGAGCAACAGATAGTATGCTACGAATGTGGAAAGCCTGGACATATCAAATTTGAATGCTTTAAAAACAAAGACAAGAAGAAGCAGAAAAAGAAAGTATATATATCATCTATATGGGGTGATATCTTGTCAGATGAAGAAAGTGACAACGACGAAGTTGCAAATCTATGCTTAGTAGCCAAAAAAGAAGAATCGGATTTTGAGGTAAGTGACTCTAAACCTACTTATGATGAGTTATTATCTGAATATAATGCATTGCATACAGAATTCAACAAGGTAGCTAAAGAAATGGTTAGTTATAAGAAGAAAGTAAAAGAGCTAGAAAATACTGTCATATCATCATGTCAAGAAAAAGATAAGAAAATAAGTGATTTAACAAAAACTATGGAAAGATTTACTAAAGGAAGGGAAACTCTTAAATTCATTCTAAAATATTTTATCTCAAATAGAGGAAATAAGAAAAAGGCAAGTAGGATTTATCTCAAATATTTTAAGAATTATGTGCATACATCAACCCATTTGCATCATGTAGTTATTGTAATAGGAAAGGACATAATACTTCATCATGTTATTTTAGAAAATGACAGGTCATTGGTATGTATAAATGGGTTCTGAATGGGATGCAAGTCCAAAGGTAATGCATACTAACCACAAAGGACCCAAGAAATTATGGGTACCTAAAACGTGATCACATTAGTCTAGGTATGTCTCAAAGCATCACAAGCAAACAAGTAGTACATTGATAGTGGATGCTCAAGATACATGACTGGTGATAGAAATAAGTTCACCATGCTAGAAACTAAAGAAGGAGGAAAGGTAACTTTTGGATGTAACCAATCTGGACGTATTGCTGGAATTAGTGAAGTGGGAAAATTCAATAGAGTTCAAATCAATTATGTATATTACGTTGAAGGATTATGCCACAACCTCCTGAGTGTGAGTCAAAGCACTGACAAAGATAACTGGGTGATATTTGATTCAGAAGAATACTTGATAGTAAACAAGAAGGATCTACCAATTAACAAAGAAACCATCAAGGAGAAGATTCGAGCTCAAAGGGACGGTAATTGCTATATTATTGATTTAAATTCAAATTCTTCTGAAAATTGTTTTCTTAGTAAATCAAAGGAAAGTTGGTTATGACATAAGTGTCTGGCTCATGTTAATATGAACCAACTCGACAAACTGATTAGAAACGATTTAGTTGTTGGTCTTCCTTAACTTAAATTCAAAGATGACATGATTTATGAGGCATGTCAAAAAGGAAAACAAACTAAATCTTCATTCAAAAAAAAGTATGAGATTTCTACTTCCAAACCTTTACAATTACTTTATATGGATTTAGTAGGTCCAGTGAGAGTAAACAGTTTTGGAGGAAATATATATACTTTAGCAATTGTCAATAATTTTACAAGATTCATATGGACTATATTTATTACTTCAAAAGATGAAATGTTTGTCAAATTTATTATGTTTGCTAAGAAGGTTCAAAATGAGAAAGGTATTTCTATTATCTCTATTAGGACATACCATAGAGGAGAATTTGATAATAAACTCTTAGAAGATTTTTTCAACAATGAGGGAATAGATCACAACTTCTCTACAACTAGAACGCCTCAGCAGAATGGAGTAGTAGAAAGAAAGAACAGAGTCCTCACAGAAATAGCAAGGGTAATACTCAATGAAAAAGAAATATCACAAGTATTCTGGGTGGATGTAATGAGTACCGCTGCTATATTTCAAATCAAGCATATATTCGCATGACACTTAGAAAGACACCATATGAACTCTACAAAGGGAGAAAGCCAAATCTTGCTCATATACACATCTTCATATGCAAGTGCTTTATTCACAACAACGGTAAAGAAAACTTGGGTAAATTTGATTCAAAGTCTGATGAAGGTTTATTTCTAGGATATTCTTATAGAAGGCAAGCATATAGAGTTTTTAATAAAAGAACATGTACTATCGATGAATCCATTCATGTTATGTTTGATAAACTTGATTCTCAAATAAAGTCTTTTGATGAAGAAGAAATGGATTTGATAAAGAAAAACAAAACTATTTCAAATCAGAATGATTTTAAAACAAATGATTTTCAAAATGAAGGTGTCAATGATCATGCTCAACCAAAACCATTGAGATATATTAAACATCATCCAATTGATCAAGTAATTGGATATATTTACGAAGGTGTCAAAGCCAGAAATGAGGTAACTTTTTCTGCTTTTATTTATGGGATTGAACCTCCTAATATTGAAGAAGCATTATCTAACAATGATTGGGTGATTGCTATGCAAGAAGAATTAAATCAATTTTAAAGGAATCAAGTTTGGGATTTGGTACCTCAACCTAAAGATCACTTGGCTAGATGAACTAAATGGGTTTTTAAAAACAAACTTGATGAATCAGTAATCATTGTGAGAAACAAGGTAAGATTGGTTGCCAAAGGCTATAATCAAGAAGAAGGTATTGATTATGAGGAAACATATGCTCCAGTGGCAAGATTGGAAGCAATACGAGTACTCTTAGCCTTTGCTTGCATTAAAGGCTTTAAACTTTATCAAATGGATGTGAAAAGTGCTTTTCTAAATGGTTATATTATGGAGGAAGTATATGTAGAACAACGTCCTAGTTTTGAAGATGAAACAAAACCTGATCATGTTTTTAAACTTAAGAAAGCTTTATATGGTTTAAAACAAGCACCCAAAGCTTGGTATGAAAGGCTAAGCAAATTTCTTCTTGATCAAAACTTTGTCAGAGGAAAAGTAGATACAAATCTTTTCATCAAACATAACAAAAATGATCTTCTAATTGTTCAAATTTATATTGATGATATTATTTTTTATGCATCTAATGAATCTCTTTGTCAATAATTTTCCAAGCTTATGCAAGGAGAGTTTGAAATATCCATGATGGGAGAATTAAATTCTTTCTTAGACTTTAAATCAAGCAAAGGGAGAATGGGATATTTGTATCTCAAACAAAATATTTGAAAGATTTGTTGAAGAAGTATGGAATGGACAATGCTAACGGAGCTGATACTCCAATGAGCTCTACAACTTTGTTAGATACTGACGTAAAAGGTCCTAACTTCAACATCACCAAATATAGAGGAATGATTGGTGCATTACTCTATTTAACAACAAGCAGGCCGGATATACAATTCAGTGTTGGAATATGTGCAAGGTATCAAACTGCTCATAAGGTATCACATGCAGAGACTGTAAAAAGAATCTTCAAATACCTAGGAAACACTGTAAAACTTAGCCTACGATACCCAAAGAGAGGAAAAAAATATTTGATGGCCTATTCAGATTCAAATCATGGAGGATATAAAACTTATAGGAAAAGTACTAGTGGTCAATTTCAATTCCTTGGAGGTTCTCTAGTATCATGGTTTAGCAAGAAGCAAAACACGGTGTCTTTATCTTTCACTGAAGCTGAATACATAGATGTAACAAACTGTTGTTCTCAAGTACTATGGTTGAAGCAACAACTCAAGATTTAGGGATATACTTAAAGGAGATACCAATTTACTGTGACAACACTAGCACTATTAGTTTGGCCAAGAATCCTCTACAACATTCAAGGACCAAGCACATAGCATCTGACATCACTTCATTCAAGATCATGTACAAAATCAAAGTAGAATTCATACCAACGCATCTTCAACTTGCTGGCATATTCACAAAGCCAATAGCTAAAGATCAATTCTTATATAGATGAAGAGAATTAATAATGGTTAATCCCAATAAGTTAAAATATTTTTGCAGGTCTGTCACTCGAGTGTTGGAGGGCTCACTCAAGTACAAGGCATCTTATCACTTGAGTCAAAGATGAATTCTCGAGTCTGGAACTATATCATATACTCTACTTCTAGTTATGTAAAACAAGGATTAACAGAGTATGTAAGAACTCTTGGAACTCACTCGAGCATACCAAAAAGTGTCCGACCTCACCAGAGTGAGGGAATAATATCAATCAAGTGATATAAGAACAAACCTAAAGTACAGCAAGAACACTCGAGCACTTACATTCTTAAACCAGGTAAGTATTTATTTTCTTTATGAAATTTTTGTTTTGCACTCGAACACTACATTGTATCACTCGAGTACTGTATGAATAACACTCGAGCACTAGGGTTATCACTCGATCGTTGGAACTTATATCAGACACGTGATAGCTCAGATCGTCACACTTCCTCTTCTCACTCGAAGCGTCTCTTCACTCGACAGTTATAACTCTTCATCTCTGATCATTTCCCATCGATTAAATGCCTCAAGTCTATTCCAATTTCAATTGTAACCCTTCAATCTTTATAGAAAGGTCAAATTTGTCCATCAGAAATCTTCTTTTACTTGCCCTAACCAAAAAACTCTTTCTAAATCTTTCTTCAAGTCTTTTTCTGTGCTATTTCTACATTTGATTTGTTCAAAATGGTGAGAAAAAAGATCCCTCATGTTTCCAAAAACTCTCCAACTCGCTCTCAAGTGAAGGAAGTAAAGGGAAGAGGAAAGACTATAGCCACAAAAGAACCTCAAGAATCTTCCTCTAATGATTCCTTCAATGTGCACCTCCAGAAAATATTAGACAAATCAAACCTCGATGCCTTGGTAGGCTAGATTGCCTCCCTAGTCAGTACTTCGGGTTCTCATCATGTTAGCCAAACCAATATAGCTGCTTCAGGAGTACCTTCTACTTCACAGGCTTCAGAGGAAGAACAAGTCATAAATCCTCCAAAAGGCTTCAATGTTAAGGAACTGAAGCCACTTGATCAGAAGGTATATGATTCTGATTTTACTTATAGAAATTTCTACCATATAGTTTATGTGGACTTAGTTTATCTGAAGAAAAGTTGTAGTTTGGATTTTCAACGTTTCCTTGGATTTTATGATCCCTGGTTGAATATGCATATCCCTTATTCACCTACTATTATGAGAACCTTTTACTGCAACATGAAAGTCTATAACATAAAATCTAGGGCTGGAGAGTTGATAGAGGAAGTAATGTCTACCACTGTTAAAGGTCAACATATTATGATATCTGCTTCTATCATAAATGATATCCTTGGTTATGTTGCACCCCCTTCCGATCTTCCTACACTCTTTACTAATGAAGCCTTTCGGTAATTAAGGCTAAATGATCCTATAGGCCCTCTTAACTTTGAGCCTACTAACATATCTAACTCTATTCATGCCATTCATTACATATACACTCGTAGCATTGTCAATAAATCAAAAAACTATACCCATTTTGTTCAGAGAGACTACTATCTATTGGCCTCCTTCCTAGCTGGTCAACGAAGAAATGTGGGGGAGATTATTTTTGGTGAGATGAGAAGATTTAGATTTTCTTCATCGAGATCCGCCACAATTCCATATCCATAACTTGTGTCTCTCATTCTAAAGTACAACAAAGTATAGTATTTTGAGGGAACTGAGAGGGTAATTATTCTAAGGTTTGACAAGATACAATTGACATATATGGGTATCAATCTTCCCATAAGCCAAACCAAGGCTACATCTCAAAGAGAAGCCACTCCATCAAGAGGAGATAAGGCTCAGTCTTCTACACCTGGCCCAACTCCACCTCCATCTTTCCTAAATGCTTCTCTACCAAGCTATCTGGCTAAAGTAGTCAATCAAGCTGTGACAAGTCTGAAAAAGGAATTGTTAAGTGAATACGAAAAATTGGTAGACAAGTTGGAAATTCAAATATCAAGATTGGTGGACAAGGCTAATGCTAATTTTGATATGATGTTCAAAGCACAAGAATATCATTCTTGAAGAATCACTGCCATGGAGATATATGATATAATATATATATATATATGATAATATTATTGTATTATGTTAGTTTTGAATTTAATTTTATTAGATAAATTAAATTTAATAACTAATATGATAGAGATATAATATCTAAGATTTGATTTATAAGGATAAATTAAATCTATTGGCTTTTTTTGGATTAAATAAATAGGTTAAATTAAAACTGTATGACATATTTAATTAAACCAAATTTATTTAATTAGCTCGTTAAGATAATTAAGGGTTAATTAATTTCAAAATTAATCAAGATTAATTTTGAAATTCAAATATAGCTCTCATGTATTATAAAAATGATAGAGCATAAAAGTATATACATGGATGAGAATTCAGAGCTGCGAGAAAACCCTAGCAGACGTTGGAGGTGCTAGCATGTAGTCTATGTTAGAGTAACATTCGTGTAGATACTGGTAAAGGGAGCCGATCAAAGGTATTGGTTCCTAGAAATCGAAAATCCTAAATTTGAAAAGGTATGATTATTCTTAAATCTGTTTAAATGTTGTTGATAGATCCTCAATTAGGATTGGCAAAAATCTTAAAATTATTCCCCTGTGCTCGCCGATCCCAACAAATCCCCCATGTAACTAACCGTCTCAAAGGATCCTCAATGAAAATGTCACAAGGCTCAGCAATTTCTCTTACAGGATCCTCTGATAACTGCCCTATATTGCAACAACTCCCTTTAGTGCTCTACTTATTAGAAGCAAGTGATTGTGCCTGGGGAGCACTGGTATCTTGTCCTGAACTCATAAACACCATCATTTCCTCTTTCATCTTGCTCAACTGAGTTTCTAATAGTGCACCAAATGATGCTTCTGCCTCAGCCCTTGCTTTCGCTCTTGCAGTGGCCAACATATGCTCCAATTCCTCCTTAGTCACAATAATTGAGGAATGGTGTGAAAGGGCTCCAAAGTAATCCCTTATGCCTACCCCTCTTCTAACTCCCCTGACATAGTCTAGATGCTCATGTTTGCCAGTAGCAATAGTCAGGATATCATTCATGCTCTTCGACCTAAAAGATCCCTTGGCTTGTTTTTTCTAAGTTCCTCCTGTAAGATATTACAAAATAACAAACATAAGTAATGAAATATATTTCTATGTAATTAATAACAACAATTATATATCCTTATAATTTTTTCACCTACTATATGAGATTATTCACTTGTATAAGACCCACTCCTCTTTTGATGAGCAAACAACCATTTTTCTTCGTGATAAATCAAAGATGGTAGAGAAAGAAGAACAAAAGGATCAAATTGAGATGTTTCTACCAATCTCTTCCATTTGGCCGCTAACAAGTCTTTTTAGCCTTTGCATAACCCCCATGAGACATTGTATAAGGGCAATCATTCTTTCTACCACTCTCTTATGCTTTTTGACTTTTTGCTTGCGAATAAGAAATTAAACAAAAAAATGTTACAATCAATTAAGTGATAAGTAAATAAAATGCAAAATAAATCAACTAACTAAAGATTCTGGAGTAGTCTGAAGCCTAATTGTTGGCCAAATTTGCCTTAAACTTGCTTCAATGCTCATAACAATATGTCATTGTCTTGTTGTACATGATTTCACTCTGAGGAACGTTGCAGGTGAGTTGTAATGCATGCATATGAAGGAGTAAGTGACAAATTTATGACAAATTTGATTATCATTACATGCAAAAGAGAAATGTATACCTGGATAGTGTCCTAAATATGTTGCTTCACCTTTTCATCGATATTTCTCCACTCCTCTATCAAGATGCTAGTCTTGTTTTATGCAAGGAAGCCGACAAAACTCCTATATTGGCTTGTATTAGGCCCGATTGATTTTCAATATCTATCAAACTCAATCGGTATCTTTGGCCCCGCACTCTGACTGAGGGAAATGTCTCTCAACCATATGCCACGTCTACCGCTCCATACAGGCTGGTTACTGGGCTCACTTTGATTCTAGCCAAAGCATTGCTAGGCTCGTTCTGATTAACACTAGCAAGCTCACTCTAATAAGCACTAATAGCTGATCATCTACACTAGGATGCTTTAGATCCTTCATTTTCCTGTTACTAAAACAAAGAAAGAGAAATCCTTAAGCTATAACATGAGAAGACTATATCTATAAAATAACAATATACATTATTCAGATATAAATCATAATGATAATTACTTTAGCTAGCTAACTTTCAAAGTAGTTTCATAAAGAGATGTCCTCCCATATTCCCTCATGTTGATCATATCTTGTGCCGGGTTCATTATCTACTTCATCTTCTTCGTTCAACTCTGGGAGACCCCTGGAAAAAGGAGTCTCAAGAAGATCATAATTTGAACGACTTTCCTCATCAATATTAATGACCCTTTTTCCTTGGAGAGCTACAAAGCACATTCTATTGGCCTGATCGATAATATAGATCACTTGTTTCACTTGATCTACCATAATAAAAGGTTCATCCCCAAAACTTCTACTATTCAAATATACTAATATAAATCCTAACCTATCAATCTTCACACTATTATTGACATCAACCTACTTGCATTTAAAAATGGAAAATTTAATTTTAACATAGTCAACCACTCAAATCTCTTTATGAACCCCATAATAAGGTATGGTAGCCAATTTAGGATTCTTATCTTTCGAACTAGAGAAGTGCATAGATTCAGCCACTAACACAACACTACTATTTTGGACAGTGCTCTTATCATCTAGGGACTTCTTATAAAAGGTATAACCATTGATCACAAATTAAGTCCAACTTATGACATCAACCTCAGGACCACGTGCTAACCATTTTATTGTATCAGAAACACATTCTTCTCTGTCAACCTTTTGTTTGAACCAATATGCAAAGTTCTATTATGCTCACTAATTAACCTTTATTTAGTCATTTGACTATTTGCTTTCCGTACAATTTATTTATGAGTATTGATGTAATATTGAACTTCATCAACATTTTCAAGATGTACAAGTGGACTTGTTGCAATTCATCAAGATCCATACTCTTTGTTGTTGCCCCGCATCTACTCCATTCTTGATCATGACATTTAGGAAGCCCAATATGTCCTACATTTGACAAATAATGTTGACAAAATTCTATAGCATCTTCAGAAACATATTTCTGAACAATAGATGCTTCAGGCAAATTAGGGTTCTTCATATACCCTTTTAGGATTTTCATAGTTCTTTCAATTAGGTACATCTACCGGAAATAGATAGAGCCATATAACTTTATCTCCCTTACAAGATATACGATGATGTCAAAAAAAAGGAAGAAAAAGCTTCTCAAGCTGGCACAAGATCATATATCCTTCATTTTTCAATTCATCCAATCTTTTCGTCTCAATGACTTTACTACAAATAGCATTGAAGAATAAACAAAGTCTAGTCAATATGTGTTGAAGATCATATTTGACAATACCTCTAATAGTTACTGGGAGTAGTTGTTGCATTAAGACACGACAATCATGAGACTTTAACCCTACTAACTTCAAGTTTTTCATTGACACAAGCTTCTTAAAATTTGAAGAATACCCTGCTGGAACTTTGATGTCATGTAAACACTCACAAAAACCTTTTTTCTTATCCTTAGACAAAGTATGAGAAGCTGGAAGACAAAAAGTTCTCTTACTATATAGCCTTAGATGTAAGTCTTCTCATATTCTTAATTCTTGCAAATCTAATCTTACCTTCACACCATCCTTAGAACTATCTTGTATGTTCAGCAATGTCCCAACAATACTATCACATACATTTTTCTCTACATGCATGAAATCAATACAATACCTCACATCAAGATTGCACCAATATGGAAGATTGAAGAAGACAGATCTCTTTTTTCATATATTTTTCTCATTTCTACTCTTTGTAGTTTTACCAAAGGTTACATTGATATTTTTCACCTTTTTATAGACCTTCTCCCCAGTCAATGCCTCTGGAGCATCTTCAAACTCTTGGCCACTAAAAAAGAACTTTCTTTAATATATGATATGGGTAGCCCCATCTAAGAAATCTCTTATGGCAAAGATAAACTATCTTTCTTCTATGTTGAAGTTGATGGTAGCATGTGCCTTCTTCACAAATCGGACACGCTTTGTGGCCTTTAACGATATATCCTAATAAGTTTCCATAAGCAGGAAAGTCATTTATAGTACAAAAGATCATGACTCGCATTTTAAAAATCTCTATCTTGTTCACATAAAAAATATCGATACCTTCATCCCACAACTCTTAAGTCTTCAATCAAGGGTTCTAGGTAAACATCTATGTCATTTTTGGGTTGTTTTGGTCCTGAAATCAATATAGACAACATGATGTACTTTTATTTCATGTATAACAGAGGATATAAGTTGTGAATAACCAAAAGAGTAGGCTATGAACTATGTATACTGCTTAAACTACCATAAGGATTCATGTCATCCGTATTAAGCCCAAGCCTAAGGTTCCTAGGTTCCTTACCAAAGCTAGTAAATAATTCATCAATTTGATTCTATTAAATTAGCTGGATGTCAAAGCTTTTAATTAGAAATCCTCTAATCTGCATGCCATCTTAACTTTTGCTCATCATTTTCATTAGCAAACAAGCGTTTAAACCTCGATATAATTGGAAGATACCACAACACTTTTTTAGGGGCCTTATTTGATTTGTACCTTTAGGTTTCACACATCAGACAATGCTGCTTCTCTTCATACTCTTTTCTATACAATATGCAATCATTAGGGCATGCATGGTTATTTTTATACTTTATCCCTAGTGGACACAATATTTTCTTAGCATCATATTATCGACAAGGTAACACATTATCATCTGGAAGCATATCCTTAAAGGCCTCAAGCGTTTCTAAGAAACTCTTGTCGCTCCATCTATGACGTGCTTTCAAGCTTACCAATTTCAATACTTCTTTCAACAATTGGTATTTTTTACACCCCTGGTACATCAGCTTCTCAGTATCACTACACATATTACCATATACATGTGATTGCTCAAAAGCCTCTTCTCCTATATGACCACTACTACAAAAAGTATCATTTACGATACTAATTAATGAATGTATTAAAATATCAGTAGTAGAAATTCATGGTAATGCAGTGACAAACATTTCAACAACTGTTATTGAAAAAATAGTCGTTGAAACATAAGATTCAATGACTGTTGTTCATAACAGTTGTTGAAAGCAGTATTTCAATGACTATTATGATTAACAGTCATTGAAAGTGATGTTTCAATGACTGTTAATGAAAACAGTCATTGAATCTTGCTTTCAATGACTGTTTTCATTAACAGTCATTGAAACAGCCCCAAAAAAGTACCAGCGCGTGCTTCTGGTTCCCACTTTCCCTTTCCTACCCCCTGTCTGACATTACAGCACTGTGTAACTCCCTTCCAGCTGACTCGCGTTCACTAAATTCCTGCTTGGTCTCTCACGTGTCCTCTGTCCTCTATCCCTCTCCGACAACGGAGGTACCAGGCTAATAGACATCACTCAAGTGAGGGAGGATCTCACTCGAGCTTGATGTGAAATTCTAGGTATTTTAGGAAGGTCTCCAGGCAGAAACCGTGAGCACACTTCCTAACTTGCTAGTGAGATATGATCCTGCTTGAGTGAGCATGGGCATGCTTGAGTGTGGGTACATTTAGTACTATGGGTGAGCGTCTCGGGTAGTCACTCACTGGGTATCACCTCTTGGTGCTCGAGTGCACTAGAGGTTATTGCTCGAGTACAGCCTCTTGTGCTCGAGTGAGAGTATACAATATAAACAGGGTTTGCTCTCGGGCAAACAATTTCTAAGGTCCACTTGATGGTGCTCGAGTGCTAATGGGGGTGTCACTCGAGTAAGGCTCCTTTCACTCGAGTGAACCAGTCCAAAATTCAGAAATTCTTCCAAGAAGGAAGGTCTTCAGGGTAGTTTCTCCTAACCCTTTAGGCATATGTTTAGGCCTAAAATAGATGCCTAAAGAGTTAAAATGATAACTAACTTAAAGTATTATAGAATTAAGAACTTGGAAAAGAGGTTGACGGGTTACTCCTAACTTGGTTTACAGGATTTGATATTTACCGTCCTCATGAGCTTGTAGTGCCAAGAAACATCGGGAAAAGATCAGGTAGTGACTCTCTCTCTTATACTATATGTAAAGCACTGTATGTGTGTTATATCACTGTTTTGTGAAGATCTTTGATGCTACTGCGGTTACAGCTAGTGATAGCTATCGTTTACAGCGTAAGCTGTCGTGATGGTAATTACAGTATAAGCTGTCGTGATGGTGACACTACTAGAAAAAAGGGTTTTAACGTCCTTTTTTTTGGCCTTTTAACGTCTGAAAACAGAGGGACGTCTATGTAAGGGTCGTAGAAAAAAATGTCATTAACTTCCGTAATGCAGGGGACGTGGAAGGCAGACTTTAGACGTCCCAAGTCTACTGGGGACGTCTAACGTGGGACCTTAGACGTCCCCAACTCTTCTGGGGACGTCTAAGGACCTTAGACGTCCCCAATTTCAACTGGGGACGTCTAATGTCCACCTTAGACATCCCCAGAAGAGTTGGGGACGTCTAAGGTGGACCTTAGACGTCCCCAGTTGGAACTGGGGACGTCTAAAGTGTCGCCAGCAGACTTTACACGTCCCTTTTTTATTAAGGACGTTGAAAGTTTTTTTTAAAATGGACTTTTTATATATTGCACTGTCTGGAAAATGTAAACTGCAGAAATAAGATTCCAACAACAGAATAAAACAACAGCAGTTCAGCAGAATGGAAACAACAACAAAAACAGTGATCAACCCAAGGCTACTACATGCCACACAAACTACACAACAATCTATATCCAAGTCCACTACATGCCACACAAACTTTCAAGCCACAAAAACTACACAGTAATCTATATCCAAGTCCCCAGTTTGTACAATAACCAAGACTAAAATCTAATCTATATCCAACAACAATAATGCTAATTATATGTACTACCACAAAAGTATGTCCAACACAAACTACTAAAGACTTTACTCTTCTGGTATACGTTGAAGAAGATGTCCAGCCAAAAAGTCTCTGATCATATTTAAGTCTTCATATGAGTAGGCATCTTCATTGTCAAAAATCTGTAAATTAGAAAATAAGCTTAGATGAAATAATGAATGAAGTGAATGAATTGCCATTGAATCACAACACCAATAATATTATCCTCTGAGAATGAAGAAGCGATTACTTGTTCAAAATCTGTCGTAATGCCACTCTGAATGATGTTAAACATATAAAGCAAGACATAATATCCACATTCCCAGCCGCCAGGTTGTCGAGGACACTATAAATCAAAAGCAAATGGTTAAAATCAATAAAGGCATATCTAAAACGACCGTCAATCAAAAGAACTTGATTTGAAACTACGTACCTTTGGAAATAACCATCTCGGATCTTTGCCACCTCTCCGTTCGCGTGGCCCACCAAGCGCTCGAGACGTCGTGCATGCCCTATCATTAAAATGAAAATTGAAATAAATTAGAATAATTCATTAAGTCAAGAATCAAGAAGCAATAAAATACAAAAAAATAACTTACTGGTTGAAGACGCTTTTAGTTTCTTTGTCTGGTCTTCTATTTAAGAAATCAAACCAGTAAACAACGTGCGATCGAGGACAGACAACACACAAACTCCAGTGATAACTATCACAACATATACAGATTAAAAAGAAGTTAGATGGCAAGGCAATTATTTATTAAAAATCTCAAATACACAAAATTAAAATGCGTACCCTTGAACAATCGGTGCTAGATAACAATGATACTCGTCCTCTGCCAATGCAAAGCCCACATAGTTCATCCTTCTTTTCAATGTATTCCCAATCCTTGTTGTATGTGCAAGAGACAAGAATTCATATAAATCAACTCTCTGAGAGTCAATGCATATACGACGGAAGGAGCTATAATAGAATTAAAATGATGAATGTATTAACTAGTTAAAATCAACTTAACTAAATGAAGGAAAAAATAGGAAATAAAAAACTTACAGCATTACAAATTTTCCCCATCCAACATCTAGCTTTTCGAACTTCATGAACTGTTTAAGATCTTGTTTATCAATTGTGAAGTGATACTCTGTTCCCTAGCCCACAATCCCTGGAGGCATATGCAAATCAATCTGGCGAATGCCTTTATAGATATGCTGCAGTCATGCTAAATAATTGCATTCCTCTCTGGTTAATGCCTTTGGAGCCATTCCATGCTCCGGCAAGCCGTTAAAACGCTTTCTTAACCTACGATACAGGTGGAATCTAGGAAGGAACCTCCTGTGACCGAGGTAGGCCATTTTTCTTCCATGTTTAAGTTGGTAGAAGTGAGTGTCTGCTTCACAGATCAGACATGCTTTATGCCCCTTCACACTGTATCCTGAGAGGTTTCCGTACGCAGGAAAGTCATTTATGGTGGTGAACAATATTGCACGTAGCTTAAGGACTCATTCTTATACGCATCAAACACATCTACGCCTTCCTCCCACAACTTATTCAAGTCCTCAATCAAAGGCACCAAGTAGACATCGATATCGTTTCCTGGCTGTTTTGGTCCAGAAATCATTATAGAAAGCATCACATACTTGCGTTTCATACAAAGCCAGGGAGGCAAGTTGTATATTACAAGGAGTACTGGCCACGCACTGTGTGTGCTATTAAGAGTTCCATACGGATTGATGCCATCTGTACACAGCCCAAGCCGAAGGTTTCTCGGCTCCCTGCCAAATTCAGGGAACATTTCATCTATTTTCTTCCACTATGGAGAGTCAGCTGGGTGCTGAAGATATTTTTCGTCGGATATTCTATCATCCGAATGCCATCTCAACTTCTTCGCCTTTTTTGCAGTGCCAAATAAATGCTTAAAGCGCGGTATTATTGGAAGATACCATAAAACTTTTACAGGTTGCCTTTTAGTCTTCCCATCGCCACAACCACCATCTTTCTTCACTTTGTATCATGCGGTTTGACACTTAGGGCACTCACTCAGGCCTTCATACTCCTTTCTGTATAGTACACAGTCATTAGGGCAAGTGTGTATCTTTTTATACTCCATACCCATTGTAGATAGGATTTTCTTGGCCTCATATATACGATTTGGAAGTACATTTTCATCTGGAAACATATCACACAACAGTTCAAGCAGCAATGTGAAACTACTATCGGTCCACCCACAAGTTACTTTTAAGTTAACCAAATGTAATTTTCCTGTGAGCTGTGTGTACTTACTCCCAGGGTACAACGGTGTCTCTGCATCACTCCGCAGGCTGTCATATTCATGCGATTGCGTAAAGGATTCTACCTCAACATCGTGAATCATTCTCTCCATTGTATCTTCATCTATGACATCCACAGCTTCCTTCTTGTGTGACGAACAATCAGTTACTTCCTCACCATGCCATATCCACCTTGTGTATCAAAGATTTATTCCATCACAAAGTAGGTGATCCCTTATAAGTTCAACATCCCGTTTTCTCTCATTTAAACAATTGACACAGGGACAAAAATACATCCCATTTTTTACTGGAACGTTCCTCCTAGCAAATTCAATAAAGTTTTCAACCCCATTCTCATATTCTTCACTTGTTCTCAGAGCATTCATCCAACTATGATCCATTTTATTACCACATATGCCATTTCCATTTACACTCAAGTTTAGAATAATTGAAAACACGGGGAATTGCCTTTTACACGCATGTTTTTCAAAATTTTGGCAGCATTTCCCCTTAAAAGTGAGACATCCCAAAATCAAAACAACAAACCATCTCAGCTTAAATTAATTCACTAGAGATTATTTTCTTACTATTTAACAACAACAGCTACAACAACAATAAGAACAATAATTATAATAATAATAATTTATATCTTAAGAACTCAATTTACCAATTTCTTAATTAAATATGTTTTATGAAAAATTTGAATATCTACTAAGTAAATAAAAAATATGTTTATTCATTATATTCTAATTGAATGATAAGTAAATATGCTTGTTCAATTTTGTCAAATAATGAATATATATATATATATTAAATATAATTATGTATACACTTCAGCAGCCCCAAATATGCAGGGCAGTATACATTGCCTAGTGTCTGGCCTTGCTTAGTACTTGGCCTAGCTTGAAGATGCCTGAATAATTTATGGGTTGATTTTTTAGTTAATGAGAATTTCATGTTTCTCAAAACAATGGAAAAAAGCAAAAGATTAAAACTTGATGTGGTACGTCTTAAATTCAGCAAAATAGCAAAGATAAAGCTCAAACACAAACCACACTTAAATTCCAGCACAAAACAAAGGCATTTTCCTAATCATTCACCAATTCATTCAAACCACACTTAAATTCTAGCACAGAACAAAGGCATTTTTCTAATCATTCACAAATTCATTCAAAAGTTTAGTTTTAGCTAACCTGAAGCACAGAAATTTAGAGCAGATGACCCACGGTGGTAAGAGGACGCCGACTGTGGAGAGAATGAGAGAGAACAGTGCAGAACCAGAAGAGCAAAGATACAATGGTCTGGATGAAATAAAGGCTAAGAAGGAACAAGAAGAAACAGGGGAGAGGAGAAATGGCCTCGCGTATCAGAAGTGATGAAGGTAGGACAATAAAGCAACAAGCAGGGGAGAGGGGACGGAAGTGAAAGAGTAAAGTAAAAAGAACAAGAAGCAGGGGAGAGGAGACGGAAGTGATGAAGGAGAGGGAGAGTAAAGCAAGTGCACAGAAAAATATGACACTTCACATGCACTGGTGAGAGAAATGCATACAGGAAATGAGAAATTTACTTGTCATTGTCGTAATCCATATCAAAAGTAGCAACAAAGCTCTTCTCAGTTATCACAATTCCTACTCTCTCTCACCCTTACACGATTTCCGTTTTGAAATTTCTAACAATCTTAGTTGGTAGAAAAACACAGGTAGAATAGCATACAAAAACCTAAAGACAAGAAATCAAAACGAAGAGAGAAAAAATGGAATACCAGGGAGGAAGAAAAATGCAGATCGGTAGAGATCCAATCTTAGTTGGCAGTGTGAAGAGCAACTGAGAAGAGAAATTTAACAATAGAACAACCAAACATAGAAGAACCAATCATCAAAACACGTACAAAGCAAGAATGGAGCTGGATGAAGATGCTGCCAACCATAACAACTCGACCACTATGCATCACCACATTCAAGTCAGCAACTTTTATGGTGGAAAGCCTGTGAGATTAGAACAAAATACTCCATCACCAGCTATTGCATCAGACATCGGCAAGAACAGAGGCGTGATGTTCTGCAGCAATGCGATAGAAGCAGACTTCGATGAGCTTAAGGTTGTAGAAGGGGCATGTTGTGATTAAGCGAGAAGCTTTTTTATTGAGGATAAAGAGATGAAAGGGTTGGGATTTTGGGAAAGAAAATTGAGAAGGGAGAGAGAATAAACCATTACAGTTGTAAAGGAAGGGGAAGAGATGCAATGCCTCTGGAAGGAAAAGGTGAAAAATGAATGAGAGGGAAGGGTGAAAAATGAATGAGAGGGAAGGGATTGTAAAGTAGGAGGGAGTTTCGAATTTAAAACTATATGCTATAAAAAATCTATAGATATGTTATACACGGAGCCCAAAGTAATAGCTTGAGCTAGTACTGTTCATATGAATAGTAAAAGCAGAGAGAAGCCACCAAACATTTTCGACTGGCTTGGCTTGAGGTGATATAGATTTATTATTATATTTGGATGGACAACATTATTTTGAATTGAAAAGGGGAAAAAAGCATTCCACCATATTTGCCGTTTGGTAACTTCGTTTTTTACATTTATGTGCGGCTTACATATGAATAGTTCATTACATGTTAATTAATGTATTTTATATCTAAGTATTACTTTTTCCTGAATTATATACAAATATTTTTACATACTTTAATTAAAATATAATTTTTTCTGAAACCATTTGCCTAATCTGATTAGATCAAGGAAGTTAGTTAATATGACTTATTTTTTTCTAAAACATACAAATTATCTTTCTTAATTTCCTCCATCCTCTCTTACTTTGTTATTATTAAAGGAGCATCAATGAAGATAAATTTAAAAAATTAATAAATATAAAAAATAGTTTTTACATTTAGAAACGATATTAATTCCTAATTAGTAGTTACATTAGGCACCGTAGTATTATTTTATTGTCATAACCGGTCACTCATACCTTGCTTAAATGGTGAATTGATAGCAGTAATAATTATCTAAAATTTTCAAGGAATTGATCCCAACGTTCTCTTCTATTCCTGATTCCTCCCTTCCCTCATTCTCTCGACTTACAAACATCAATCAGAAGAGTCAAGTTTCAAGATTCCGACCGGAAACAAACGCAAATAAGTGTCAAACTTCAGTCTCATAGTTAAGCGTGCTGTCCTACTTGAGGTATTTATCGTTAGGTTTTCTCTAGTGTGAAATTGTGTTTCATTTAACGTAACCTTGCATCACTTTATTTTCAGTAAAGCCTTGTTGTATGGTTAATTCTTACAATCTAAACCAGAGAACTTATGAGTTGTCTGTCTATGAATGGGTATTTTTAGGCCTAATTCTTTGATATCATTATTCATGTCAATTAATCACTATAACTTGTTAACTCTGATAATGCCTCATCTTTTTTTGTGTGTATTTTTCTCCCGTACAACTGAATACCGCCCTTCTTGTACTAACTTGTTTATTGAAAGAACGAGTTTTAGATCAGATTACACAATAAGATAATATATAAGAAGTTCACTATTTATGAATGAATATTTCAACTACAAATTTGTTAACATTAGAGCTTGTCTTACTGGCCCAGAAATTTGTGGTAACTGTACTACTAAAGAAGCACTTTCCCATTCTCTGTTTTGGAATTAATTCCCTTTCATTTCACCAAAAAGCATTTCTGACGAGATTTAGCCTCCTTGTGATATCCATCATATTCATTCTTTCATTGGGTGATTCTTCTGAGAAACCAAGTCCAATGCTAAATAATGAAACTATACACTTTTCTTCATTATAATGCATCAGGCTCTAGTTCTGTATGATGATTTTCTCTAATCTTGATGATGCATTCTACTCTAATTCATTCGGTCAAAGATCTGAGTCCACAATGTCCAAGAGTCTATCTGGGCATGCAAATATTGCATAGTTATAGAGATTGTGACCATCGTAGAACATTTCTTCAGTAGGTCTTTTGCCAGTTAGCATTTCCAAAACTAGAATCGCAAAAGAATAAAGGGAAAATTCCAGTCAGCTCCCTTTGTAGCAAATTAATTTCATTTAACCTCCAAAACTTCCAGAAACTTCACTGCACCCTCATGGTCAAAATAAAATTACTTTTTGTGGGTGAAAGACAATGACACACCCTTCTTTTATTTCTTTCAAAAGTGCATTTACAAGACAAATAAAGGGATTCAAAAGAACCTAGGGAATTAAAAATATTGTGGCCACAATACAAATATGTGTATTTATAAGAAAAATAAAGATATTTACAATACCAATAAAGGGATTTGCAAGAACCTAGGGAGTTAAATACATTTTGGCCATTTAGAAGACAAATATGAAAATTCACAAGACAAATATTGGAATTTACAAGACAAATAAAGATATTTATAAGATAAATAAAGGGATTCAAAAGAACCCAGGGAATTAAAATTAAAATATTTTGGCCATTTACAAAACAAATATGAAAATTTACAAGACAAATAATACAATTTACAAGATAAATAAAGTAAGGGCATCATTATCTTTTCACCCAGAAAAATTAATTTCATTTTGATCATGAGGATGTAGTGAAGTTTCAGAAAGTTTTGAGGTTTGACTAAACTTAATTTGCTATAAAGGGGACTGACTAAAATTTTCCCAAGAATAAACATCACCCTGTGTTGAACTTCAGAACACATTCCATGTTCTTAAATACATATTAACATGTCAAAGATTTGCTATTCAATATTATTATTATAACTGAACATAAAAATGTATCATAAAATATATAAAATTTAAAAGAGCTGAATGCCTAAACAACAATAAATAATACCTGGAGGATCATAGCCAATAGTCCCTTTTATACCAATTGTGCTAGTTTGCTTCTTAGAGCTGCCATTGAGGATTGTGAGAAGTCTTGCTAGCCCAAAGTCACTTACTTAAGCAACCACATCATCATTAAGAAGAATATTCCTTAGCTTCAAATCATAATGGACAATGGTTTGCCTATATTCATAATGAAGATAATGCAATGCCCAAGCAACATTATTTAAAATATTTAATCTTTGACCAAAATTCAAAGTTCTAGGTTGATCTATATATACTTTCTGGACTTGGATGCAACCATTCTTCCAAGCTTCCATTTGACATGTACTCAAAGATCCCTATTGGAAAATACAATCAAATCATGAACAAGATCCCATAAATTATATTGTGTGCAAGTTATGTTTTTACAAGTCTAGACAATAAGTTACAAAGTTACCAAATGCATATGGAAACGTTTAGAAAGGTTTGCTGTCAGTTTTACTGATGCACTCAAGCAACAGAGTTAACACTCGAGCATCAACCTCTTTTACACTCGAGCACATGCAAGTGTTGGACAGAAAGTGTTTGACAGAGAGCAATTGCTGTCAATTTTACAGATGCACTCGAGCACTATAACTGACACTTGAGCATTAAGCTATTTTGCACTCGAGCATATGAAACTGTTGGACAAAAAGTGTTTGACAGAGAGAAAATTCAGAAACAAGATATGAACACAGCACAGTTTTTGTACTCGAGTGATGGTCTTATTTGCACCCGAGTCCAATTGAGTAAGAGACTACGAGTGTTTGCCCAAGAGTCATGTAGAACAGAGAAACATAAGCATGCCTGAGTGGGATTACATTCACCTGAGTGATACCTCAACACGCATGAGTGAGAAATCTAACTCTATCAATTCTGATGCAAGTGCTGAAGATAAATAGTATATGATAGAAGAATATTCTTCTCACTCGAGTAAGATTAAGTATGCTCGAGTGAGGGCCCACATCACCTGCAAGTGCAAAATCACACTCTTGATAAAATAGGGTGAGTTTGTCCAAAGACGTGGCTCATAGTGTAAAAGAAGAAGCACTCGAGTGAGGAGACCCGTGCTCGAGTAAGAACCCACATCACTCGCAAGTGTGAAAATACACTCTCTCAAAATCTATGGAAGTGCAAGTGTAAAATTGAAGCAAAAGGAGAAAATATGGTATTGTACTCGAGTGAGACATCACAGCACTCGAGCGATACTCTGCCAGAAGCCAAAACGCACCAGTCTTACAGCGTTCAATCCGAATATGGTTTAATGTTATTTATTCATTTTATTTTCACTTATTATTATTACATAACATCATTTAACATATATTACAAGTGTGATATAGGAGTTTGAACGTTTGAATTAGAAAGACACAGAGGAAGTCAAACAACAGCAGACAACATCATTACGACCATCCAAGTACGTACTTATCGCGTTCAAAGATTTCAAACGTACGTATGTCGTTCCACAGTAAAATGCCCCACTCCACAATGATTATTATTCAAACGAGCAAAAAAAAATGTCTATAAATACAAAGCTCTAGAGACCATAAAAAACAATGAAGTACAAGAATTCACACAAGTAAATTCATGAGTCTCTGTTATTCATATTTCCTCGGTATTCATATCGTTCTTCAGTGATTATCATATTTGCTCTGTAAGAGAATTTGTATACACTTCAAATTCTATTTGATCTCAATATACTAGGACCTTGAGAGGGGAAATTTCCTTATGAGAGAAGCAGTGAGAGAAATCCTAGTAGGACTTTCTGCTCATAAGACTTACAAAATACAAGCAGTAGAAAACGTTCCTGCTCATAAGACTTACAGTGGTGTAAGCAGAAGAGAACATTGCTGCTCATAAGAATTGTATACATAAGCAAGAAAGAAAGGTCATAGGTTTGTTTTTCTGCATGTAAGACTTGTCGTAAGGGGGAGAGAAATTTCTAGTATTTCTACTCGTAGTCCTTCCAAGGACAATTGTTGTCTTGCAGCGTTCCAAGAACCCACTGAATCTTGGAAGTATAGTGAAAATCTCAGTAGGTCTTGATCTCTGAGGACTAGACATAGGCCTAGGTTTTGGACTGAACCAGTATAACTCTCTATGTGCTTATCTTCTCAATTTTACTCTATCTATAGCTATTGCTATATCACCACATCAATTGAAAAATTTATCACATCACCCAATTCACCCCCCCCTCTTGGGTGAAGCTTGCCTTTTTTTTATTTGGTATCAGAGCAAGGTCTTCTCTGAAGAGCCTAACAGCTTGAGAAGGATCCAAAAAATGGCAACAATAGGTGAAAACATTCTTCCAGACGGAGCTTCAATCAGTAGACCTCTTAGTTTTGCTGGAGAACATTTTTTGTTCCAAAGGAGTTTGATAAAGATGACAAGAGGTTAGTAATGTTAAATAGTAAAGCTATTTTAATGATACAGAGTGCTCTCAGTCAAAAGGAAGATTTCTGAAACTGCACTCTACCAACAACCAAAAATATATGGGATGCTCTTGAAATTGCTCATGAAGGTACATCCGGAATCAAAGAAAATAGAGTCAATACTCTAATTACAAAGTATGATCTATTTTGTATGAAATCTGGAGAAGGAATATCAGAATTTGAACTCAGGTACACTCATCTTGTTAATCAACTATCTGCACTTGGAAAATCATTTGACCAAAATTCCCAGGTAAGAAAGATTCTTAATATTCTTACTAAAGAATGGGAAGCGAAGGTGACAGCTATCGAAGAAACTAAAGGAGATTCAATGAGATCCGTAGCTGCTCTCTTTGGTAGCCTTTCTGAGTATGAAGGGAAGTTGAGATTCAAGAAGGAACTAGAAGAACTCAATGATAAAAAGAAGATAGGAGTTGCACTTAAAGCTATCAAGGAAGAAGAATCTTCTGAAAATGAAGATGTCCTTGATGATGATGATATGGGAATAATCATGAGAAAATTCAAGAAGTTCTATAGAAGAGGTCAAAAGAACTTCAAAAATTATCAAGGTGGACCAAGCAAGAAAAAAAACAAGGAGTAACAGATAGTATGCTATGAATGTGGGAAGCCTGGACACATCAAATCTGAATGCTTCAGAAACAAAGACAGAAAGAAGTAAAAGAAGAAAGCATACATATCATCTATCTGGGGTGATAGCTCGTCGGATGAAGAAAGCGACGATGATGAAGCGGCAAATCTATGCTTGCTAGCCAAAGAAGAAGAATCGGATTCTGAGGTAAGTGATTGTAAACCTACTTATAATGAGTTATTATCTGAATATAATGCATTGTATATTGAATTCATCAAGGTAGCTAAAGAAATGGCTAGTTACAAGAAGAAAGTAAAGGAATTAGAAAATACTATCATATCATCATATGAAGTATGTGAAGAAAAAGATAAGAAAATAAGAGATTTAACAAAAACTGTGGAAAAATTTACTAAAGGAAGTGAAACTCTTAAAGTTATTCTAAATTCTCAAAAAGTTTCCTTTGATAAATCAGGAATTGGATATAAGTCTGATCATGATAAAAATAGAGGAAATAAGAGAAATAACAGTAAAACTTATCTCAAATATTTCAAAAATTCTATGCATACATCAAATTCATTCGCATCATGTAGCTATTGTAATAGGAAAGGACATTATATTTCATCATGTTATTTTAGAAAAGGACAAGTCATTGGCAGGTATAAATGGGTTCTGAAAGGGACACATGTACCAAAAGTATTACATACTAACCACAAAGGACCTAAGAAAGTATGGGTACCTAAAACTTGATCACCTTACTCTAGGTATCTCTCAAAGCATCACGAGTAAACAAGTGGTATATTGATAGTGGATGCTCAAGACACATGACTGGTGACAAAAATAAGTTCACCATACTAGAAACCAGAGAAGGAGGTAAGGTAACGTTTGGAGGTAATCAATTTGGACGTATTGCTAGAATTGGTGAAGTAGGAAAATCCGATGGTGTTCAAATCAATGATGTATATTACATTGAAGGATTATGCCACAACCTCTGGAGTGTAAGTCAAAGCACTGACAAAGATAACTGGGTGATCTTTGATTCAAAAGAATGCTTGATAGTAAATAAGAAAGATCTACAGCTTAATAAGGAATCCATCAAGGCAAAGATCCAAGCTCAAAGGGACGGTAACTGTTATACTATTGATTTAAATTCAAATTCTTCTGAAAATTGTTTTCTTAGCAGATCAGAGGAAAGTTGGTTATGGCATAAGCGTTTGGCTTATGTTAATATGAACCAACTTGACAAACTAATTAGAAAAGATTTAGTTGTTGGTCTTCCTAAACTAAAATTCAAAGATAACATGGTTTGTGAAGCTTGTCAAAAAGGTAAACAAACTAAATCTTCATTTAAAACAAAGTATGAGATTTCTACTTCCAAACCTTTACAATTACTTCATATGGATTTGGTAAGTCCAGCAAGAGTAAAAAGTTTTGGAGGAAATCTATATACTTTAGTAATTGTCGATGATTTTACAAGATTTACATGCACTATATTTATCACTTCAAAAGATGAAACATTTGTCGAATTTATTATGTTTCCTAAGAAGGTCCAAAATAAGAAAGGTATTTCTATTATTTCTATTAGGACAGACCATGGAGGAGAATTTGATAATCAACTCTTTGAAGAGTACTACAACAACGAGGGAATATATCACAACTTCTCTGTACCTATAACACCCCAGCAAAATGGAGTAGTAGAAAGAAAGAACAGAGTCCTCACAGAAATGGCAAGAGCAATACTTAATGAAAAAGAAATGTCACAAGTGTTCTAGGCAGATGCAATGAGTATCGCATGCTACATTTCAAATCGAGCATATATTCACAAGTCACTTGGAAAGACACTATATGAACTCTACAAAGGAAGAAAGCCAAATCTTGCTCATCTACACATCTTCGAATGCAAGTGCTTCATTCACAACAACGGTAAAGAAAACTTAGGTAAATTTGATTCAAAGTCTGGTGAAGGTTTATTTCTAGGATATTCTAATAGAAGTAAAGCATATAGAGTTTTTAATAAAAGAACATGTACTGTTGAAGAATCCATTCATGTTGTCTTTGATGAACTTGACTCTCAGATAGAGCATTTTGATGAAGAAGAAATGGATTTGATAAGGAAAAACAAAACTATTTCAAAACAGAATGATCTTGAAACAAATGATTTTCAAAATATAGAAGATGTCAATGATCATGCTCAACCAAAATCATGGAGACATATTAAAGATCATTCAATTGATCAAGTAATTGGAGATATTCACGAAGGTGTCAAAACCAGAAATAGAATTCTCAATGAGGTAACTTTTTTAGCTTTTATTTCTGAAATTGAACCTTCTAATATGGAAAAAATTTTATCTAACAATGATTGGGAAATTGCTATGCAAGAAGAATTAAATCAATTGTGAAGAAATCAAGTTTGGGATTTGGTTCCTCGACCTAAAGATCACTCGGTTATAGGAACCAAATGGGTTTTCAAAAACAAACTTGATAAATCAGCAATCATTATGAGAAATAAAGCAAGATTGGAAGCAATACGAGTACTCTTAGCCTTTGCTTGTATTAAAGGTTTTAAACTTTATCAAATGGATGTGAAAAGTGCTTTTCTAAATGGTTATATTATGGAAGAAGTATATGTAGAACAACCTCCTAGTTTTGAAGATGAAACAAAGGCTAATCATGTTTTCAAACTTAAGAAAGCTTTATTTGGTTTGAAACAAGCACCTAGAGCTTGGTATGAAAGACTAAGCAAGTTTCTTCTTGATCAAAACTTTGTCAGAGGAAAAGTGGATACAACTCTTTTCATCAAACATAACAAAGATGATATTCTAATTGTTCAAATTTATGGTAATGATATTATTTTTGATGCTACTAACAAATCTATGTGTCAAGAATTTTCCAAGATTATGCAGGGAGAGTAGGAGATGTCCATGATGGGAGAATTAAATTTCTTTCTTGGACTTCAAATTAAGCAAATAAATAATGGGATATTTGTATCTTAAACAAAATATCTGAAGGAGTTTTTGAAGAAGTATGGATTGGACATTACTAATGGAGCTGATACTACAATGAGTTCTACAACTTTTTTGGATGCTGATGTAAAAGGTCCTAGTTAAAATATCACTAAACATAAAGGAATGATTGGTTCATTACTCTATCTGACAGCAAGCAGGTTGGATATTCAGTTTAGCATTGGAATGTGCGTAAGGTATCAATCTGCTCTTAAGGTATCACATGTAGAGACTATGAAAAGAATCTTCAAATACCTAGGAGACACTGCAGAACTTGGCTTATAGTATCCAAAAAGAGGAAATGAATATTTGATGGCCTATTCAGATTCAGATCATGGAGGATATAAAACTGACAGGAAAAGTACTAGTGGTCAATGTCAATTCCTTAAAGGCTCTCTAGTATCATGGTTCAGCAAGAAGCAGAACACAGTATCATTATCCTCTACTGAATTTGAATATATAGCGGTAGCAAGTTGTTGTTCTCAAGTACTATAGTTAAAGCAACAACTTCAGGATTTGGGGATATACTTAAAAGAGATTCCAATTTATTGTGACAACACTAGCACCATTAGCTTGGCCAAGAATCCTGTGCAACATTCAAGAACCAAACACATTTATATCTGACATCATTTCATTCGAGATCACGTGTAAAAGAAGGATGTTAAAGTAGAATTCATACCGACACATCTTCAACTCGCAGACATATTCACAAAGCCAATAGCTAAAGATCAATTCTTATATATTCAAAGAGAATTGGGAATGGTTACTCCCAATGAGTTGTAAGTTTTTCTTGTTAATTATTATGTTTAATGAGTTTTTGATAATAACCATACTGACTTAGGCATTGGAGTATTTAGAAATTGTTTTTGCAGGTCTGTCACTCGAGCACTGGAAGCGTCACTTGAGTGCTAAGCTCATTTTTACTCGAAGTCAGTGGACAATGCTCGAGTCCAGAACTATAGCATATACTCTAGTTCAGGCTATGTAAAATAGGGATTAACAGAGTATGTAGGAACTCTTGAAACTCACTCAAGCATACCAAGAGTAACAGGTCTCACTCGAGTGAGGGAAGATCTTCACTCGAGCATGGTATGAATTTACCTGAAGTGAAGAAACAGAACTCAAACAGAAGGAAGAAATTTATACAAATACTTATTCAAAGCATGGTTACTCAAATGATTTTGGTGGATTTGAGTACAAAGATGAAAAATATAACAAGATATATTTAAATCAAGTATGCTTTTATATGCTTTATCAAATTTGTCTGAATATCACTCGAGCACAATATGATCACACTCGAGCACAGTATGAATAACACTCGAGCATTAGGGTTGTCACTCGAGTGTTGGAACTTATATCAGTTACGTGATAGCTCAGACCGTCGTACTTCCTCCTCTCCCTCGAAGCGTTGCGTCACTCGAAGGGCGTCTCTCTTCACCTCCGACTGTTTCCCATCGATTAAACGTCTCATTTTGCTTTAAATCACTGTTACAACTACTTAATCTTATTTATAAGTTGAGATTTATCCTTCAAGGTTCTCATTTCATGCCCTAACTCTCTGAAACTTTCTCACTCAGTCCTTAGCAAATCTGTGATTCTTATTTCATTTTTAAATGGTTAGAACTTAGATTCCTGTTGTTTCCCATTCACCTTCACCCACTCATTCAGCCGCTAGTATCTCAGAGACTCTGGTGGCCACATCCTCATCTCCTATACTTTCTCTGTCTTCTACTCTATGCCTCATCTTAAACCCAAAACCAAAAAGAGAACTCCAACCAAAAAAGCTCACCCTAAGCCTCAAATAGCTAAGAAGGATCAACCTCTGCAAAAGAAACCAAAGGGAGTGGTTTTTAAAGAATTGATTATGACTCGGTCTCAATCTAAGGAAGTTAAAGGAAGAGGAAAAAAGAAAGAAATAGATCAACCACAACAATCTTCTTCCTCCGATGACTCTTTTAATATGCATCTCCAGGAAGCAATGGAGAAGTCAAAGCTTGACACATTTGTTAGCAAAATTGCCTCACAAGTTGGTGCCTCAAGTTCACATCAAGTTGGCCAGTCCAATGCAGCTACTTTAGGGATTCCTTCCACATTACAGTCTCCAAAGGAAGAATAAGTCACAAATCCTCCTGAGGACTTCAATGTTAAGGAATTGAAGCCACTAAAATAGAAGGTATATGATTCTGAGTTTGTACACAGACAATTTTGTCCCATAGTTTATGTCAACTTAGAATATCTGATGAAGAGCTGTGGTTTGGATTTTTATCCTTTTCTTGGATTTTATGCTCCTTGGCTGAGTGTTCATATTCCTTATTCACCCTCTATTGTGAAAACTTTCTATTGCAACATGAAATCCCACAATATAAAATCTAGGACTGGAGAATTGATAGAGGAAGCAATATCTACCACTGTTAGAGACCACTTTATTATGATATCTACTAGTATCATTAATGATTTGCTTGGTTATGTTGTACCTCTTTCTGATCCACCCACTTTGTCAGCCAATGAAGCCTTCCGGCTTTTGAGACCAAATGACCCAATAGGCCCTCTAACTTTAAGTCTATTGACATGCCTGATTCTAATCGCGCCCTTCACTATATCTACTCTCATAGCATTGTTAATAAATCCAAAAAGTATACCCATTTTACTCAAAAAGATTACTACCTGCGGCCTCCTTCCTAGCCGGTCAGCAAAGAAATGTGGGGGAGATTATCTTTAGTGAGATGAGAAGATTTTGATTTTCTTCATCAAAATCTGCCACCATACCATATCCTCAAATTGTGTCTCTCATTCTTAAGAAAAACAAAGTGTGGTATTTGGAGGGAACTGATAAGGTAACCATTCCTAGGTTTGTAAAGACTCAATTGACACATATGAGTATTAATCTTCTAGTGATTCAAACCAAGGCTACATCTCAGAGAGAAGCCACTCTATCAAGAGGTGATGAGGCTCAATCTTCTGCTCAAGGTTCAATTTCACCTCCATTTTTCCTGAATGCATCACTTTCCACCCATCTGACTGAAGTGATCAATCAAGCTGTGTCTAGTCTGAAAAAGGAATTGATAACTGAGTATGAGAAGTTGGTGAACACGATGGAGTTACAAGTATTAAAGTTGGTGGATAAGGCGAATACCAACTTTGACTTAATGTTCAAGACTCAAAAAGATATGTCGAGAAGAATTACTTATATGGAAATCTTCTTGCGCACTCAATTTCTGACTACTTCTTCTGAGGTGCCACTTGAGTCTACTCTTGCCATGACATCACCTCCTCAAACACAGACTCATGTTCTTTTCACCGATATGGATTCCAATATTGATGTCACTTATGATCGGTTGCCTTCTCCACCACCTACAGTCTCTATTCCTCAGCCATCATCTCCACTCTTTGAGCCAAAGCCAGTTGACCCTTCTATTGCCATGGTGATATTTTCCCTACCATCCGATCTCACTTTTCCTCAGCCCCTTTCTGATGCTGACAAAATGGGGGAAAAGGATCTCTGATGGTTTCTGAGGTTTCTTAGCTAATATAGTCTGATATGAGGTGTATTGGGTAGTTTTGTGTATTAGGGTAGGATTATTGTTATATTGTTACTTTCTGGTTTATTTTTGCTAACATGGTTGTATATGGGGTTTTATGGGTAGATGTTGATGCAAGCTCAATATTGTACTTTTCAAATTCACTAATAGTTATTTTCAAGTTTGTTAAGTTTTCTGTTCAGTTTTAATGATTTCTGTGATACTATGACTTATCTTGGTCTTTAAGTGTCCATTGGAAGTATTGCAGGAAAAATATGAGGATAAGTGCAAAAAACTAAAAATGAGTCTAAATCTTTATGAGATATGCATTTGGAAATGTTGATAATGCTTTTCAAAATTTTCCCTCTAATCAAGATTTTTCTTAAAACTCATCTCAAAGGTTTTGTCATCATCAAAAAGGGGGAGAATGTTAGATTCCAAGTTTTGATGATAATAAAAGGATATTGTGTGCAAGTTATATTTTTACAAATCTAGACAATAAGTTACAAAGTTACCAAATGCATATGGCAAAGTTTAGAAAGGTTTGCTGTCAGTTTACTGATGCACTCGAGCAACAGAGTTAACACTCGAGCATCAACCTCTTTTGCACTCGATCACATGCAAGTGTTGGACAGAAAGTGTTTGATAGAGAGTAATTGTAGTCAATTTTACTGATGCACTTGAGCCCTATAACTAACACTCGAGCATTAAGTTGTTTTGCACTCGAGCATATGAAAGTGTTGGACAGAAAGTGTTTGACAGAAAGCAAAGTCAGAAACAAGATATGAACACTTTACTCGAGCACAGTTTCTGTACTCAAGTGATGGTCTTATCTGCACCAGAGTCCAAGCGAGTGAGAGACTACGAGTGTTTGCCCCAGAGTCATGCAGAACAGAGAAACATAAGCATGCCCGACTGAGAGTAAATTCACCCGAGTGATACCTCAGCACCTGCGAGTGAGAAATCTAACTCTATCAATTCTGATGCAAGTGCTAAAGACAAAAAGCATATGATAGAAGAATATTCTTCTCACTCGAGTAAGAGTAAGTATGCTCGAGTGAGGGCCCACATCACCTGCAAGTGCAAAATCACACTCTTGATAAAATAGGGTGTGAGTGTTGTCTAAAGACATGGCTCATAGTGTAAAAGAAGAAGCACTCGAGTGAGGAGACCCGTGCTCGAGTAAGGACCCACATCACTCACAGGTGTGAAAATGAACTCTCTCAAATTCCGTGGAAGTACAAGTGTAAAATTGAAGCAAAAGGAGAAAATATGGTATTGCACTCAAGTGAGACATCACAGCACTTGAGTAATACTCTGCCAGAAGCCAAAACACACCAGTCTTACTGCGTTCAATCTGAATATGGTTTAATGTTATTTATTCATTTTATTTTCACTTATTATTATTACATAACATCATTTAACATGTATTACAGGACCGAGTTTTGGTTTTTTCATGACTGGACGTAAGCCTGGGTTTTAGGCCGAACCAGTATAACTCTCTGTGTGCTTATCTTCTCAACTCTACTCTATCTACAGCTATTGCTATATCACCACATCAACGGAAAAATTTATCACATCACCCAATTCACCCCCTTCTTGGGTGAAGCTTGCCTCTTTCAATTATCATTTAATATAAAGGAATGATTCTCTCCTCTAATGGCTCACTCTTGAGCCTATCTATTGTAATACTCTCGAATAAAACACACAACTTAGAGAGTATTGAGACCTCTGATTCAAGATGGTACCAGAGCCTTAAACAATGATCTGAGTAAGGATAGCGAGTAGCATTACACTGCCCACCCAAGAGTTACCGGACTTCACTGATCAGCAAAACACATAAGACCAACAACCATCTGGCCAGCGCGTGACTCCCATGCCTCACCACTATCCCAGCACGTGAACCTACACATCATCATCTCTGGTGACCCTTCTGCCCAAAACGATGAACATCAGAATGTTTTCCTCTACTTGGTTCTTTTCCTCAAAAGTCAACAAATTATAGAACTGATCCAATGGATTTTATGTCAAGTACAAATCCTCAAACCTAAAGTAACTCTTCATCATCTTCCATCTCTTACTCTACTTCTGGCACTATTATTATAGTACCATCCAGAGCTACAAAGATAGCACTAGAATTCTCAAAAAATGAAATTATGGTTATGAACCATAAGTTTAATGGAAGAAACTATCTCTAATGGTCACAAAGTACGCTAAGATACATTCGTGGCAAGCGAAAGGAGAAATATATTAATGGAGCATCCCCTCAAATAGCCCCTAATGATCCAAGTTTTGACATATGGTTTGCTGAAATTAATCAAGTCATGACTTGGTTATGTAACTCTATAACTCTTGATATCATTGAAGGTTACCTTCTAGCATTCAATGTAAAAGAAATATAGGATATAGCTAGAAGAACCTACTTTTCTCTTGATAACATTGCTGCCTTAATCCATTTGAAGCAAAAACTCTAAGATTTAAGACAAGGTAATATGATTATGAATGATTATTACAATGCTTTGTTGAAATTCTGGTAGTAACAAGACCTGTTCGAGGTACACCCATGGAAGAATGTCAATGATGCTCAATTGTATAAGATAGTGGAAGAAGGAAGAGTATACGACTTTTTCCTTAGACTCAATGATTCTTTGAGCAGATAAGAGGTAGAATTATGGAGTTAAAACCCTTACCACATCTATTTGATGTAGTCAACCATGTGCAGTTTGAAGAAAGCAGAAAAATCCTGAATTGAAGTAGCCCAAGTTAAATTAAGGGTTCAGCTCTTGCAATAAAAGGACCACAAGATGAACAAAGAAATAATGAATGGTGCAATTATTGCAAGAAGAAAGGCCACACCAAAGAAGAATGTTGCAAACTATATGGCAAGCCATCAACTGCAAAACAACACTTCCAACAAAGTCATCTCACTACAACTAAACAAAAAGTTAAGGATGTTATTTCCCTAAGCTAAGAGGAATTGCAGATGCTTCACAAGATACTTGAAAAATAGAATAAGTTAAACTTTATGCCCAATGTCAATCTGGTGCAATCAGGTAATTCTATTATAGCCCCCAATATGGTAATCGAACGATATTTACAACTCTTAAATTTTATCCTAAACACCTTAGAGTCAAAGTTGCTAATGGCGTGTTCACCAAAGTTGAAGTAATTGGCACAGTCATACTATCTAATCATATGAGAGTTCCCAATGTTCTGTTTGCACCTGTACTTACTTGTAATCTTGTATATGTGATCAAATTAACTAAAGGGTGAATATACTGAGTGATCTTTGATCATGATTTGTGTATTTTTCAAGATTTAAACTTAGGAATGACGATTGGGATTTCTAGAGAGTGTGATGAACTTTTCTACTTGGAAAGACCAAAGTTGAAGAATAAAGATACTTGGAATACACAGAAGGCACTAGTTAGCTCAAGTTCTCAAAATAAAGATGCATTTTTATGGCATTATTGTTCTGACCATCCTAGTTTTGATTATATGAAACATGTGTTTTCAAGTTTATTCAATGAAAATTCCATTCCTTTTTATTGTGAAACTTGTAATTCACTAAACAAACATGATCCTCTTACCCAAGATAGCCCTACACACCCTTCACTCCTTTCCAACTAATCCATAGTGACATCCGGGGTCTTGCAAGAACAAAAAACCTAGCAAATGTAAAATGGTTTGTCAATTTCATCGATAATCACACCAAAATCATGTGGGTTTACTTAATAAAAGAAAATTTTGAGGTAACCAAGGTTTTCCAAAGTTTCTATACCTTTATGAAAATTCAATTTCAAACTTCCATTAAGGTCCTACGAAGTGACATTGCTAGGGAATACTTGAGTTGCACTTTTAAGGAGTTTCTTAATGAGTAAGGAATTTATCACCAAACCTCCTATTGTTACACATCTTAGCAAAATGGGGTTGCTAAGCGCAAAAACTGCCACTTATTAGAGGTAACTAGAACTTTATTAATGGAATGAAATGCACCTAAGGTCTTTTGGGGTGATGCAGTTCTAACTGCTGCCTATCTTATCAACTGAATGCCCTCCTGTAACCCCCTGCCTTAATCAGTGTAATTATGATTCGATAACGCATAGTTAAAATGGTTTAGAGACCATCGGATAATTCTAAACTCGTTTTAATCCCTATCTGACAATAGGGTTTTCACAAAAACTTTCAAAACTTTTCCCTATCCTGGTCTCAATTTCAAATTTCAAATATAATTACCTTTGAGTTAATTCACATTCATAGATATCAGAGTGTATAACTAAATTCCCGACAACTCCCAGGATTTGCACTTATATAAACAAAGGGTTCACACGCCTCAACTAGGGGATTACATTACCAAAATTAAATGTAATAATTATATCTCAAAATATACAGTAATCCCAAGTTCAAAAATAGATAACCAACATCCCCAAAATCAAATATACCCCAAAGGGTCCTAATCGCTCCGAGTTGGCCGCTTCTCTTTAGAGCCACTAGCCCTGTCTGAAATGTTAGTCATTGGAAAGAATGAGATTCAAGAAAATCCCAATACTGACAAATCACTCATACAGTGCACAAACACATAGCATATATGATCATGTTAAGCAGCATCTCAATGTATCATGGCTCACGCCACACACAACAGTACTCATGGCTGTAAATACTATGCGTTAGCTTTCGCTGCGATCTCTATGTATCACAATGTATCACTAAGCATCAGCTTTCGCTATGATCTCAAAGCATCACAATATATCATAAAGTATTCACAATGCATGATAAACATACATACAATGTCTCACACACGGTATAAGATAGAGAGTCACTACTTGTTCTTTCCTGACGCTCTTCAGCATCATGGGCTCTCGAGGATGGTAAATGTCAAATCCTATAAACCAAGTTAGGGACACCCTGTCAATCTTTTTTCCAAGTTCTTAATCTTGTAATACTTTAAGTTGGTTATCATTTAAACTCTTTATGTGACTATTATAGGCCTAAACATATACCTAAAGTGTTAAGAGAAACTACCCCGAAGATCCCTTTTTAAGAAGCAAAACTCTAATTTCTGGCTGAATCACTCGAGTGAAGAAGACCTCACTCGAGTGATGCCTCCACTCGCACTCGAGTCCTAGCAAGCAAGACTCAGAAAGTGTGTACCCAAGAGCACCAACACAACCTGGAGTTGCCATCCCACTCGAGTATGAAGGCTTGCACTCGAGTAATGACCCAAAATTCACTCGAGTTCCCAAAAGTGAAACACCAAAAGTGTTTACCCAAGAGCACACCCAACCTTAGAAGAGAAAGCTCACTTGAGTACTACCCCTTGAAAAAGGCAAGCTTCACCCAAGAGGGGGTGAATTGGGTGATGTGATAAATTTTTTGGTTGTTGAGATGATATGACAATAATTGTAGATAGAGTAGAGTTGAGAAGATTAGCACACAGAGAGTTATACTGGTTTGACCCAAAAGCCAGGCCTAAGTCTAATCCTCAGAGGTTAAGACCTACTGAGATTTTCACTTTGCTTCCAAGATTCAATGGGCTCTCAGAATGCTGTAAAAAAACAATCGTCCTTGAATGTATTACGAGCAGAAATATTCTAACACTCAGAAATTTCTCTCCCCCTTCGACAAGTCTTATGTGCAGAAAAACAAACCTATGATCTTTCTCTCTTGCTTACGTATACAAGTCTTATGAGCAGCAACGTTCTCTCCTTCGTACACCACTGTAAGTCTTACGAGCAGGAACATTCTCTACTGCTTGTATCTTGAAAGTCTTATGAGCAGAAAGTCCTACTAGGAATTCTCTCATCTTCTTCTCTCGTAAGGATATCTACCCTCTCAAGGTCCCAGTACGTTGAGATCAAATGAAAATAGAATTTGAAGTGTATACATACTCTCTTACAGAGCAAATATAATAAACACTAAAGAATGATATGAATACAGAAAAAATATGAATAAAAGAGACTCTTGATTTTGCTTATGTGAATTCTTGTCCTTGGTTATATTTGATGGTCTCTTAAGCTCTATATTTATAGCCAGTTGATTTTGCCCGTTGAATAAAAATCGTTGTGGAGCAGAGCATTTTACTATGGAATGGCATGTGTACGTTTGAAATCTTTGAATGCGGTAGGTACGTGCTTGGTTGATCATAATGATACTGTCTTCCGTTGTTTGACTTCTCTGTACTTTTCTAATTCAAATATTCAAACTCCTGTATCACACTTGTAATATATGTTAAATTATGTTATATAATAATAATAAGTAGAAATAGAATGAATAAATAACATTAAACCATATTCGGATTGAATGCTGTAAGACTGGTGCATTTTGGCTTCAGGCAGAGCATTACTCGAGTGCTGAGAGGGCTCACTCGAGTGTAATACCATATTTTATCTTCTTGCTTCAGTTTTAGACTTGCACTTCCATGTGATTTTTGAGAGAGTGCATTTTCACACTTGCAAGTGATGTGGGACCTCACTCGAGTACAAATCTCCTCACTCGAGTGCACCTTTATTTTACATTTTGAACCATGTCTTTGGACAACACTCTCATCCCATTTTATCAAGAGTATGATTTTGCACTTGCAGGTGATGTGGGTCCTCACTCAAGCATACTTACTCTCACTCGAGTGAACTGAATATTCTTCTATAAGATACTATTTATCTTCAGCACTTGCATCAAAATGGAGAGAGTTAGATTTCTCACTCGCGGGCCTGAGGTATCACTCGGGTGCAGATTCCTTCACTCGAGCATACTTTCTCCTTCATGCACTTGGTGACTCTCTGGAAACACTTGTTGTTCCTCACTCGCTTGGACTAAGTGCAAATTACATTCTCTAGTTATCTTGCTCTAAAGTAAGCACTTCCTGTGCTACACTTGCAAGGACTCAGGTGCAATTGAGACTATCACTCGAGTATAGGTTCTATGCTCGAGTGAGAAGATGATTTCTGACTATGTCATTACTCTCTGTCAAACACTTTTTATCCAATACTTGCATATGCTCGAGTGCAAAATAGCTTCATGCTTGAGTGCTAGCTCCATCACTCGAGTGCATCAGTAAAACTGACAGCAAACACTTCTAAACAAAATAGCTTCATGCTTGAGTGCTAGCTCCATCACTTGAGTGCATCAGTAAAACTGACAGCAAACACTTCTAAACTATGTGAAATACATTTGGTAATATTTTTAACCATTGCAAAGAATGAATTTCTTACCACAACACACAATGATCTTTTGTTATCATCAAAACTTGGAATCTAACACCCGTGTCACTCAAGTGAGAACATAACACTTGCTAGTGTCAGATCACACTCTCAAAATTTGGCCTGCGAGTGCTTGGTCAAGAGCAATCCTTAACATGAACATACACCTGCACTCGAGTGAACCCATGCTAACTCGAGTGATAACTTATATCACTCGTAGGTTGGGAAGTGCACTCGCGCTTTCCACCAGAAAACCCAAGAAAAATATAGAAGAAAAAGGGGATTTATGTTGCTGCACTCAAGTGAAACCCTCACTCACTCGAGTGATATTCATCAAAACCCAGAAACACAGCAACTGATAGAGTTTTTCAGATTTACCAAAACTGATCCCAATAGTTCCAAAACTTATACCAAAGCTCATTCCCATACAAAATCTCCTAAGGAACCTATTGATAACCTCAAAATATCCAAATTCATATTCAATTTACACATTTTCAATTCAAGCTCTTAAGGTCACATAAAACCAAAACTACCAAACTTCCTTATTCAATTACAAATCAAACCTAATGATATTATAACACATCCTAACACCATTTACTACACATTACCATTCCAAACTCTTCCATTATCTAATTCTCATTAAATCAGGGCAAATTCCAAAATTTACAAAACTTGACCAAAAATCATCACAAATATACCAAAATGCATCAAATGTTTACCTCTTCACTTTGCTAAGATCAAAACCTTGATTCTTCAACTTTCAAATTTGTTAAAATACCAAAATACCCCTTCTCAAAATTTTGAAACCATGGAAAGGAAGCTCTCAACACCATGAACAACTTTAATGAAAAGCATTTGAGGACTAGAATATCATCAAAATCTTACCTTTGTGTTTCCTCTTTCCTTCCTTGATCAACGAAAAATGAAGAAATGGAGAGAGAGAATGATGAAGAAGATCATATTTTCCTCTTCCTCATACAAGTCTAGCATAATAGGAGGAAGAAAGGAGAGAGAAAAATGAAGGTTGAACATTTGACCATCATCTAAGTTCCAAAGCATGCCATTTGTCAAAATCTTAGATCTTATCACATGAAAACACATGAATTCAAAGTACATGATTCCACCCTAATAATTACTCAATCCTAGCCACTGATTCTTAAATTACTATGGAGTTTCTTCTTCGGTAACTGACCAAACGATGGGTAATTTACCATTTTGCCCCTGATTATCACAATACTTACTAAACCATCACCAAACACATCTTACATCACAATTCACATCATATACTTCAAAAGTGCTTAATTAACATTAATTACATCACTTTGAAATTATTAGCCCTTAACTACAATTTAGGATATTACACCTCCAAAATCCTCAACTATGCCACTGCTATCCAAAAACTCCTTAACACCTTTCCAAATTGTGCTCTAATCAACCCATTACCCTAAAGAGTATTTGGATGTGTTGTCTTTATCTATACACATTATGGAATCAAATTTGATGCCTAAGCCCAAAAGTGTATCTTTCTTGGATGCTCCTCCACCCAAGAAGGGTACAAGTGTTATTGTCCTATATCTAAGAAACTGTTCATCTCCAAAGATATTGTATTCTATGAGGAGGATGCCTATTATCCCAAATTACCCATTCAAGGAAAGCACACAGATATCGAATGGCTAATTTCATATTATCCTACTTCCAAAGTCCTTGATACCTGCCATCAGTCCTTGATACCTTATCAGTAACAGATAACTTACTATCATTACTATCATTACCTTCTAATACCACTCCTCTAACCAACCAACCTGAACCTTCACCTAATGAACTAGAAACATAGGTTGAAATAATTTCTAGGATAGATATAGATGGTGGATCAGAAGGAGCGTCCAGGCAACAATCTCAGGAAGAGGAACATAATGGTAGAAATGTCTTTTCCACTCGAAGGAACAACCATAACTCTGACTCAGGATTAGATCCTGAAGAGATGGCCTTACTTATTGCACTTAGAAAAAAGGGTAAGATCTTGTACTTAGCATCCAATTCAACAGTTTGTTTTATATCATAATCTGTCTTTAAAGATGTAGAGCTTTATTGTAAACAATGCACAAATTAAAATCTGAATTACCTTCCAATAAGCTATGGTTGATCTAAATTAGAAGCAAGTTGTAGAAGAATATTTAAAGGCACTTGAGAAAAATAAAACATGGGAAATCACAGCTTTTCCTATAGGAAAGAAACAAGTAGGATGCAAGTGGATCTTCACCGTGAAGTTCAATCCTCATGGAAGTTTCAGTAAGTTCAAGGCAATACTGGTTACAAAAGGGTATACTCAAACTTATAGAATTGATTACTATGAGACCTTGGCCCTGGTAGCTAAATTTAATAATATATAGGTATTATTGTCAATTGCAGCAAACTTGGATTGATCACTACATCAGCTGGATGTTAAGAATGCATTCCTAAATGGTGACTTGGAGGAATAAGTCTACATAGAGGTCCCTAATGTTGTTGTAGCTCCAAACGACTCTGTCTACAAACTCAATAAGTCTTTGTATAGGCTAAAGCAATCTCCAAGGGCATGGTTCAAATGGTTTACCAAGGCAGTAAAGAACCTTGGGTATAAACAGGGCTAAGCAAATAACTCGGTATTTGTCAAGCATAATAATAGGAAAGTCATTATCCGGATTGTTTATGTTAATGACATAGTTATCACAAGGAACGAGAAAGATTCTATTGCCCAGTTAAAGAGGGACCTATCAAATGAATTTCAGGTGACAAACTTAGGTCAAATGGGATACTTCTTAGGTATGGAAGTGGTAAGAACCAAAAAGGGCATCAATATATCCCAGCAGAAGTATACCCTAGATCTATTACATGAAACAGCAATGTTAGGGGCACAACCCAAAGGAACATCAATGGAAGAAGGTTTGTCACCTAGAGATCAAACCAGAAGGTGTCCTAATTAACTCAGAACAATACAAAAAACTTGTAAGAAAGCTAATATACTTAACCCACACGCATACAGATATCAGCTATGCAGTTAGAATAGTAAGTCAATTTATGCATCAACCACAGGAAGAGCACATAGAGGCTGTAAACAGAATTCTAAGCTATCTAAAGCTTAATCCTAAAAGAGGAATCTTCTTTAAGAAAGGCATTACTAGAAACATCAAAATGTACAATGATACAAACCATACAAGAGATAGGGAGAATAAGAGGTAAACTTTAGGATACTACACATATGTGTAGGGAAATCTTGTTAAGTGGAGAAGCAAGAAACAAACAATAGTTTCAAGAAGCAGTGTAGAAGTGAAGCTGAGAGCTATTAACAAAGGAGTATGTGAAGGACTCTAGGCTATCAGGCTATTGACATAGTTGGGAATTCCACATGAGGGACCCATGCAACTCAGGTGTGACAATAAGGCCAGCGCAAAATGACTAGGAATCCTATTTATCATTATTGAACTAAATATGTTGAGATAGACAAGTACTTCATTCAAGGGAAGGTTAAAGAAGGCATCACGAACCTGTCTTACATACAATCCGCAGATCAAATTACGGATGTAATGACAAAGCCGCGAGGCAAAGCTAAATTTGAAGGGTTTTGATACAAGTTGGAAATGATTGACATATACTCTCTAGTTTGAGGGGGAGTGTTAGAAATCAAAATCAAATCATAATTAAGATCCTTATTGCAAATCAGAACCAAATTATGATCAAGATGTTAGATATGATTAGTTTTCATGATGTCAAATATAGATGCCAAATATTAAGAGCAAAAAGTTTGTATAATATATCAATCTTCTACATTGACTAACTACTATAGTTAATGTTACATAACTTGTAGATTAGCCAAGCAAAGAAAGAAGATTGAAGATTAGCCAAGCAACGAAAGAAGAAGATTGAAGGTAGTCAAGAAAATAAAGAAGATATCTTGATTGGGTCATGGAGAATTATTATCAAGAGGAAAATCAAGAAAAAAGATATTGAAGAAAGAAGAAATTATAAGATCTAATGAGAATATCAAGATTCAAGCTCTTAGAAGTGATATGGAGGCTTATATGATGATACCGGAGGCTTTTATGATCAAATGATGGTTGGAATGGGTTAATATAAAGCTATGATGACTTATATATGAGTTATGACATTTCTAGAGAAGTTGCACTTAAGTGTGAGCTCAACACTCGAGTGCAGGATGCACACACTCGAGTGTTGGGGCTACTCTATTCAGCTCTATTTTTCATTTCGCCTAATAGAGGTCTGGTATTTTGGCCATATCTCTCAACTACACATTGGATTGACCTGAAACCAATGGAGTATGAAAGAAGACTCACAACACAAAAAATGTACACCAAGATCATATTGAAATAAGCTCAAATAAAGGAGATATGATCTATGTAAGTTGACACTGAAATCTTCATCACTTTTGAATACAAGTTTGGTATTTTAGACATAACTCATAAACGACACATCAAATTAAGACAAAACTAGTGCCATATAAAACTAGACTCAAAGACCTTTCCATGGATAGGTAACTTGTCTAATTTAAAATTATATTCTAGGAGGTATGCCTTCTGGAAGTTGATGCTTGTGCAATCTAGTATGATAGACACTCTTTCGATCATAACTTGCAAAATACAAGGAGTTTGGAGCTGATTCTTTTTGCATTGGAATGCATATGACAGGAGCTTTCTTATGATACATCATTTTTCATATTCAGAATCAAATGAACAAATTAAGTTTGACGTGGCCCCACATCACTCACGAGCACAAAAACACACTCTTGATATTTTGGTGCAAGTGTTGTCCAGAAATGGCTGTGAAGTATAAGTATTTCAGCTATACTCTAGTGAATGATAATGCACTCGAGTGACATAAAGGTTTGGACCCGAGTCATGCAAGTGTTGACATGAAAGTGTTAAACCAAGAAGAAATATGACCAGAGAAACGTGAAGAGCACTCGAGCATGATTGGTAACACTCAAGTGAGGAGAAGGATTGCACTTGAGTCATGCAAATGATGAGGAACAAGTGTTTGCCTAAGAGGAAGCCAGAATGTGAAAATATGAAATGCACTCGAGTGAGCCATACTGCACTCGAGTAAGGACGTAATACTTGTAACTGCAGAATTGCACTCTTATAAAACTTGGTGTAAATACTGACTAGAAACAAAGCCTGAAGCTGAGATATACTTATGCACTCGAGTGAGGATTATTACACTCGAGTGAGACCTCACATCACCTGCGAGTGAGAAATCACACTCTTGATAAAAATGATGTGAGTGTTGTCTAGAGGCTCAGTTCTGTAAAACAAAGCACACAAGTACTCAAGTGAGAGTTGAAGAACTCAAGTGAGATGTCAGAACACCTGGAGTGTGAAAATGCACTCTCTCAAAATCACGTGGAAATGCAACACAAAAGCAGAAGTAGAAGAGGAAATATGAAGATGCACTCGAGTGAGGCCTTGGAGCATTTAAGTGAGACTTTGTCAGAAGCAAAATGCAACAGACTCACAACGAACAATCCAAATATGATTAAATGTTCTTTATTTGTTATTTTTCACTTGTTATCATATCTAAACATGTAATATCCCAAAAAGCGATTAAGGGCTAATGACTTCAAAAGTGAATGTAATTATTGTTGAATAAACACTTTTGGAGAATGGGTTATGGGAATTTGGATGTTTTAATGATTCCAATGGCTTCCTTGTGAAAATTCGTGGGGGGAGAGTGTTTATTGTGAAATTGGAACCGTTGGGAACAATTGTGCAAAAGTTGGGAACTCTGTCCATTGAAACTTTGTACAGGGTAGTCTATTTATATAGACGTTTTAAATAGGCAAATGGTGTCTAAAAATTCTAAAACTTTCCAGTCTTTAATTTCACATTCCAAGCTTCAAAAGGGACATATAATTTATGTCATTTCAATTTTTGAACTAAGAGGTATGATTTTCCAAAGTTTGGGATGGAAACTGGAATCTGTTTTGGAGCAGTATAAACTTTTGTGCAATTCTATACTTTTGTGGTTATTAAATGCAGCAATCCATATTTTTCCAATAAGTAAGACTTAAATAGGTTTCAATTCGCTTTAGGATCACCCCATTTTGATTTGTTTGGAATTAGGTATGATTTTTCAAAGTTTGGGCAGAAATCTGCCAAAATTTTGTAAACATCCGAAATTGATGGAAATTTAGTAAATAATTAGAAAATAATATTATATCATATTAAATCATCATCCACCTCTTCCATCTGCCTAAAACTGTGACTTTCAGCTACAACAAGAGAGAGAAGGTGTGAGAAATTCTAGAGAGAGAAGGAGAAGAGAACTTGTACGGTAAGTCGATTTCTTCGGTAAATCCTTACCTAACGCATATAACTCCACTCCTAAGCTATTCTTTTATATTCTTCAAGGTTTGTGGAGCACAAATTTGGGTGTTCTAAGGCTAGGGTTTTCAGCCACCTTGAGGAAACGCTAGTAGGAGCTTGAGGTAACTTCCAAACTTTCGTATATTGCTTATTCTGGCTGCTGTGGGCAATTTAATCGGTGAAATTTTGCCGGATTTCCATTGGTTTTAAAGTTTGGAAATGATATGGCCTAGGGTTTATGCTGCCTAAATTGGGTCTTAATGTTAGTTGTAACCTAATGTAATGGTTAATAAAGTGATTAGGAGTGGAAAGAAACACGTCTGCAGAGCTGAAACCGAAAAACCCCAATTTTTCCTGGGGAACTGAGAATTTTGGCCAAGGCTAGTTTGGAGGGGTTAGAGTTGGATTTTCAATTATTTGATGGTTCCACTAAGTTCAAGAGCAAAAATTAGGTGGGGTTACAGTTGGTCACTTTTTCGAAAAGGCCGAAAAGGCATAATTATGAAAACGCCCCTGAAACCCTTAAAGTAGGGCTGCCAAGGGTAAATTTGTAATTTGACTTTGAATTTGATAATTCCGAGTCCGGAAATGGATTCCTTGGGTAGAAATATGTTAGGATAGCCCAGATTAGAATTTTGGGAAACATGCAACCGGACCGGGTAAGGCAGGCTTGAGTAGGGTCCCCAGGGGCATTTTTGTAAATTTTCATTATAGACTCATATAACTCCAAGAAATACTATGGAAGTGTCTAAATGGTGCATTTGAAATTGTAGGATTTGATATTTTCCCTGTTCGTGATCCAGCTGCGCTAGAGCACAATCGGAAAGAACAAGGTAGTGACTCTTTTCCCTTATACTATATGTGATACATGGTATATTTGTTTGATCATTGTTTGTGAGTTTATCACCTGCGGCCATTGGTGTTGATGGTGGGAGGATCATACCTTCGGGGCGGTGGAATCCAGGGGATGAGACTATGTGAAAGTCGAAGGCTATATGTGAAAGCTGAAAGGCTATTTGTGAAACCTTCACCCGTGGCCCATCGGTGTTGATGGTGGGAGGATCGTGCCTTCTGGGCGATGGAATACGGGGAATGAGATTATGTGATTATGTTCATATGTGGCAACTGGCATGCTGTGCTTTATGCTGTGATGCTGCTTGATGATTTTCTTGCATGCTTTGTGATTACATATGGTATGAGTGATTTGTTACTACTGGGATTCTTTTGAATCTCATTCTTTCCATTGACAAACCTTCAGACAGGGCAAGTGGCTCCAAGGGAAAGGAGACGACCAAGGGCGGATAGGGCTCCTTAGGGAGATTTATATTTTGGTGTTGGATATCATGTTTTGTAGGGATATCACCATATATCTTATAAATGTTGTTTTAGAGATGGTGGTGTAATCCCCTAATGGGAATTTATAAACCTTTAGTTTATGTATGAAACTTAGGGGTTGCCGGGATTTTGTTGTACACTCTGATATGTAAATGTGATGTAACTGCATAGGGTAATTATATTCGAGTTGTGGAATTTGAGACCAGGGTAAGGCAGAAACTTTAAAAAAATTTGTGAAAGCCCTTCTGTAAGGAAGGGATTGTAAATGAGTTTGATTATTATTGGTCTCTATTTCATTTTAAAATACGTATTTTGAATCATAATTATGAAGGGGGTTACAAAACGTTAACTAACATATATTTCAAGTGTGAAATAGGATATTAAACGTTCAGATTGCATATTTAAATAAAAAATAGTCAATTACGGTGAACTTCATCATTACACACCGAATGGCGGCTACCTACCACGCCAAGCAACTGACACACCACGAAAGACTGTCGAATATTCAAACATCTTCATACCGCTCCACAAAGTGATGTACAGCTCATAATGAAAAACTATCAGATATCCAAATGCTCACATCCCACTCCTCTACTGGATGGTTTGATCTGCAACAGATAGTGACTAGTTAGTCAAATGCACACAACGGTCAAATGAAGCAATAGGACTCCAACGGACGAATGCTTACGACGGTTATCTTCTACAACTCATCTATAAGTATGGTAGCAGTCAGAGAAGAGAAAAAGATGAACAAAGAACAGAGCAATGACGCCAACATGCGAATATCATGAGTCATACACTTCGATCCAAATACTCTCTGTTCTATAGTTTCTGTATTACTTATCATTGAGAAATTGATTATTTGTATTGTACTTCAGTGAGCATTATATCCAATCTATGAGAGAGTCTGTAAGACTTATAGGGGAAGCTGTAGAGAGAATTACCTATAAGATATTCTGCTCGTAAGACTTACAAGGTGCAAGCAGTAGAGAACATTGCTGCTCATAAGACTTACAAGGGTGTAAGTAGGAGAGAACGTTGCTTCTCATAAGACTTGTATGAGTAAGCAGAAGAGGAAGGTCTTCAGGATTGTTCTGCTGATAAGACTTGTTGTAAGGGGGAGTATTTCAGTGAGGGATTTGTGAAAGGTTTCACAAGTATCTGACTAAACTTGTGGGTTTGTAAAGGCTTTTCTTGTGCCCAGATTAAATAAGAAGATAGTGGATTTGAAAATCTCATAGGAGCCTGGGGACTGTACATAGGTCATTATAGATTGGACCGAACCAGGATAAATCATAGTTTGCATATTCTCTTCCTTAAGCTCTTATATTTCCAGCATATATTATCTAATTTATTTATGATTCATTAGTTTCATATTTACTATTCTCATTAAGATACGAAAATTTTTCCAAAGTTCTTAAGTTTTTATCTTACACCCAATTCACCCCCTCTTGGGTGTCAGCTAGTTCTAACACAAGATCCCATAAATCTCTCTGATTGATTGACCCTTTATAACTCCTAATTTGTAGTGATCTAATTAGGGTAATTATCATTTAATGTAATTGCATGATTCTCTCATATAATGGCTCACTCTTGAGCCTATATATTGTAACACTATCTATTGAATAAAACACACAAATAAGAAAGTGTTGAGACCTCTAATTCAATAGTCTTGTGCTTTAAATTCTTGCCCTTTATAATCTAAGTTAGAGCAACATGCCAAATATTAACCAAATTTTGGTGCTTGATGTTTTTAAGGGCATTAAATTTATAAATGAAACTATTGTGTGCTCCCTTCTTTTGAAGGCTTAGGACCTTTATAGCAACAATTCTTCTTTCTAATTGCAACTACCCTTTATACATAAAGCCAAAACTTCCATATCCAATCAAGTTATTAGTGGAAAAATCTTCAATTGTAGAGTCTGAGCTTTGGTATGATATACTGGAGAGTTGGTTAGTTCTTGGTGAAATTGGTCAGTTCTCTTTCTTCCTTCTCCAAAGCAACACTACTTTTTGTATGACTTTTATCACAACAAATTCTTTTTTAATAACTACTTTCATTGTGCTTGCAATTTTTTTAAGTAAATAAAAGAAAGGTATTTTAAAATATCTCATTGGCTGAAATGCCCAATTGGGACATGCCTGGGCAATTTTCAGTTGACAAAAATCATATTTATATGCTAATTTGCTCTTAGTTCCTATCAACATTGCCATTGATTTAAACCTTTAATCACATTGGGTCAAATTAAAATAAACCAAATTATATAGTGAAGGGCACAACTCATGTCGTGTTCTCTTAATGAGCCTTTTATTTAATTTCTAGGCTAAACTAAGTGATGAAAACATTGAAAGGGGTTTTGAAATGTTTTTTCCATTTTTTAATCATGGAAAACAATCTAAACTACTTTTTTTGGATTTTTGATAAAATGATGAATGAAAGTATGAAATTAGATTTAAGGAATAATATGATGGAATGCTCCTTGGAAGTAAATCTAAAGCTATCATAGCTTGCTTAATGATATAGGAGTTAATTAATTCACCAAGTTTAATTAAAAACTCTAGACACGGTTTGAGTCAAGTGATTTTTAACAAATAATTGTCCTAAATGCTATATTACAACCCTTTATTAAGATACTTTTCAAACTTACTTGGTAAGCAAGTTAAATTGAGTTAACAAAACTTGCTTCCTTAATGATGAATGCTCACGGAGACACTCAATAGCAACACAAATCAATTATCATACCTAACAATGTGCTAGATGAAACAATTTTAATATAAATAAACTCAAATCTCAAGTCAAATAAATCAATTCAAAAGACAATTATCCAACTAACAAAGATTATGACGCATAATCTCAGTCTCAAATCCAAATCAAAATAATTCCTAACGAAGGAAAATTTATTATAGTTTAAGAGAAAATTAATGAAAAATCAAATACTCCCCTAACAAGCTCCCAAGCTCAAGCCATTGCATCCATCTCCAAGAAGCACAAGAGAATTAGCTACTTATGGGTTTAATTGTAGCCATAAATCCATTAGAGATCAAGAAATCTATTAGTTGATTGAATAAGATGGAAGAATCTAGAGAAAACAATGGAAGAAGAGGAAAGAACGTTGACAGCAAATCTAAGTTAAAGAGAGAAAATGATGGTGTGGGGAAAACTCTTCAGCAGTAAAGACATGATTATAGTGGCAGTGGTGAAGGAGGTCACTGGTAATGGTAGTAAGTGGTGGTCTCAATTCTTCCTCTTTCATCTGTTCCAATCTTTCTACTTCTTACCATTCAAAATCATGGCTTCAACAACAACCTGCATAAAGTCATGCTGCCAATTCTCTTTTAATGAAGAATTGATTCACCAAAAATTTGACTTACCCAAACATACAAAAAAAACATTTCTTCTTTTCTTTTCAATTTGGTCCTTTAAAACATCAGTTTTTTCTTTTTAGTTCTTCAAAAATGATTTCTTTTTCTGGTCCTTGTCCTTTTCTTTTCAATAGCAATTGCAATATTTATGAAAATATTACTCTTTTAAGCTCTATTTTTTCACAATCATCATTAATTCAAATTAATCATTGTGTTAGAACAAGATTTTCACCTAAGAGGGGGGATGAATTGGGTGATAATTAAAACTTTAACTTTAATGCTAACTTTAAGAAACATAATAGAGTTGAAGAGATGTCATTAAAGATAAACACACAAGATTTATACTAGTTCAGTCCAAAATACTGACCTACATCTAATCCTCAAAATTCTGAGATTTCCACTATTCTTCAAAATTCAAGGGCTCTTGATGCCTTAGTACACGCAAGTTCCTTCTCAAAGAACAATCGCTCCCTCTTATATTTTGCAATTTAATGCCCACTCAAGATTCCACTATCTTGAGTCTCACAAAGTAATAAATATTCAATAAATGTCTCTCATAAAAGTAGATATATATAATTACTTAAGTATAGAATCACACTTAAGAGCTCAAGACTTAGCAATGGATGTAATAGTAAATTTTTCATTGAAGGTTCTTGCTTCATCTTCAATGCTCCGGTATTTACGGGTAGAGTGAATTAATGACCGTTGGAGTCTCTAAACATTCTTTGTGTCTAAGGAATTAGTTGTTGGAGTAAAGAGAATGTCCATTGTTTGAACGTCGTTTACATTTAATACTTCAGAAACAAAAGTTCTTTTTCTAGTTTGTGTGTTAATCTTTGTTTTATTACCTAAAAAACAATTAAGCACTAATATAATGAAGAGTTAGAGTGATAAGAAGAACAAGTTATAAAATCATTCCAATGATTTTTAGAAGCTTCGATGTGATGCTCTGCGATGTTTTAAAAACCGAACCGGATGTCGAGCCGGAAAGGTCAGTAGGTCATGGTTCAACCGGTTGGAATGGTTGAGCCGTTTAGTCGGACCGGTGACATAATAATTAAATAAATATAATATTATACACATATATAATGACATAAATACAAAATTATTAAATACTACGTGTATATATATAAATGGATATTAATATAAATAGTTTTAATCTAAAAATCTAATACACACATAAGACATGAAATTCAAATATATACAGATAACATTTTATTTTATAATAATTTATTAGATGTGTTTTCATTTAAAAACAAAAATAAATAATTAGAATTTTTCTCTAAAAGTACATCTCAATTTCAATGAAACAGTTTTTTTCTACCTGAAAAAACACTGTATCATGCTTAAAAATGGTGTTATGTAAAATTATTTTAGGAATATTAGAAAAAAAAATTTGACAAAACATAATTACAATCACAACTAAAATAGTTTTCTAAAGAGAAGAGCTATAAAAAACTAAAAATATATTACTGTTGGCCAACTTATTTTTAAGAGTATTGTTAATAGGTTAAAACTAAAAAATTAAAAAAAAAAAGTATGCACCATAGGGTAGGTATTTTCCCAATATTATCTTCACAATTTTAATCTTTTTAACGTTGCACTAAACTAATTTTAATATTTTTATATAATATGTTATTTTTATCTTATGAAATAAAATCCTCTAATTTAGAATAATCACCCAGCATTAACATTTGCTTGATAAAAGATTTATTTTGCTGGAAAAAGAAAATATAAGAATTTATTTGAAATTTGAATGTCAAGTAATTGCTTTATCCCATCACGTGATCTCTGACAATCTGAGAAATATTAATTTTTCTCTCACATCACACCCCATTTTCACACCTTCTCATGCTCTCATATCACACCTCATTAGTTCTTATACTTTAGGCCTGATGCCTTAGGCCTTGAAAAATGAACCATCACCTCATCTTTCTTCGCGGGTGTTAACCCCTTCTTCTTCTTCATCTTTTCTTTTCTTTTTCGTGTTTCAACTTGAACAGAGAATCACACCAAACACAGACGGATGAGTAAAGGCAAGAGGAGTTGGAGCAAGATATATCACCAAGGCACACCCCAAGCTCTACGCATCTCATTCATCTTTTTCATCTTTTTCTTTTTTTATTTGTTCATTTCTCACCCCCAACAAGTTCAGTCGTTCGGCTTTTGGGAAGCCATTCCGGATCTCATCCCAAAAGCTGTTTTCGGTTAAAAAATGACTTTTTTTCAATCCAAAATGGTCTAATATTGAATACGGCTTCCACCATAAAACTGAGCCGTCGTTGTCTTTGGTCGACGGTCAGTCCGGTCCAGTTCTAAGAACATCGATGCTTTATTTTCTAGGAAAGCATTACTCGAGTGATCTTCTCTTAGCAGTTTCAAAACCTTACAAAGTACTAGATGGATCATTAGAGAGATATGCTAGTGAAGCATAAAATGGGATCAATCGAGTAGTCGCTCGAGTGATCTTGGTTTTTGGAAAAACATATCACTTGAGTGATTAGCTAGTGATAAAGGGTTACAGGGTCACTCAAGTGATCTTGTTTCCTTTGATTTTGAGAGAAATATATCACTTGATCGCATCACTGGAGTGTTTTGCTTGTGATGTTCTTTTAACACATCACTCGAGTAATTTCACACCTAGAAAATTTTAGGCTTTCAAAACACTTCCAGGGTCACTATAATGTTGTACTAGTAATGCTCTTTTGAATGCATTACTCTAATGGTCACTTGAGTTAGCTTAATACATCACTCGAGTGGCCACTTGAGTGATTTTATCTTTAAAACTTTTTAGAGCAAATATATGAAAAATGGACTGGGCATGTGAGTTTTCACACTAAATCGAGACGGTGACCAAAATTTCATTCTCTTGACCTCAAATTAGCACAAATCGTGTATATTACTGTTTAGGGCCTTAACGGAGGAATTTGACAACAATCCACTAGAGTGATGTGATAGTGATGAGATTTAAACACATCACTCAAGTGGTCACTTGAGTGATCTTCTGTTAGAAAAATCCTTTTTTATATAAAACATATCACTACCATATATCACTTGGGTATTGTAAAAGTGATGCCAGTTTAACATATTACTGGAGTGGTCACTGAGTAAGCTTGGAACATCACTTGAGTGATTTTCCCTTTGAAAATTTGTCACAATACTATTCACTAGATGGTTCATTATGGTGATGTGGTGGTGATGAGAATTCAAACACATCACTCAAGTGGTCACTCAAGTACTCTAACAGTTCTTTTGCAAAATATGTTTTTTCCTTTGTTAAAAAACTATTTGTTTAACTTTTAATTTCCTTGCAAAACCTTTCTAAGCTTTGTTATCATCAAAACAAGCAATCTAACATTCTCCCCCTTTTTGATGATGACAAACTTATACAATTTGTAAATGGATTGGCAAAAAAGCATGGCCAATCAATTATAAACAAAGAAACACATAATCTAAAACATCATTCATACATGTTCATGCTAAGATATAGGAAGAGTTAACTGCTTATACACAAAATCATTAAGTTAGTCCCACACATAAAAACATAAATACTGAATTTTAAACATAAGACAATAGACTCTATGACTCGAAAGCAATGTCATAACCATCAGTATCAAACACATCACTCAAGTGGTCACTTGAGTACTCTAATAGTTCTTACAGAATATGTTTGCTTTTTTTGCTTTGTTAAAAAACTATTTGTTTAACTTTTAATTTCCTTGCAAAACCTTTTTAAGCTTTGTTATCATCAAAACATGGAATCTAACATTCTTCCCCTTTTGATAATGACAAAACTTATACAATTTGAAAATGGATTGGCAAAAAATCATGGCCAATCAATTATAATCAAAGAAACACATAATCTAAAACATCATTCATACATGTTCATGCTAAGATATAGGAAGAGTTAACAGCTTATATACAACATGATTAAGTTAGTCCCACACATATAAAAACATAAATACTGAATTTTAAACACAAGACAATAGACTCTATGACTCGTAGTGTCATAACCATCAGTATCACCTGGACTTGCACCATCTAAACCATAAGTCTTCTCCCCTTTTTTTGGCATCATCAAATTGGGAAGGTTAGGCAGAGAAGATGGCCTATATCAGAGTAGAACATTGGGTGGCTGAGAGGATGGGTCCAAAGTATGAAGAGGGGTTGCCAGAATAGAAGAAGAGGCATAATCAATTGTGTCACCCTCTTGGTGAGCAAAAGTGGTGGAATCAGATTAAGCAGGCTTAGGCAAGTAAAGGACAGAAATCTTGACTAGATCCTGAGGGTAATACACATAGATAGGGATATATTGAGGTGCTAATAGAGACTGAGAAGGTGTTTTGGAGGGCTCAAACATCTCAATATCTTCATCAACTTTCTCAAAGCCTTAATTATTAGAATGGTGAGATTGCTCTTGAAGAGTTAGTTCCTCATTAGGAAGAAAGCTAGAGGCTATAGGATATGAGATAAAAGGGGTAGAGGTAGGATGAGATGTGGTAGGATCAATAGTGATATGGATAGGAGTAGAAGGGTTAGGCATAGAAAACAAAATATTGCTTGGAGGGGGCTTAGTAGTATAGAAGGGAGCAATAGACACTAATGTTGGTCTAATAAGAGTGGAGGAGGTAAGATTCATAGCATCAATCTTGTCATGCAAAGACTGAAGAAGATTAACCACCTTAAACATCATATTAGTCTAAATTCCTCGATGTGCTAGAACCTCTTTGTGTTCATTCATGACTTTGCACATCTTTCCTATCTTCTCATCAATATAGGAGACAAACTCAGTGTTGGTGATAGCCAAATCCATATGAAATCCTTGAAGCACTTCCTTCAAGTACATATGAATAGTGAAGCCTAGGAAGGAGAGTGTGTAATATCCCGAATTTTGGGCTTGGAGATTTAAGAATAAGCCTATATCAGGTAGAATACTATACCTAGTTTAGGATAAATCGCAAAACTGTTAAGAGATAGAAAGACTCTCGGGGAGTGTATGATTTAGTTTTCTAGGAGGAGAATTGTTCTCCTGATTATATGAGGGCTCAGAGGTTGTAGTTAGTCAGAGAACTAACCAACGCATCTACTTAATTACATGTGGCAACCTTAGAGGGCAGAAAACCACTTGGCACCATTTTAAATGGCAAACATAAGTATTTGTAGGCCATGTGGGGCCCTAGACTATGTGATTCAGCTGCTAAGAGTAAAGAACAAGTCTCTAGATTATATGGGGGCTCAGTAGGTGTGATTAGATGAATAAAATATGTTGGTAGAGGTGTGCACAAGACATTTTTAAGGCAGGTACATATACCCTACGTTTTTAAAAAGGAAGAAGAGATATAGGCCATATAGGTCCCACATGTAGACACACAGACACACACAGACTAAGCAAACCCCTCTCCCCAAACGTAGGAGAGGATGAAATCATTGGACCTCCTCTCCCCAAACGTCTGGGACGCTAAGGGATAAGGAGGGAGGAGAGAGAATATATTTTGACATATGGCATTCCCCTAACATTCCTCAGGCAGGTTGGGTGAATTTCCTGGCGGTTAAGTTGACCAAGTCAAGGAAAAGGAGCACCAGGCACCCTGGGATATTTTAGCACTTATAACACATGTCATAAGACCAATCTAAGCTCTCTCTAAGGCTTATCAATTTCGTGAAGCCAAGGGAAAAAGGAGGCAAATAGAGAAAATCAAAGGAAAAAGAAAGAAGAGAGAAAGTAAGAGTGTTCTTGAAGTTATTGAGTGATTTTGCCAAATTTCGACCTCAAATCGGCATTTCTAACTCTCGAAGTCGTCTCTAATGTTGTTCCTCTCATAGAGAGCAAAATTTCTATGGTTTTGAATTTCTAATCTGAGGTGTTTGGTGCCATCTAGTTGGTGAAAGTACCACTAAAATCAAGAATCAGTTCTAGAATCAAGTAGAGGTACGCATAGGCTTTGATTTGAGCCAAATATCTTGAGATTTTACTAAGTTTTCTTATGTTTGTGGGACTACCCTGATTTCAGACAAGAGAGGTTTGAGGCTTATGATGATCCTATGATTATGAATTTGATGTTAGACAAGGGTCAATAATGATATATAATGAGCCTTATGGTTAAAATTGCAAGAAATCAATTTATGGTGATTTAGGGTCAGATTTGATCAAGCATGAATCAAAGGGAAGGAATGTGATTTTGCTAATAGTAAGGTTAGAAATGGATTCTACACATTAAATTATGTGGGAAAAAGTTGTGAACATAATTTAAGAAGGGTTGGATTGAAAACCCAAAAAATTGAAGTTAAAGGAGTAGTGCTGCCAGATTGCGTTTCTGGGAGACCGATTGTTTGTGATATGTTTTTAAATAACCAAATGTTATCCAATGTCCTTGAAGCTTTTCATATTCATATTAGATGTCCTAAGCTTTAATTTGATATATAATTTGTGTTGTTTGGGTTAGTAGATTGTAAGATATAAATTTTTGAAGTTAGGCATTGAATCTAGAATGATTTCTATGGCAGTGAGGATTGTTTGAGGTTTCTGGATTTTTGTGCCTATAATTGGTAGTGGGAGACATTTTTCCCTTAAAACAAACTCATAAAGGGTCACATAGGACTTTGAACCATTCCAATTGGAGGTTCCTAGACAAAGTTACGAATTTTCAAAGTTAGGTGAAAATTATGGAAGCATAGGCTTGATATGTGAAATGAGGAATTGGAGTGAATTGTAAATAAGAGTAACTTCTAAGGGTAGAGTTATGTCCTAGAGGCTAATGTAGCCATATTGGACAATCATTTGTCATGGATCTAATGATGTGATTATGTATCTAGGGCTATGAGATGGCAAAGAAGAGGAATGGAAGAATCTTCAAGCAACTTCAATACTTGGAAGAAAAGGAGACAAGAATAGGACCTAAGTCCAAAAGGTAGTAAACTTACTAACTTTCATGTATTTGATATGAATGTTTGTGCATTGATTTATGTGATTGCTTTGCTTAATTATGTTAAGCATATTTGAATGATTGAAGCTCTGTTTTTTTTTTTTGCCATGGTCATGAGTATGTTATGTGAAACATTAAGCATGCAAAAATGTTATTATGTTGGCATGCATTTAGGTAAGGCAAACCTATCATGCATTAAGCATATATCTTGCATGGATAGTAGTACTGTCTACTACTGAGATTCTCCCGAATCTCACCCTCCCTCAACCAACCATATAGGCACGTGAGCACTGAAGAATAGTGCAGGATAAAGAAGTTACAGTGAAGAGTTGAAGATTAATGCATGCTAATCCATTATGTGTGAATTAATGTTTGAAGTGGTTAACAGTATAACCTGCATGACAAATGGATTAATCTCTTAAGCACGGTAATTAAACTAGGAATGAGTAATCGCATGGTATGAGCCTACTAGCTAATGAACGTTCTGTGAATAAGAGCATATTAATAACTCTGATAGAAATGAATAGAGTAGAGAATCGCTTTGATTGAATTGAAAGAAAAGATAAGAATTGATGAGTAATAACAAAGTTGCAAACCACTAAAAGACGCTATCAAAGATTTTGAAATTTTTGGAAAAACTCACTGAACTATAGGTTCAAATCCTGTCTAGAAATTGGGATTTGGAGCTATTTTAAGAAGTTGGTTTGGACTCATTATGTAAAAGCTCATTCAATTGGGTTTGAGAATAAGGCGTTACAGGGTGCATTGGATGTGACCGGAGCTGAGGATTAAGTGTCATCTATCCTTGTAGTGTTAGATTCTTGAGCTTTTCTCTTAGTAGGAGTAGTAACCAGAGGATGTCTCAATAGTAAATCTATTGAAAGATTCTCAATTTGATGCCTCCCAACAGGTAGTAATATCTCCAATGGCTCATTTAGTTCCAAGTACCAAATCTTATTGGCTCTAAGAAAGAGGGAAATCAATTGAGGATAAGGCATAGGAGTTGTCTTTGTACTAGAATACGTATACCTCTTAATCTCAGAAAAGATCAAAGCTCCTAGATTTCTCTTCTCCTTGCACAGAATTGAAGCCATGAGCACATGGTCCCAATTAATGAAGTATATGAAGTTGTTGGACTTGTTCACAATAACCCTTGAGTAGATGTACCAGATAATCTTATGCAAGTCACACATATCACTCAGGTTGAAGTTCAATAGTCCTATAAGCTCATCAAGCCTGAGAATACTAAAGTTTTGATAAGGCTTGAGTTTGGTAAGGCATCTTCAGGTGCCTTCTTAATCCTAAGCCATTGATTGATTCTAGAGGTAGAGATAAGGAATTTCTTTCCTCTAACTGTAATCTCAAGCTCTTCTTCAATCATAGCCCACCAACAGAGAAATCTTCAATAGGCTTTAAATTGCAGTAAAAGTGTGTCACTATTTTAAACAAAATGGCAAATTCATAGACAACTATGGCATAAACTGATCTAGATATGAAGATAAGTCTAACTTGATAGCTTCAAATAGAATTTGTAAATTGACATAGAACATCTTACATATCTTGTTGTTGGCAAAGTAGTTTGAGAATTTTTTTGAGTCCACAAGCTTTTTGGTATTAAATCGAGGAGGTGCTACTATAACCTCCTCTTCCTTATTTTCTCCTTCATTTTCTACTTCATCGGATGATTCAAGTTGAGTGGGAACTGATGATGGACCTTCTTGACTTCATGGCTTTATAGGGAATCTGGTACTTGTGGCTTCATCAAGCATATTGGCCATACTCTTAGTGATTCTAGCATTATATCAAGACTCTTGTTTTTCTCTTTCGTTCCATGATGGAGTATCAGAGTCAAAATATATGGAGGACTTGAAGGTATATTCTTTTCTTTTTGGCCTTTGAGAGTAGGAGACTTTTTTTTTATACTGAGTGACCATAGGTTATTTGATCACAACCCCTTTAGCCTTAGGAGTTTCGGGTGGAGCTTGCTTAAGAACCTTCGGCCAAGGATGCTTCTTTGGTTTGGGCTTTGAAGATTTCTTCTGCTTTTTGGGTGGAGGAGGTGGTGGAGACCAAGAAGATTGTTCCTTTTCCTAAATAGTAGTTTTGGTCCTCACCATTCTGAAATAAAGCTAAAAATCCTTGAATGTTGAAAAGGAAGGTACAATTATCAAAGGTTTTAGGTTAGATATTCAAGATGTTTTTAGAGGTGTTTAAGGATAATTTTAAGGGGTTTTGCTCAGAAATGTGTAGGGAACAATATATGGAAAGTTTCATCAGAGCATTGGAAGTTGTACTTGAAGTGATTTGATGAAAATGACACTGCTTCTGTAAATATAGGTTGTAAAATAATCATTCGCTATTGTAAACAATGCAACTTGCTATGGTCATCATCATAAGAATATAGTTGTTAAAATGACTTTCAGTGTTGTGAAAACATGCATATCGAGTTGTAAACCAAAAAACAAAGTGGTGTGGTCACCTTGGTGTGTAAAGATGTTGTTTCCTTGACCTGTTAAACAACTTGTAAAAATGACTAAGCATGTTATAAACATACGCATAACGTGTTATCAAAGTCTGCACTTGGCAAACGTGAAAGTAAATCATTCCATAATTACGTGTGAAAATAACTGATTATGTTGCCAAAATAACTCATAATGTTGTTAAATGTCTTATTACACGAGTACTACATGAGTGCATTTTCTGCAACAAGGCATTCCTACAAAATATCAACAGATGTACACAACAACTAGCCTGTACTACAAAATAACATCTCAAATATTTCATGTCTTTCTTCCTCTTCATTTGTTGGTTGCCAGCGAGAATAGACAGCACACCTCTATTTGCTTCCCCAAAAACATAGCATCCCCTCTGTTTGCTTCCCCAAAAATAGAGCACAGGTTCTATTAGGGGTGTTCAAAGTATCCCAGTCCCCGTTGTTCGATCCCGGTCCCGGATATTTTGATCTCGGGAATTTCCCATCCCAGCCGGGACAGGGACCGGTCACACACCTTGTGATCCCGGTCTCGGTCCCAATTTTTTTATTCTTTTTAAAAAAATTTCTTAAAAACTAAGTTATTATTTTATTTTTGTATTTTTTATCCCATAATTTAAGTTATCATTTGATAAAATTTGTATCACATATTTAGTTGGAGTGAAATTGTATATATCGTGATACTAATTCTACTATATAATGTATAAAAATAATAATAATGATGATGAAGGTGATAATAATAATAATAATAATAAAATGTTATTTTTCAATTCTAGATCAGTTTGTGTGATTATTATGGCCTTATTAGGTGTTAAATAATTACTTTAAACACTAGATTATATAAAATTTAACTAATATAATAATATATTTTAAATTTAATTTTTTTTGAAAAAACCGGGATTTCCCGGTTTGATCCCGGTCCCGCCCTGGATTACCAAAACCGGGACCAAACCGGTATTGCATCTCGGGCAAAAACCAGGATCGGGACCGAGAGTGGGGGATCCCGGTCCCGGATTTGAACACCCCTAGGTTCTATACGTATTAACAACTTCCACAGGAATATTTACAACTACATATGCACATATTAACAACATGTTAACAACACTATTTTTATCATTATATCAGCATTTTCTAATAACACAAACCACACTCACACCTCTGTTTGCTTCCCAAAAAATAGAGCACATTTTCTGTACGTATTAACAACTACAACTCCCATCTTAACAACTACATCTACACAAATTTACAACACTTTTTTTGTTTCATTTCTGCGTTTTCACAGCAAAGAACCACAATTATATTCATCATTCCCACTTAAAACACAACAGTTCCTTTGTAACCTTGCCTCAAAAACAAAGCACTCTAACATAAACACAACCCACACAGGATGAAACCCAAACTTCAATGGTCAAGATCATATGTGTAGCAAATTCTTATCATTTATTGTCTACCACCTACCACTTATTCCATTTTTTAGCCCAAGCTCCAACCTTTGACCAACCCCTCAATCTCAATCCAACCAACTTTCACAAAAAAAAAAAAAAAAAATCAGTTCGATGCTGTACCTCGCTACCCGTAGATGGACAATGCAGAAGAAGACATTCTCAATGACATTAACACCACGTTGTATCCCTTCAATATTGCACCTCCAACGTGCCCGCATCATCTGTCCATTTCTCTCTTTCTCCTTAATCCCAAAAACGCGTCTTCCCTCCTCTCCTCCTGTGTCTTTTCTGTAGTTATTTCAGTGGGAGTATTTGTATAAATGGACATTAGGAATTCATGTCAGAACATTGACTTTTTAAATGGACTTTTATAGTTTTTTTTTTGTTGCTTGGGACCTAGGTGTCATTTTCCCTTAAATTTTTTCATGTTAAATTTAAGGGTTTACATATATATATATATATTATTTGTTTTTTAAGATAATAATATTTAGTTTTAAAATACTGTATCTTAGCTGTTGAATGATGATACGATGGTGGGAAAACTAAATAGAAAGGAAATGGAGAGAGAAGTAAATGAAGACACCCTTCTCTCCTCATTTCTTTCTTTTTTATTTTTTATAATCATCCTTTTTGTGACTTCATGTGTTAGATATAAATCCTGTTGGCTTTATTTTAGAAAAATTAAGAAATCTAATTAAATTATTTTTAATTATTTATATTTTTATTTTTCTTTAAACTAATTTATCTAGCTTATAAACTGATTTATATCTAATGGTACACAATTTATAATATGATTAAATAATTTATTTAGCTTCCTTAATATCTAAAAAATTAATTAGATATTATATTTTAAACAGAAAAAAAATCGTTTTTACCCGATTTTAAAAGATGAGTCCTTTCAAATTTAAATATTTAAAAGTGTACTTATTGAAACAAGCGATATGCCACTTTGCACCAAACCTCCATAAACCTTGCTCAAGTTAAAAAAAAAAAAAAAAAAAAAAAAAAAAAAAAAAAAAAGGAGGAGGAGGAGGAGGAGGAGGAGGAGGAGGACGAGCCCTCTCCGTTTCGTCAGGCGAGAGGGGCCTCTTTAGTCCAAGTTTCTCTTTCCTCTTCCAATTGTTATCGAAGACTCTCTTGGAGCTTCGTTGCTCTTCCCTCGAAGTTCATCTGGTGACCCTTTCTCCATCATAGTCTCTGTATCAGTATAACAAGGTGCATCCAATTTGCTATTGGTTTTTCTTGTACTGACCTCAAAGTGGAGAAACGTCCTGCCTTGCAAATAGAGGTGTCATATATTGTTTAGTTCTTTCATTTCTTTCTATAGATTTCTCTAATTTAGGCTTGTACTTGGGACGATTTGTCTTGTTGGGAAAATTGAAACCTTGTGAAAATTCGAGGTAGGGCTTTCTGTTTCCATGTGATTTAGAAATGGGAAAAAGGGACACAAAATTGTGGGCGTATATCATTACCCGTAGTTTCATAACGAATGTGATAATTTGATGTCCTATTTTAGTTTGTAAACATTTTAAAGGCCCAACTTTTGTCGTTCCTTTAACGGGGTTGTACTTAAATGCCTTTTCTTTGTATGTTGAGTGAACAGTTTGGTTTTGAATTTTAATGCTAATGATTTTGATTTAAGAATTTTTCTGATACAAATTTTTGGACTTCAGTGGCACTTGATTGCCTTCAGTTGAGTAGCTATTGAATAGGGTTTTGAAACATTGTAACTTCTGTTAATTGCGCACTTGTTTCGTTTCGAGTTTTGTCTGACCTTCGTTGCATATGTTGCTGCTTCAGTTGGCAATTAGTTTAGGTTCTTGATAATCTTTTCAATATATGCAGGATCATTACTGTTGCTTGAAATTTTGGGATCTGATTAATCTATTTTTAATTGCCTAATTTTTTCCTTGTTGATCTTCTTTTATGAAATTGACTCTATCTATAAGTGGAATTTGTTACTACTTTTCTCAGGTATTTATTATGTCTTGTCTTTGTCCATGTTTAAAGGTTTTAATTTGGTTGAATATGTCTGGGGAAGAGGAAGAAAATGCCGCTGAGCTCAAAATTGGTGATGGTAGTCATGTTTTCTCTTGCATTCATTTTCCATGACTTCTAACTTAAACATGCTTGATTTGACTGCTTGCTTTGACTAAACTAGTGGTTCTGCATGCCCCTGTGGTTATTTAGACATTGGTTGTTTGACACAGCACATTTTTAGTGAGAAAAAGTTATAATGTTGATGAGTTGTCCATCCCTAATTGAGTTGGCTCAAACCTGCAAGCTTTTGCACTTATTACTCATTTTTCAGTTCCTTGGAAATTTAATCATTGCACATCATAGTCACAACAACCATTGAAGACTTTTTCTGTCTTTATTCTGATTTTAAAAAAAAATAGAAAACGATTAACTCCATCTGAAATTCTTATTTTGCTTTTGAAAGCTGTATGATATGATATATAATTCAGATATATCTTTTTTCAATTGAATGAAGTGTTTTTACAATGGCATATCCTTGTTATTGTGTCACATTTCATATTTGTCAGAGTTTTTGAAGGCAAAGTGCTTGATGAACTGTGAGGTTGCATTAATTCTTGAGCACAAGTATGAGCAGCTTCAGCAGACTTCTGAAGATCCTATGAATCAAGTTTCTCAGTGAGTATACCTACATCAAGTTTACTGTGTTAGTTTAACTTAAAGGTCAGGCATAAGCTTCTTAAAAGAGCTGTTCTTTTTAGATCTCAGTGAAAAGCTATATATAGCTTGGCTTGCATCCAATTCCCCCGAAATCTTTTCTCGTCCACTGATTGAACTAAATGAGTCACTGGAAAAGGGCATCCAAGCCACCATTAAACTTTAATTATTTTAGTGCTACATACCATGTCTTCTGACTTGTGTATCTGCTGCATGCCATTTTGCCAACAGTGACAATTGACATTAAGAGAGAGTGACAGTTTCTAGCTGGAGAACTTTTAGGGACATTATATGGTTAACTTTTTTCCCCTCTTTTCCTCAGGGTATTTGAGAAATCATTGCAATATGTGAAGCGCTTCAGCCGCTATAAGAATCCTGATGCTGTTAGACAAGTGCGAGAGTATCCTTGAGAACAATGTTGAATCTGACTTACAGTTCCGTTCTGTGTGACTCATTCACCTTTGATCAAATTATTCTAGGGTCTATATTGTTATCTGTTTCACCATACAGATTTATTTTCATTCATATCCTGTTTGACTATTTTATTTTCTTGCTTGAATATGGAGTTTTCACCTGTCGTCCACAATAAAATCCAAGAAGTCCAGTATTTTTACCTTGAGTTCAATGATTATGCGTTATAGTATGTATCAATTAGAGAATTATAAATCTACACGAGTCGTTTGTCCATAAAAAGTAAGTAATGAAAATCATGAAATTTCATCTCAATTGTGACCTTAACTGACATACAGAATTCTAAGTAGATATCAATTGGCTGAGTTTGAGGTAATTTAACTCTTTCCCTTCACAAACTCTGTTCACAAAGAGAATTCTCATATTAAAATTAAAGAAATTTTGGATGTTTTGATGCTTTCATGCAGCTGTGTGTCCTTGGAAATCTTTGCCCTGAAACAGTTGAGGAAGCTATTGCAATGGTGCCCTCTATTAAGGTAATCATCATTTGCTTCCCCACCTTTTTCCTGCTTCTACTTTTCCTCAGAGCTGTTCTTGCTTTAGTATTATGGTTCTTGAATCCTTTACCGCTGTCGCATGAACCTTAGTTATATATTTTTTCCATAATCAACCTGATATGAAGTTGTTTCTTCTATTTGAAATAGATTAAGTAAATAATGCTTATCCAGTCCATCATCTGATTTTGTAAAAATGAATTATGCTCTATCTGGATTTACTCACTAGTAGGCTTATTCACAAATTCTGCTTTCAATTATAGCCGGATCTGGATTGGTGGATCCTCAGTTTTTCTTACTTCTAAGGATCGTAAGATCCTACTCTTCCGGTCCTAATTATATGAGCTTGTCAAGGGGTTAGTCTTAATCTTAAATATAAGACCTTGATCCATCCATGTTATCTCTAATATTTATCATTTTGTCTCCAAACTAATTTACCTATGTTACAAACTTATATATAATCTAATATAAAACAGAAGTATTTTAGGGAGATTTTGTCATATTTATTATAATTAAATAATTTATCTCACTTCCTTTATTTATCTAAATTCGTTAAGTAGTTCTTAATAATTAGACGAGTATATAGTAGGCCACAGCTGATTTGTCATACTCGGTGCGAAGCTGACATCTAGTTTATGTGGTTGCTGGTTAATTGAAGTAGTCTTGTCTGTTTCTAAAACACGAGTCTACTATAGAAGTTGAACTAGTAGATCTTTGCTTGTTGCTTAATGCATTTTCATTCTTTTTAACCTGCAGACAAGAGGACGGTCTCATGATGATGATGCAATTGAGAAAATGTTGAATGACCTATCGCTCATCAAGAAATTTGAATAAATACAATTATCTCCAGAATTTATGAATATTCTGTGTTGTGTAAGATTTTATGTACTATATGGGAAGCTCTCTTGACTACAAGCAAGTATGCTTCTGACTTCTGCAGCATTTATACCTGTCCTGTGACTTCAACCAATATTTATATACAATATAAAAATGTAAACCAGTCCCACTATTTTTGAGTCTGAATAATGTGTTTTATTTCGTAAACTCTGTGCAATGCGATTGCTACTGATTTGTTATTAAAACTCCTTTAATCATATCGTTAGGTGTATGGTCTTGATGCCAAAAGATGGTTTTAGTCACCGAAAGTGATGGATATGATAGATGCTTACAAGTGCTTGTAATTTACAATCAAGTTTGACTATAAATTGAGTCTTTTATGGCTATAAAATTATACTCCCTCCAGCATAAAAAATAGTAGGGTGTAACAAAAGTATGTGTAATAAGAGAGCAAAAGACTTGGCAAAAAAAAAAAAAGAGAGATCGAAAGATAATTTCAAGAGAGAGGATTGATAGAATTTTTAGAGAGAATTTTTTATTCATTTAATTTAAAACAATTAATTACAAGGTTTTATATAGAGTCATGTACCTAATTCTGGTTACATGACCATGATTATTTTATATAAATTATAATTATTTTATTTCTTCTTTATATTCTTATCTTCTTTTATTTTAGTTTTTGCTTTTTGTGATTTTCTCTTTTTTCTTTATATCAAGTCTTCTTTTCTTCATGGTTATGAGTCAATAGACATTCACATAATTAATATTCATAACATAGGGGGATTTGTTTTGGTTCTAAATTTAAGATTTTAATCTCCTTTGTTTACCAATTTATAATTTGTTTTCTAAACTCTTCCGATTGAGAGACTCGTTTTCAATGCAAATCATTGAAAATAATGCTCTAGGGGAAAATAATGGGTTTTAATGATCATGTTGCTCAAAACTTCTGCAACCAGAATAAATAAGGGGAGAGGGGTCCCCTTGGCGGGCTCGATTCAGTTTAACTATTTTTCTTTTTCAAGCTTTTAAGCAGAAATTAAATTTGGTAAAATTTATTAATGTGCTCAAATGATTTCTATTATTCAATAGTAATATTACTCATTCTTGGCTTAAAATATTATTCCAAATAGCATTTGTGCCTTTTTATTTTGGGAAAACCATTGAAAGGTATTGAGGAAGAAATATAATCACAAAAAAATTTTACAATAAGTGAGTAGTATGCAATAACAAATTTCAATACAGAAAATGATAATAGATGCATGATGTTCACTTGTTATTGAAACTTCTTGGTATTACATTTTTTTCTTTAGGGTCATCATGATTTCCCCTTTTGTTTTTTCATTTTTTATGTTTTTTCTCTTGTATTCTTTATGTCATATTACAAATAAAGCACAATTTTATAAATAACCATAGAAAGGCCAACAATTGACTTTGTCCAGAGATGCATATGGTCCAGGGTGGCCTCTTCCCATATCCCTTGTTTTATAGATGTCGCCGAGTAGTTTCTTCTCCTGCATTATGGGACTTCGAGCAATGTCCGTTTGATGGCCTTATAGGTTGTTCAAGATGAGATTCAAGCTTTGGGTGGTCTTTGAAACCTTACTAGTTGTCACTGCTTGTTTTATTTGTTTCGGGTGTTGTTATGTTTGTGGTTTTGTTAGTCTGTTATAATATGTTCATGTATGAGGATCAGTTGACGGTTTTCTATGTATATTTTTATCACTTTGTTAAATAAATGGTCTTTTTATATAAAAAAATATATATTAAAGTTAACAAGAGGGGCCAATATGACAAATGGCAATATTTGATAAAAAAAAATAAAAAATTAAAATAAATCACTCGCATAAAGTCAGGAAATATAAACAAATATTTTAATTATTTTTAATTGTGAGTCGAAGGAGGAAGAGGTGCTTAATTTTGTGTCTGATTCAAAGAGGCAAAGATTGGTTGAGGATTCTTCTCCTTCTCCTCCTCCTGATTCCGTAGCTAATCCTGTCGCTGGGTTGGCCAACAATTATGCTGATGTGGATGAAGAGGAAAATTATGTTAGAAGCAGGGTACTCAGACCCGGACCGGACCGGCCGGAAACCGCCAAACCGGGCAGTAAACTGGTCAGGTCCTGTCCGGTCTATTTTTAAAAAAAAAAGTCAATGTTTAAGATTTTTATTTTTAGAATTTCATATTAATAATCCTAAAATCTTTCATTTCTCATTGATTTAAGCCCCGGATTAGTTCCGGTTTAACTCCGGTCTAACTCACTGAACCTTTTTTTGCCAACATTTTGGACTGTCTGTTTTAAACATAAATTATATTAGCACATTTGTTTTTGTCACAATTTTGACCTTGTGGTCCCACCGTTTGTTAAGTTTCTGTTATGCATGGAAACACTTCAATCTTCTGGTAACATTCTTGTTGCTTGGTGCCCCTTGGTTGATCACTACTTGTTCTGATCATTATTTATTCCCCCTATTCATCATTAATCGAAAACATTTGAAGCATTACCTTTAACTTAGTTTTATGGTTATTGTTTAGAATACCTGCTAGCTTCCTATTATTGCTGCATTTATTTTAAGAAAAGAGGGTTTTTTTAAATGAATGAAATACCTGGCCACGTCTGAGTTTTTTCCTGTTGTCTGTTTGTAGGTTTACTAGAGAACAAGTTGAACAACTTGACAAAAATAAGCAATGGTCTAGAGCACTTGATGGCTCTGATTACCTTCCCGGAATGGTATTTCTTCATCTTGATTATAAAATAACTGGAATTTCACTTATTTCTGGCTGGTCACTAAATGCTATTTGCTTATATTTTGGCATTGATTAAAATTTTTAGGTGGGATTAATAACATCAAGGAGACTGATTTTGTGAATGTGACAATTCAATCCTTGATGAGAGTAACTCCTTTGAGGAATTCTTTCTTATCCCAGAGAACTATCAGCATAGCAAATCTCAACTTGTTCATCGATTTGGTGAACTCACTAGAAAGATCTGGCATGCACGAAACTTTAAAGGACAGGTTTGCTTTTGTTATTGACGTCTTAAAACTCATTCTGATACTTTAGCAGCTAACTTTTAAATGCTTGTGTCTGTAGATTAGCCCGCATGAGTTTTTGCAGGCAGTGATGAAAGCCAGTAAAAAAAGATTTCGGCTAGGTGCACAATCTGACCCAGTTGAGTTTATGTCCTGGCTTCTTAATACAGTGCATACAGATCTTAGAACCTCAAAGAAGAATAATAGCATAATATACAGGTGTTTTCAGGTTCTTCTCTGATCCATTTTACTTTTCTTATTTATTTTTTACTGATATAGTTTTTCCTAGCTGCAACAAACTTGTGCTTGCAGGGTGAATTGGAGGTTGTAAAAGAAATTCCTAACAAACAAATCACCGAGAAGAAAGAAAACAACGAGGAACAAAACCCCAATGAAAAACTTTCAGATGGTAGTTCTGAGCGGGATGCTTTTGTCACAGAAACTTCCAGGATGCCATTTTTAATGTTAGGATTGGACTTGCCACCACCTCCTCTATTCAAGGATGTGATGGAGAAAAATATAATACCTCAGGTACTATCCCTGTCATGTAGTTCTGTTACATTGCCTCTGAAATTATGTAGTTGCTATGACTTACATTGACGAATGCAGCTTGGGCCTATGTTATTGATGGGACATTCTTATGAAGTTATGCCTAGTCTAAGACTGATCTGTCAATATTCAAGCGTCATGTTGGTTGTGAGGAATAAGGTCCCTCCCACCTGGTCACGTGTTCGAATGACATTGAGAGATGAGAGAACAAGACTGATCTATTCTAAGTGAGATATTTCTCGTCTTCTCATTCTGTGTTCCGAAAGTCTTGCCGGTTTTTTTTAGGTCAAAACCTAATCTTGCCTTTTAACTTGATATTTAAATTTGTCTGTGATGCATTCTCAATGATTAATGAAAAGCACATGTCTTTTATCACGGATCAGGCATATACAAATTGATTCTGAACTATCTATAACTTCATCATCCTGCTGTGAAAATTTCTTATACTTGTGTTTATCAAGAAAATATTGCACGGTCTACTTTGACAACCAAGGCAAAGTGTTGTTTGTCTATTCTGTGTGATAAAATGTGTTCAGGAACTGACTAGAAGACACAGATATGGGAGGACCTCATATCTTTGGTTCCGCTTGATGGGTTGGAGAAAAAAGTAAGGACTTCAGTATTGTGTGGTTTATTGGGCATGGCAACCATTTCTCAAGATCTATTACTTGAATGAGATGAAAAATGGGATAAAAACTGTCAGATAAGTAAATAATGTTCTGTTGAACCTTGCTTTTTGTTTGAAAAGATATCAGTTAAATATAAAAGGGAAGCCCACTGAGTAGCATTATGAACAATCCGGCTGCACTCTTGCCCCAAATTTTTGGTCCTCAACTCAAGCAGATTCCATTTTCCTTAACTATAGAAAAGACCATTGTGAGTGAATTATATGAGAAGAAAATATACAAGCTCATGTTTGGTTATTGGAAAGGATGAGAATGGAATGGAAAATAAATATAAACAACAATAAAGTGACTTTGACCCGAAAAAAAAAATAAAGTGAACAGGGAGATAGGTTTACAGTTTTCAAATGGTAGAAGGGGTAATTTAGTTCAAATGAATACAAGTTTAGTTTGTTTTTTGGCCAAAAAAAAAAATTAGTTCAAATGAGAATTCTTAGAGTTGGGAGTCATGATTCATGAGGTCTGCTATGAGTGTGTTGATTCCCACATTTGTGGTATTGGGTTTTCCCATGGGAATGATAGTGCCAGGATAAATATGCAACCAAAACAATATGTTAAAATGGAGACATCATTCCCATTCTTTAAGCCTTGATTCTAGCAACCAAACAGGCCCTTATTTTTATGGAGTTAGCATTATGATAAATTCTTAAGCTACCTGTTGTTAAAAACCTGTTCTTCACTGCTTTAGAAGTAATGTAAGATCTCCCATTAGACTCCCTTCAGAAAAAAATTTCCAAGTTGCTTACCCTATAAAATGCATTGGCACTAGAGGATCTTGTTAGGGTCGATGTTAGACACCATGCTAAAAGTTAAAAGCTATTAGCCAAAGTGAAATTCTGTTTCCCTATTTCAAGCTTGCAACATAGAACAGGGGCCAGGGGCCATGGTCTTTCACAAGGTTGCAGGAGGTTCATGGCTTTACCTAAAAGCCCCCCATTATTATATATTTGGAGATGTATTCTCAAATTCTCATCTTGCAATTTCTCCATCTACCCATATCATGTGGCTTTGGATTTTAGTTGTTAGCATCCATAACAATCTAATCATTAATTTGAAGATATTGCTTCCTGGCAATGCTATGTGAGAAGGCATTCAAGGTAAAAGAAAAATGTAAGAAGCAAGCATAAGATGTTACTTTAACACATTTCTAATTTGTAGACTTGAGGACTGATCAATTTAGCTGTCGTATTCAAGTTTCTTTGTATGCCCTTCTCTCCTCATGTCTGCTAATTAGGTTTTGTTTCCAGGTTCCACTGTTCAACATATTAAAGAAGTTTGATGGGGAGATCGTCACAGAGGTTGTCCGTCCTCATGGCTAGAATGCGATACCGTGTGACCAGACTGCCACCATACATCATTCTACACATGCATCGATTTACGAAGAATAACTTTTTGTGTTGGATGTTCTACTTTTAATACCTTATGTGTATTTTTTCCCCTTTTAAAATATAATTATGTCAGACGTTCCTTCCTTAAAACTTTGTTAGTAAATCTGCTCCTTAACCCTTTAGAAAATACATATCATACTAACGAACTCAATTAACTTATTTAATCTAATCAAATTAAGTAAATATGTCTTATATTAAGTACGAAGGGTGTAATTTTTCATAATCTATTTCTCCACCAATACCATGGTTGGTACAAGTTACCTAACACTCATTTTTTCCACAATCTATTTTTCCAAGAGAACCCATGGGTTTGGTATAAGCTAGGGAGAACAACTTTCAATAATCACCTTTTTCACAAAATCTATTCCACCTAAAAATCGTTTTTTCCCACCCACAAAATCTAACCTATTCAAAATTTATTATCTAAAAGCTAATCCAAACACACTGTGGACTCACAATAAAAAACTATTTAGGTATGAGATGCAGGATTGCTCGTCTCAGAAACTCTTCCTCAAATGGCTGCACTCTCAGAGGCTTATATGAAAATATATGAACAGCAGCAGTAACATTCATTGATATATACATATGGTTATTGCCTGGCGAATTGGTTCAGGGTTTTGAAATTGAATGTCCTTTTGTAAGAATCCCCTTCAGAAGATGAAATATCCCAATCCAGTGTTGTTTTTTTGTTGTAAACTCCTTTGTTAGAATTGCATCTGAGCTGATAGGGTGCCTGAATTACTTTTTAAAAAAAAAGTAAAATTCAATATTTTTTCCCTTGGTGAAACATCAATATGCTCCATGGGTGAGTTCGATGATCATAATTGACATTATGTATGGCTTTTGACATTCAAATTTTAGCAGCAATAGTCAAACGCATATTACAAGCAACAATTTCATTAATGTCTAAATTATTTATATCATTATTACTTCCTCCAATCTTTAGTATAAGACATATTTACCTAATTTGATTAAATTAAGAAAGTTAGTTAATATGACATATATTTTTTAAAATCTTAATCATACTCCTTAATTCGCTCATTCTTCTCCTTAATTATTGGTAAGAGAGCTTCAATAAGAGTAAATTAAGAAAAGATTAATAAATATAAAAATATATATTATATTTAGGACTAACATTAACCCTTCAAATGTGTCTTATATTAAAGACTAGACGGGATATTATTTTATTTTATTTGTAAGTACATAAGTTGGAGAGCGGGCAAAAAAAAATGTACATAAGTTCGAGAAACTACAAGTTTATTTCTTAAATTTATTTTAATATCTAAATTAATTGTATCCACACTAACATGGAAATGATAAATTCCATTTAAGAGTAAGAAGCAAGCCCCTTGACCTTGAATAACAAAGATCATTCGTTTGGCTTAATCCCGCAATGTGCTTTTCATTTTTTATTTTTTTTATTTTAATGTCAAAAAATCACGCTGGGGCACCTTCGAAAATTAATGAAAGTAGGTCTAGATGCAACATGATGTTTAATAGTTCATTTTGTTATATTTGAAAGCAATACATTAATTTTACAATCAACCATTATAATTATATAATATAAAACTATTTAAAAGTCACAAACAATACAACCAATTTCTTCAAATTTCAATTCAACATCTTTAAAAGTTAGCTAAACGGGATTGCCTTTAGAGGAAAGCACAAATTTTATTTGTTTTTTCTTCTTTTCGTCAGCGAAAGCACAAATTTTCAATCCAAGCATTGGTAGCATATGATAATCAGCTTTAAAGATTCCCCTAATCAAAACTATTTTTATCTATAAAATATGATTGACTGTACAAATAATCAAATCTGCAGACAAATTGTAAGTTAAAAGTTACAACACAGCTCAGTGATCCAACTAATCTTTGCTTGGACAAAAATCTTGATTTTTGCTATCATGACAAATTTCTTCTGATGGCAACAACTGTTCTTGGACCCGAGCAACTAGCTGAGATGCTTCTCCATCTAAGTTCAGGGGACGCCTCGGCAAACTCTGAAAACAAGAAGATTTAGCCCATGATTTTTAATTCGACAAAATGATCACATACAAAACAAATATCAAAGGGAATTATTAATTTATTATTACCTCAGACGTCCACAAGCAATCGCGTGCTTTGCGAGGGATTATATGGATATGAGTCTGAAAATTCACACGTTCAATAATAGAATTAGCCATGTTGAACATTTTTTAAAGGGTTAATATCATTGTTGGATCTTACAGTTTGATCAGATTTTGGTTTTGGTCCTTGTAGTTTCATAAGAATTTAGTTTGAGTTTAAGTATAAGGGCCCTAAACCAAAACTCGTTAGAAATATAGGAACAAGTTGTTAAACTCAGACCAAATCGTTATAAAGCTATAGAAATCAAAACCAATTATTACTAAAATTTGATCAAACTGAATTTGCATACAAATTGTAATGTCTGATTCTTAAATAAAACATCTCACATGAAATATAACTTGCCCGGCAGCTCTTCCATTGTTAACCAACAAGTTGAATGAATCTGCAGAATTCCACATCATGCACAAATAGACTCACAGTCACAGGCCAGCTTCTTAATCATGCAAAAATAATTTGTTTAATGATTTTTTCTAAGTTTCAGGAAAATGTCAAAACAGAATATATCTGATCACGAAATGATTCATTTTTCAATAGCAGGAAAGCTAGTCCAGATAGGAAATAATATCAAAGTGTAGTATTTTCAAATCCAAAGCAAAAGCGGATAATATTTGAATTTGGGCATGGCCTGTCAAACTTAACCAGTGAAATTATTAGGCTCAACGGAAGAGAAGAAATTAAGGCCTCATAGAAAGGGAAAATAAATAAATAATGTCGATGACAGAATAAAAGAATTTTAAGTGAATACCACAGCCAGTAGCTTTTTGTATGGCATTGCTAAGGAATGGCACTTTTGAACACATTGCAGCTACAACCTGCACCATAAGTCATTCTGGTAACTAAAATGGAATAATTTTTTTATGCCACAAACCTTTAAATTAAATCAATTTGCACATCCTTTTCAAGCATTTTACCCAGGATCTGACTCAGTGGACTCTACAAACTTGAAGAAATTGCAACAATGATAGGAGAAGAATTATTAATACTCAACAGAAACAAAGCCAAAAAATGTCAGTTTTGAACTAGGAATTGAGCGACTTTTGGCCATTTTGTTATACTAATTTGTGTAAGAACTGAAAATTTCAATTCTATAAGGCCGCCCACAGGATTTTCGTAACCTGGATCCAGGTCACCAGAGATTTTTCTTTTTGGTCACAAGAGTTGGCAGTATATTTCAACAACAAAATGTCAACAACATAAAAAATTATGAAAGAATGGGCTCTTTAATCAGTCCAAACCTTCAGGCCAGTGTTTGGGTGCATTAAAAGGAAGCCATAGGTACAAAATAAGATCCACCAAATAAAACAGGGTACCACAACAAAATTAACAGCCGGAGGATCCACTTAAGATGGTTGAAAGTTCAGAGTTTCGAAAGTGTCAACAGTTACTCTAAATACAGGAGGGCCTGATAAGATAAACAAAATAGTAAAACCAAAAAAAAGGGTACTGGTGGTTCTGTTAGCTTATAGTATTAGAATAGAGGTTAAGCCGATGAGGAATCATTTTTGGTGAATCATTCACCAAATGGCCCCAATGTTCTCAAAATGTTATCAGGTCACAAGTGTCGCCCACCTTAAATCCCAACACCGGCTTCTACAAAAGTAAAACATGAAATCCAACAAAACTCTAGCAATTTGATTTCTGCTTTGTTTGATTATATACGTTCAAGAGATTTCCATTAATTTACCAGATTCCAATGTGACAAGGTACTATTTTCAGTTATACAGTTGTTAGCATTGTGTTCTACTTTGGTGAACATGGACGATGCAGTCAAAGACATTGGTGCAACATGTGATATTGCAACTTGTGAAGGGGAAAAGGTCTGAGAGTTTCATATTGAAGACTTTGAAAGTGGAAAGAGAACTGTGCATCAATACTACCGGCTGGCTAAACTCTTGAATTGATAACTTATTCTTTTATTTGAGCAGGCTACTCTTATTATTATTGTTATTGTTTTATTCATCAAGCCATCTACTGTCTGTTGTCCTCTTTTGGTCCTTTTTCTCATGTCCAACAATTTATGGAATGAGAAACAGTGATATCGTATTTTCAATTTTAAACCTTCTCTCACTGATGCAAATTATTTTTACCACAAAGTTCTGAACCCAGGAACAATTAGAGACCCAAGGGGGACGTTGATACTTGTGTATCACAAGTTTTTTTCCATGCTTGGGTACATACACTAACACATGTAATATCATTTGGCCTTTAAAGTGTCAAGGAATCAACATAGTACAATTTCCTTATTATTTTGTTAATGCCATCATCATCTAGCACTAAGAAAAGATTTACCATCACCTTAAAAGCATATACAAACTATTGATAAAAACAGTCAATAAATATATTAGAACTTCAGACCTATTGAAATTACTTACTGGTTGGCAAAAAAAAAAGGAAAAAAAGAAATTACTTACTGATGGAGGGGTAGCATCTAATGAAGGAAAATGAGATTTGGGGATTATGAGAGAGTGCCTGAAAGCAAAAAGATTGGAAATGAGATGTTGATACTCAAACAATGCCATGTCCAACAATCAAAAAAATAAATAAATAGTTTTAAAAGTTTAAACCTGTAGGCATAATTTTGTATTCGTTACCATGTCATGTTTTAGCATGTGATAAAGTGATGAAATTTCAAAAAGGCCTGAACTTTTTTGCTATCTCATTCTCACACAAAAATGCACACAATTACTTCCATCAGATTGTTTCTCTCTATATAACCTAAGCTGGTCCACCATACCTCATCTTTTCTTGGTTATTCCTATTATTTACTGAATCAGACAGATCTACCTAACATCTCCATAAGAAACTTCTAAATTTCTCAAGTATTGATGGAGATGGTCAAAATGTTCATGAAATTTCTGCCATCCCATGGTTCACAATATGTCCATTTGTACTTGCAACTAAGATATATGATACCTTACCCATGACTCAGTGGATTTGTGTCCAATATACATATGCAAAAGTCATCTTCATACAGCTGTCAATTTCAATAAACATTAGGAGAAAATTTGTCAGAATGCCCAAAGCCATCAGTAAAGACAGCAAAGTAAATTTTTAGAATGGAAAAAGTTCACAGAGCATTGTCCACAATGTCAATTTCTACATCTCAACAATGGCCATAAATTTGCAATGCTCTAAAAAGTAAAAACTATTACTTGAATTAGAAACCTTGTCAATTTAATCCCTAAAAGTCTAAAAAGATGCGGGCAACGAAAAGCCCATGAGCTCTCAAGCCAATAGCATTGACACTTTTAGAGTGAATATTAAATCTTAGCCACTTGAAAGTAAGACATGTAATGAATAAGTTATACCAACTGTGCTTTTTAAGAACCTTACAGTCTTTATGATTTTATAAGCCGGTCATCTTATCACTTTCTCATAGACGTAATATTATCCCCGTTATAATATTTAAGCAACCACGCGGGACCGCATTCCAGTTTGCCATATCAATGACTGTTTGCCTATTATTGAGAGAGAGGGAGGTTGTTTCCTGTATCCTAAGAAGTTGGGTACTTGGTTTACTAGCACTTAAAGCAGCAGCAGAATGTCCCAAACAGTTGGCAAAAAATAAACACAACTCTCACAAGATTTACCAAGTTGGTAAACACATTAAACACGACTAGCACAACATGCATATGAAAATTTTGGAAATTTTATTCTATAAATGCAATTTAATGCTAAATTAGAGCAACTACAATTCCAGTTTGCCCACAAGATATCAAAATTATCACAATTTTCTCAGCCAGCAAACAAATAATCACGTATTGGCTCTAATTACCAAAACAAGACGCGTGAGACCTATAAAAGAATAAGAAGGCCAAAAAAATCCAGAAAACAAAATCATACCTTGAAAGCGGTTGATTCGCCACGGATAATCTTACAGAAAATGCAATCATCCTGCAACTTCTCTTTCTGCGTATCACGCAATCGATTTCCACGATCGGAAGAGGAGGAGGAACAAGAAGAAGTACAAGGCGAATCCGAAACCCGCAAACGCAGAGACGAACTATGATCGGGACTGAACCCGATGGGGCGAAGATGGGAACACAAAATGGCGAGTCTCCTTGTCTCCATCGAAGGGCTTCAAGAGAAATATTTCACGGAAGAAGGTGAAGGAGTATGCTTCGCCATGTGTTGTGTAGGAAGGGTTTCGATTTTGAATTTGAAATGAGCACACAAGCTTCGATCTTTCTATTAATTTTTTATGATCGTTAGTTACAACTTGGAGGTTAAGATGGTTTCCTGCTTATCCACATTGCAGACAGTGAGACTGGGTTTGACGTAGCAGAAAACTTGGGCTATCATTGACCGATGACCATCATGATCCAAATGAATTTTTATAGGGGGAAAAACCAAAAGAATTCGCTCCACATATTCAAGGGAGTAAATATATTAAGGGCATTTTTATGGAGATATTTCTTGTCGGACTTGATTAATGAATGGATTTTCAGATATCCCTAATTCAATTAGGACTGTGGTCATATTTACAAATGAGGAACCGGTTTTAGTACTAATTCTAAGATAGTTAAACTCACATATTTAAGAAAATTTATAGAAAATAAATTTGGATTGTGAACTTCAATTATAAACTCATAAAAATTTATTTTTATTAATAAAAATCACTATGCATGTAAGTCATTTATACTTTTTTCTTACATATAGAGAAATGCATTAAATTGATACAATTTTTTATATTTATCTTTATTAAATTTTTTATCTCTTCCTACTTTATAAATGATTTTTACATCTCTTTCTTCTTTCTCTCTCTTTCCAATAGAAGTAAAATAGGGGTAAAATTGAGAAAATATCATTAATTACTATATTTTCAACAAAACTTTTCATCTACAAGTAACCTATATTTATGTACAGAGGAATAGCCAGATAGGTGCTAAAAGTATGTAATTAAAAAATAAAAATATAAAAAATGGTAAAAATTTAATTTAAATATATTTTAAATATAAATATTTTAAATCCATAATCATTCATAGTTCATCATATCCAATGATTAGCACCAAAGGCTCATCACAAATACGTTCAAATCAAATAAAATTTTAGCGATCCAGATTTAAAATTTTTACCTAACAACTTTTAAATAAAAAATAATTGTCTTAAAAACTAATAGTTAAGATATTTTCTTTCTTTTAGATTTTATACACATTAAAATATTTTTTTGGAAAAAATAAAAGTGAAATATATTCAATTTAAACCATGCAAGTTAGATCTTAGTGATGAAGAATCAAGAGCTCTCAATACTTTTCATTCCGATAAATATTAAAACTAGTTCTTAGGGTGTAGGGGAAGAGTATTTTTCTCCTTTACTCAATCCTATTGATAAGGAAAAGAGTGAATGACTTTTTTTTTTTTTTGTTCTATTTATAAGTCACTATCATAAATTTTTCATATGAATATACAATTTTACATTTCATTTATAATTATGTGCAAACTTGGTATAGTGTATATAAAATATATGCAAAATTAAAAAGTTGTTGAATTTTAAGGCATAGTTAATGACTTTTAAGGTTTTTTTTTAATTCCGATAAAATATGTTAGATGTGATATATAAATAGGATCAAAGGAGTACATGTGTAAGTCACTTCTTAAATTTATTAGGGTTAAGGTGCAAATTTAGAAACCAAATATTTATCAATGGGCACCCAATACAACTAATTATTTTTGGATACAAAAGTAGACATATAATCAATTTATTTTGTAGTACTTATAACAACGCCGTTAACTTGAGTCAACTTCCGTTACTTTTTACATTGTAGGTCTCGTTAGTCTTCTCACTCTATTATTTTAATATATTTTTAGAAAAGTAAAGGTGCAAATTTAATAGTGAACTATCTCTCTATAGGCACCAAACACAATTATTTTTCATAAGAGCAATTATAAGATAAATATGAGTATTTACATAAGAGCATGTACATTAATGCCCTTACTTTTTTTTTTTATAATAGTATTTACAAGATAAATATGAGCATTTACATGACAAATAGAAGAATTTAAAAGAATCCAGGGAGTTAAAAAACTTTAGTTATTCACATATTTAACCTGTTAAAAAAAAATTTTTACTGCACCCTTTTGGATCAAAATAAAATTAAGTTTTGTTAGTAGCAACACAATAATACCCTTACTTTATTCTTTTATAAGAGCGTTTACAAGATAATATGGGAAAAATCAATATGTGAATGACTAAAATTTCTTAATCCCTGAATTCTTTTAAATTCCTTTATTTGTCCTTTAAATGCTCTTATGAAAAAAAAAAAGTAAGGGCATTAATGTAAATACTCTTATGCAAATGCCCATATTAATATTCTAAATGCTCTTATGAAAAATAATTGTGTTTGGTGCTTATAGGAAAATAGTTCATTGTTAAATTTGCATCTTAACCCTTCTAAAAATATATGAAAATAATAGAAAGTGAGAAGATTTGTGGGACCCATATAGCAAAAAGTAACATATAGTGTTGCTATAAGTGCTACCAAATAAATTGATTATGTCTACTTTTATACCGGAAAATAATTAGTTGGGTTGGGTGCCCATAAGAAAATAGTTTATTACTAAATTTGCACCTTAACCCAATTTATTATATTTTTACATATAATATATTATTCTTGAACTTTTTAGTTCTCACTTATTCATTCATATTAAATATGGGCAAAGTTAAAAAGCTTTTGACCAATTTTTTTTTAAAAAAAAATTAAAAACAGAGTTCATGTGGTTTAAACGTTTTCATGTTTTACGGAAACATGTTGAAAACTCCGTATAAACAACACCATATGAGTACCAAAAAAATTAAGGAAACTGACTCTAAGCACCTTAATAATTAATTCGGTCTAAAAAATATTTTTTTTATTTTATCTATATTTAAATGAAATTTTTTTGAATTTACATTACATTTTTTACTGTATTTAAAACCTTTAAATACGGGTAATATTAAAAAAACTTAATTAATAAATAATCAGATGACTTATAATAAGAACTAGATATAATAATTGTTAATGTTATTTATTCGACATTTTGACTAACAATACATAACAAGTTTAATTTATTTTTTTAAAAAATAAACTTTTGGGCTAAGCAGGCACAAACAATTTTTCCACAAAAACTATAGTTTTAATATAAACCACCCAATGTTTGCCCGAAAAATATAAACCATCCAAACACTCTTTCTATTTTTTTCCCAAAGAAAACTGTGTTTAAGGTGGAAAGCCATGGTTATTTAGCAGCCAACTTTTTCTATCTTTTTAAAAACTATTCTCTAAAATCAATTTTTTCAAATCATTTTTGTCACTTGTTTATAAAAGTTATTCTCTAAAAGTTAATACACGCAGACTCCTTTGTGTGGGATTTTCCCTTCATATAAATTTAAAAATTCTCTCATAAAGATATTACGCACTATTATATTAGTTCGTAAATGTTATAAATTTGTGACAAATACTCCTCTAATTCTATTTATTTGACGAGGAAGTTCATATTTTTTATTCTTACTATAAGATACATTATTAAATTTAGTCTATGAATGTATAATTTTATGTTTAGTTTATCATCAGACACTAGTCTCACTCATTTCTTCTGATACAGTTAAAAAATAATTAAATTTTAAGATATGGTAATGATTTTTATTTTTATTTTTTTTTTGGCCAGCGGTAATAATTTTTCTTATCCAGGTGGGTTGGAAGTATGTTATAATTTAGGGATAAGGTGAGTTCAGCACTTTGAAGTATTGTTTCATGTGTGTGGAGTATCATAAAGCATTTTGTAGCCTATCCAACACTTGAATTTTTTTTAGATATGTTTAGCACTCTAGAATATTTTATTGTACATCAAGCACTCTTAAATATTTTTCGAAATGCATCTTGCACCTTAAAGTTGTTTATGCAAACTAAATTTTGATAGATTGGTATTGAGAATGGAATTGGTACTAGGATTGAGATTGAAAGTACGATTAGGATTTTAAAATTATGTTTGGTATAAAATAAGGGGAAAATCCCATATAAATACTCTCAAAATTTTAATATCTCAAATCAATGACTTCAATTTTATAAATGACAAATCAGATTGAATGTATCAAATTGGGATTTAAAAATGTTATTGAATTACCTTACTGGCCCTCCCACTTCCTGCTGTCTCTATCTTCTTTCTGCTTGTGACACCCTATTTTGTCTGGACCTCACTTAAAAATTTAAAAAATTAATAAAAAAAATCCTCTCATTAATGATGATTAGTGTCTAAATTGACAATCATCATTAAAGGGAAAATTAAAAAATAAATAAAAAATCCTCTCATTGATGATGATCGGTGTCCAAATTGGCAATCATCATTAAAAGAAAAAAAATCAAAAAAAAAATCCTCTCATTGATAATGATTAGTGTCCAAATTGGCATTGTAATTTATTAAAGGAAAATAATATATATATATATATATATATATAAGTATCTCTCATTCATAGGTTTAAATTAGGAAGTTGCTTGTAGGGAAAATATAAGAAAATAAAAAAAAAACTACAAAATAAAAAAAAATCTTTCATTTATGTTGATAAGTTTAAATTAGGAAGTTTTATTGATAGAAAATAAAAAAATAAAAATAAAAAAAATTCTCTATTGATGGTGATTAGGTCAAGTTAGGTAGTTTTTAACATAAAATACAAAAAAAATCAAAAATGAAAATTCAAAAAAGAAGGAGCGTTTATGAAGAAAACCCTACCTTGAGACTATAAATAGGAGTGTAAAGGTTGAAGCAAGACACATAAGAATTTTGGGAGAGCAAGGAGCCAAGGTAGAGAGTTAATTTGAATTCTTATTTCATTCCTCAAACATAATTCTAAGGGAGAGAAGTTCATCTATTGTTTTTCATTTCCTGGCCTTACATTTGTAGGTCTGTGACTGAGTTTTCATCCCTTTCTTTTATTTCTAATGATACATGGGATCTTATGTAAGTGCTGCATGTGACTGACTCTCCTTCACCATGCTTTCATAATTTCCTTCTCATCCTTATGCTTACCTCATTTAGAACAACTTGATTTATTTTTATGCTTACTGTGCTTTCACCATGCAACTTGATTCACTGTGATTACATCTTTATGCTTTCATTACCACATCTTTATGCTTACCTCATCGTGATTCACATGTGCGTGAATCATGCACCATGACTTTGATATATGTTGGGGTTGCCAAACATAATAGATCAGGTGGCTTACAAATGCGAGGATCAATGGTATGTGTTGGGCTCTTTCATATTCTGGGTATTATTGATTAACCTAGTAGTCATCCTTCAGGAAAACAAAAACAAAAGTGAAACACCTTGGCTTATAGTGTAGGGTAGAGACCAAATTATTGTTCTCTTATTCATTTCTGCTTCCATTTTCAATATTGCGAGGCTAATACCATGGAACTAAAGCAAATTAATGACACAAGAAGTAGGTCCCATCGAAATTTGAATCATATTTTTTTTTCCTTCATAACCACAGACAATAAGATCAATGTTCATCCTATTTTCAGTAAGAGTTTGCTCTATAAGCCAACGATGAGGATGGGCATACAAAAGTTGAATATCAAAAGCAACACCCAGACTAGGAGCAGGGAGCATGAGTAACAACAAGTGAAGGGGTATTTAAAGGCATATGGGATTTAGAAATTTACATTGGTGACATATTGAGCTTTTGAACCCTATACTGATAGGATTTTTTGCTAGGGTCGGATGTAATACCCCGAATTTTGAGACTTGAGGCTAGAGAATAAGCCTGAAATAAGTGGACTGCTAAGCCCCAATTTAGCAGGATCCTAAATTTTGATTAAGTGTTAATGACTCCAAAAGTAGATGTGGTTAGTGATAAATAACCCTTTTGGAGAATATGATGTGATTTGGGATTCAAATGTGATTCGTATGTGTTGTGGGCAGCGCCAAAACTCTGTATTTAAGTTCAATTATGGATTAACCTCTAAATTGACTTAGAATATAGGGAGGGCGCATAAGGTGGTGTAAATGAATGAGAAAATGAGTTTGATGGTGATTCAAGAGGAATTACCATAATCAGGGGCAAAATGGTAAAGTTACCGACCGATTGGTCAGTTACCGAAAAGAAAACTCATTGGTAACTTCAAGATCAATGGTTGAGATTGATTTGTGTAGAGATCAAGGGGTGGAATCAAGTGTATGTGTGTATATGTGAGCTCATACAAGATGGAGCAAGAGTGTGACACATGGTACTTTTTGGACCCTTGGATCTTGGTCAAAAGTTCAACACTCTTTCTCTCTTCTCTCTCCCTTATTTGGACATTTTGAAGGCCTAAAAATCTGCTCCCTTCTTCATCATCTTCATCTCATCATCTCATCTCTCTCTCTTGTTTCTATATGTTCGTCCATGGCAAGGAAGAAAGAGAAAAGAATAAGATGAGATTTGATGCATTTGGTGTCCTCTAATGCTTGAATACCCTTCATTAATATTGTTCATAGTGATGAGAGCTTCATTGCTATGGTTTTTGATTTGTGAAAGGAGGTGTTTAATGGCTTGAGGAAATTTGGAAAGATGAAGAAGCCAGAAATTGGGTTGGGAAAGAGGAAGAGGTGAGTATTTGAAGTCTTTTGATCTAAGTTTTGTGATTTGTGGATGAGCTTTGTGAATTTCAAATTTTGCCCTGATTTTCATGTGATTTTGAATTGGAAGAAATGCATGGTGTAATGTGGTGCAATTGATGTCATGTTGTGTTTTATGGTCATTGGAATTGATTTGGGAACTTGAGATGGAAAGTTGTGCAATGTTGAGTTGAAATATGATATTGTGTGACATGTTGTAATTCATTGTGAAACATGTCAATATAATGTGAATTTGGTTGATTTGGTGTTTCCAATGGATTCCTTGTGAAAATTTGTGTGGGAATGATGTTTGGTATGAAAATGGGACCATTGGAAGCTAAAGTGTGATAATTGAAATGTTGTCCATTGAAGTTCTATTTTGAGCAGTCTATTTGCGTGGACGTTTTGACTAGGCAAATGTTGTCTAAAATTTCTGAAGCTTTCCAGTCTTAAATTTCACATCCTAAGCTTCAAAATGGACATATAATTTATGCCATTTCGTTTTGTGAGCTTGGAGATATAACTGTCCAAAATTTGATGTCGAAAATGGACTCTGTTTAGGGGCAGTGTTGAATTTTGGGCAATTCTATATTTGTGTGGTGATTTCTAGTAATGGTACATATTTTTCCTATGAAGAGGACTTAAATACTTTCATTTGGCTTTGGAATCACCTCATTTCAATTTTTCTGGAATTAGTTATGATTTTTAGAAGTTCAGCCAAGAAACAGGATTTTCTTGGCCACGGCCCAAATAGTTCTGACCTATTTTTGGCCGCGGCCAACCCCCAAAAATGACATTTTGGACTTCCGAAAATGGTCTTTGGTCAAGTGTTTCCCAAGCCTTTAGGTATGTGTTTAGGCTTTGATTAGCTACCTAAAGGTCATGAATAGTAACCAACTTTAAGTGTAATGAAAGTAAATATTTGGAATAGAGAATAACCATATACCCTTGCTTTGGTTATAGGGTTTATGTTCACCCTGATCGTTGTTCGATATTCGTCTGATCGTGAGTAGCTGGTGCTAGAGCATACGTGGAAAGAGTAAGGGTAGGGAACATATCTCTCCTGCATGTATTTTGTAATGGCCCAAATTTTAATTAAGGGCTAATCATGATTATTATGGATAATTATGAATTTAATTGGCATTATTATGTGTTTTATGGCAATATAAATTAGGGTAAAAGTGCAAAAATAGCCATGAACTTTGTTCAAAAGTGTAAAAATAACTATGAACTATTTTTGGTAGCAAAAGTAACCATGAACTATGTAAAATGGGGCAAAACCGTTAAATATGTTAACGGTCAACGCACGATCAACGGTCATATTTAAAGGTTTTGCCCCATTTTACATAGTTCATGGTTACTTTTGCTACCAAAAATAGTTCATGGTTATTTTTGCACTTTTGAACAAAGGTCATGGCTATTTTTGGACCTTATCCCTATAAATTAATATGTCATAATTGGTGGAAAAATTGGAAGAATGAAATTTTTGGCCATGAGTTAGTAATTAAGGGAGAAATTAATTACTAGCTAAGAGAAAAATAATATGTGTGACTAAATGGTAAATGGAGGGATTAGAGAAACTAATGGTTGACTTATTTTGTGCAAACCAATGGCATGTGGACATGTGTCAAGATGAGAATACGAGAGAGGGTGAGAAAAGTCAAATTCCATTTGTTTAATGTTTTCTCTCTCCTTTCTTCCCTCATTTTCGGCTAAAGCATAGGCATAGGGAGATGATGATTCCTTCATCCTCCAACACACTCCATCTCTCATTCTCTCTCTCTTTCGCCATTAGAGACCAAAGAAGGAAGAAGAAAAGCTTGTGATTTTGATAGGTAAATGACCTCCATTGTTCAAGTTATCTTCATTAATGTTGATCCTTGGAGTGAGAGCTTAATTTTGATGTTTATATGTGTTTATTGGTGTTGATTTGTGGCCACACGAATTTTGGAGATTAGTGAATCAAGAAATCTCTTTGGCAAAGTGAAAGAGGTAAGTGAGACTAATCTATCTATCTAAGTTTTATGCCAAATGATTTAGTTTGAAATTTTTGGAAATGTTGGTCTTTAATCCGAAAATGAGGACCACTGGGTTGTTGGCATGTTTTTGGCATAGTAATGGTATGTTGAAAATGTATATGGATAGATAGGATTGATTTGGGATGGGATGGTATGTTTGGGTGATTTTGGAATTTGGATGATTATATTGTCCAAAACCAAAGCATGATAATGGAGTAGGATTTAGGTCATTTTGATGATTCCATTGAATTCCTTGGATGTTTTTGTGTGGGACTAGCTTTGGTACAAGTTTTGAGTCCATTGGGATCAATTGGGCAAGTGTTAGGAAATATGGTCTATTTTGCTGCATTTTCTGGTTTCTGATAAAATCACACAAGTGATTTGAGGTTCACTCGAGTACGGGATGAACATCACTCGAGTGAGGTAGTACAATTTCCCTTTCTGCTCTCTGTGTTCTTGTTGCACTTCCGTGGTCAAAGGCAAGTGTTGCCTCACTTGCAAGTGTGGTGGGACATCACTCGAGTGAGCTTCCTATTACTCGAGTGCATGTGTATTTGACACCAAGGACTTGCCTCTCGGGTTGTCACTTACGGTTATAGTGCAAGAGTGTGCCTTCTCACTCGCGGTTATGTGGTATTCACTCGAGTGCAATGGGCTATGCTCGAGTGCTCCTAATCCTTGAGAACTTTGGGTGCTCTTGGGTCTTCACTTTCTGCATCTCGCTTCCCAGTACTCAAGTGAGCATTTGGCTATCACTTGAGTGTTGCTTTCTGTGCTCGAGTGTTCATTGTCTCTGAAAGTTTCTGGTGCTCTCGGGTATTTACTCATTGATCTTCACTCTCTAGTACCTGAGTGTAGACCGTACCTTCACTCGAGTGAGGTCTCCTTCACTCGAGTAGCCATACAATATCACTCGAGTGAGGTCATCTTCACTCGAGTGTCTCACTAAAAAATATTAGGTTGAGCTTTCAAAAAGGAGACCTTAGGAGATAGTCTTCCAAACCTTTAGAGCTATTGATAAAGTTATTCATGGGTACTAAAAGAGCAATAATGATAACCAAATTAAGTGTTAAGAAGTCATTGAGAATTGGAATAGAGAATTAACACTTCGCCCCTAATTATGAATATAGGATTTGATATTTTCCCTACTCGGGAGAGACCGACGCCAGGACACGCATGGAAGGATCAAGGTAGTGACTCTTCTCTCATATTGTGTATGATGTTTTGGTATGCATGACTTGTCATTGAGTTTTGTGAACTGTATGTGCCATGGTCCATTATAGCGTGAGCAATGCAGCATGAGCCGTTTAGGGATTGACATGGATATATAGCTCGACCGTTGTAGTGCCGTGTGTTATGTATCTTGCCTTTATGGCTTGCGTGTGAAATGCTTTATATGAATCCCAGCTGTGGTGAAATATATTGTGTGAACTGTTGTGGTGTAATACAGCGTGAGCAATTTAGCATGAGCAAATGTAAGGGTGACTTGAGTCATACCTGCCCTTGCTGCTGTAACTGCCGTTGTAGTTTCCATGTGTGTGTGATGATTTGCTTCCATGCCTTATTGTTGTGCATACTATGAGTGATTTGTTACTATGGGGATTCTTTAGAATCTCACTCTCCCAAAACAAATTTTAGATAGGGCTGAAGGATCCAAAGGAAAGCAGGTGATAAGAGCAGGTAGAGCTCTGTATTGGGAGTGTTTTGATTATTTGGTTATCATGTAAATCATTGGAATATTTTGTTGGGAATTACATGTACATGTTGGATAGTAATTGTGTAATCCCCTTATTATGGGAGACTTTATAGGCAATTATGCCTTGTAGACCCTTATTTAATTAATGGAACTCGGGTGTGTCGGGAATTTATACTATACTCTGATATGTATGAATGAAATCATCCTGTATAGGCCATTTATGTATTGAAATATGAATATGAGACTGTTGTGAACATGTTTTGTAAAAGTTTTTGTAAACCTTGATTTTGGGAAGTTTAATTTCGAACAAGTCCCAAATCATCTTACGGTCTCTAATTCCACTTAATTACGTTTTCAGAAACTTAATCTCGGCCTATGTCGTGAAGGGGGTTACATATTTGATATTTGTGTTAGTGTGTTGGTGCATATCTTTGCTTTGCATGATTATGTGTAATTTGAAGCTATGTTTCAATTTATGCTATGGCCATCAGTATGTTGTTTGAAGCATTGAGCTTACAAATTTGTTATTGTGTGAGCATGAGTTATGTGATGCAAGCATGTCATGCATTAAACATTTATCATACATGCATATTGGTATTGTTTTCCTACTGAGGTTCTCTTGAATCTTACCCTTCCTACTAACCTTTCAGACAGGGTAGTGGATCGAGGATGGAGCAGGCACCAAGGGCCACGAAGACTCCTTCAGGTTGTCATTCTGGGTGTTGGTTATTATTGTTGGGAGTATTATGTATTTGGATGTAGATATGTTTATATGGATGGGTATCTAATTCGGTATTTGGAAACGACTTTGTGTAATCCCCGTTTGGGAATTTGTATTGGGCGCTTGTGCCCTGTAATACTTTGATTAATGAATGAAACCCAGGGACTAGCCGGAACTTATTTGCGTACTCTGATATTGGTATGAACGTGATTTATCTTCATGAAGTAATTGTATTCGAAATATGAATGTGAGACCAGGTGAAAAGTGTTTTGAAAGGTATTTGTGGAAAACCCTATCGGAAAGATGGGATTGTAAATGAGGTCTCTATTTCATTTTAATCATGTATTTTGGATATAATTATGTAGGAGGTTACATCGGACCTATCCAAATTTTTGTTTCCAAACCACGTAAGGCTTATGTGTTATGTATATAACCATTCCTTAAGAAAGAGTTTTTGTTAACTGCATGTTACACAACTCTTCCTTCTTAATTCTAGAATTGTGTAATCCTAAATATTTCTGCCATGAATTATCAGCAGGTAATGTCAATATTAGTTTTGTGAATGAGGTTTTGGTTGACATAAAATGGATGCGATAAAGTTTGTTGTTGTAAATGCTTCAAATTCAAATAAAGTCATTTTTCTAAGTTGTCTTCCCTTTCTTTTTAATTGATTCTAGATTATACGAAGTTCTAATAAGAAACATGCCAAATTATACTCTATCATACACAACTCATTAGAATTTTTTGAAAAAAAAGGAAAATCAAATTATGCAGTTTTCATTTTCTTGATATCATGGTATGCTTGGTATAGTGTGCTGGTTAAGATTTAGAAAGACTGAAGTGAGACAATAGATTATTGGCATAGTGTGCATGCTGCTAAAATTGTATGCCCTCATTGTATGTTGTGTTGTCTCTTTGTGCAGATAGATATTACTCAAATAACTATATGTCAAATTCTGCATTGGGATATAATAGCCATACATTATCTGCATTACATATTGCTTCAAAGAATAATCTGAGGTACAATAATGTATTATAATTAGTCAAAAGAGTCTTCTTTGATTGTGGAAGCTTTCTTGTCAATGTACATTTGTTTCCATTAGCGATTTCAATCAATTTTTTATTTTTGAAATGTTTGATAATCATTGTTTGATTTGTGATCATCAACCATTAATCATTGTGATGGTAATCATTCCCTTCTTTTATGCCACTTGATGTTTTATAAATTTCCTAAAATCTTGAATTTATAAATGAAGAATGAAAAGAAGATTGTGACTTGGCGAAAAAATGTGTTGGGATCGGTAAGCACAGTGGAAGAATTTTAAAATTTTTTGCCAATCCCAATCGAGGATTTATCAATAGCATTTAAACAGAGTTAGGAAGAATCGTACATTTTCGAATTTAGGGTTTTTTGATCTCTAGGAGCCAACACCTCAGGTCCGCTCCCTCTACTAGTATCCACACGAATACTCTTTAACACAGACTACGTGCTAGTACCTCCAATATCTCCTAGGGTTTTTGTAACCCCCTACCTTATAAATTGTAATTATAATTTGAAAATGCTAATTTAAAATGAAATAGAGATCAATAATCATCAAAAGTTTCTTTTACAATCCCTTCCTTATGGGAGGGTTTTCACAAATTCTTTCAAAACTTTTACTTTTATCCTGGTCTCACATTCACGTTTTGAATATAACTACCTTGTGCAGTTAAATCACATTTATACATATCAGAGTGTAAAACAAAAATCTCAGCAACCCCCAGGTTTTATATCATAACTAAAGGGTTTCAAATTCCCATCTAGGGGATTACACATCCATATTCAAAATATCATTTACATCCCAAAAAGAATATACATTAATCCCACTCCAAAATAGATAACCAACAATCCAAACTAAACATCTCTACAGAGCCCTATTCGCTCTTGGTTGTTCACTTCTCCTTGGAGCCACTTGCCCTGTCTGAAGGTTAGTCAATGGAAAGAATGAGATTCAAAGGAATCCTAGTAGTAACAAATCACTCATACAGTATATAAACACATAGCATATATGATCACGTTTAGCAGCAACACAATGAAGCATGGCTCACGCCACACACGACAGCACTCACAGCTGTATACACAATGCGATAGCTTTTATATTGTAATCTCTATGCTCAATGCGATAGCTTACGCTGTAATTGTTAGATCTCATGTTTTGATGATAACAAAGAATGGTATGAAAAAGATTTGATTAATAAATAAGTTTGAACAAGGTAATAATAGGGAAAAGCATCACTTGAATTAAGCATTGGAGTAATGAAGAAAAGTCAAGAAAGAAAAAGCTGAGAAACTTGATCAGAAGCAAGTTTTCTAAGGCATTACTCGAGTATGTACTCGAGTAATGAGACAAAACTTGTAGTAACCAGAGACACCTTCCAGCAACCTGCCAACGTTACTCTAGTAAGTACTCGAGTAATAGTGTAAATGTTTTCAAGTTGCTCTCGGCCTGCCAATGTTACTCGAGTAGCTACTCGAGTAACCAGGTAAATAACTTGGAGTTGCTCTCGGCCTACCAACGTTACTTGAGTAACCATGTGAAAGTCTTCCAGTTACTCTCGGCCTGCAAATGATACTCGAGTTACTTTGTTTCAGAAAATGTGTTGCTCTTGGCAATTTGTACCCTGCCAATGTTACTCGAGTAGCTACTCAAGTAACCCACTTTGGTAAGTAAAACCTTGAAGGTAGTACCCGAATAACTTGATCAAATTTTATCTCTTTTTTTCTCGAATCATTACTCTAGTATGCAAGCATTTAATGATTCATTTTTAAGTGGATTACTCGAGTATGTACTCGAGTATGCAGTGTTATGTTTGAAGGAAAACCTCAAGTCATTACCCGAGTAAGTTATGCACAAAAAGTAAGTTTACTCGAGTATGTACTCGAGTAACAAGGTAACCAAATGTGAAGTGCTCTCGGCCTTGATATCCTGCAACATTACTGGAGTAAAGCATCGAGTAATCAAAAGTTTATTTGAAGGTTTACTCGAGTTGGTACCCGAGTAACCTATGAAGTTATGAGTGCATTACTCGAGTAGGTACCCGAGTAAACATGTAATTTCCAAAGGTTTGAAATTTGCTTATTCCATGCACTACCCGAGTAATCTTATATTTGTCTGTTGACTTGCAAATGATCAAAGTTTTCTCGATGATACTCGAGTAAGTACTCGAGTAAACTTTAAATGATACTCGAGTAGCTACTCGAGTAAGCAAACCCAGAAATTCAGAAATCATTCAAACATTTATTAATTTGTTTCCTATATGATTAAGCTTTCATTGTATTAGTATTCTTAGCATATTTACAGATAAACAATGAAGAGATCTTTTCAAATAAGGGAAGTCAAATGTAACGTTCAAATACCACCTACCGCCAACTGATATTTTTCAAAAACTGCAAAAGTCAATAGTGGCTACGCAGTCTCCAACGGACGAGAAGAAAATGTTCCAACGGTCATCACCAACATATCTATATATATATATATGGGAACATCCAAATAGAGAATAACAACAAGATCACACACGAACGTATCATCAAGTTCATTACTCTGTTTTATGTTGTAATTGTATTTCTATGCTTCAGTGATTCTTAATGCATGACAACATACATAGTAAGCTTTAAATTCACTGTCAAAGTTTTATATTTGCAACGAAATTTTAGTATCACCCAATTCACCCCCCCTCTTGGGTGAAACGCTTGCTCTAACAGTAATGACAGCAGTATCTCAAAGCATCTCAATGCATGACAACATACATAAAATGTTTTATACACAACATAAGAGAAAAAGTCACTACCTTGTTCTTTCCTGACTTGCTCCAGCACAATTCATTTACAATCAGGGCAAATGTCGAACCTTACAAACCATAGTTAAGAATGGTGAATTAATCCCTTTTCCAAGTTCTTAATTCTATAACACTTCAAGTTGGTTAGCATTTGAACTCCTTAAATGGCTATTAGAAGTCTAAACACACAACTAAAGGGTTGGAGAAAACTATCCTAAAGATCCCTTTTTGGAGATAAAAATACTGATTTTTGGCTGAGTCACTCAAGTAAAGAAGGCCTTACTCAAGTGATGCCCCCATTCACACTCGAGTCCCAGCAATTGAGACGCAGAAAGTGTGTACTCGAGAGCACCCACACACCTTGGAGTGACCAATTCACCCGAGTACTATCCTTGACACCCGAGTGATGGCACATATTCACCCGAGTCCCATGAGTGAAGTGCAGGAAGTGATAACCCGAGAGCAACTAAATCCCTAAAGTGACAAGTACACTCGAGCATTAGCCCTAGCACTCGAGTGACCACCCAACACCCGCGAGTGCACACACGTACTCCCGACAACTTGCCTGCGAGTGTGAACCCAAGACACACGTTCATAGTGCTACATGCACATATACTTGAGTGATGCCCTACGCAATCGAGTAGAAACCCTTATCACTCTCAAGTAAAGAAGTGCACTCTTGGTTTCAGCCTGAGAACTCTACTGATACACTAAAGAGAAAGGGAAATATCATTCTGCACTAGAATAAGACCCTACCTCACCCGAGTGACGCTTATCAGAAGCCAAATCGCAGCAACTGATATAACTTTCCAGACTTGCCAAAACTAATTCCAATAGTTCCAAAACTTCCACCAAAACTCATTCCCATCTAAAATGTCATAAGGAACCTAATGGAAACACTAAAATAACCAAATTCCCATTCAATTAACACATACTCTATTTTTAATCAAAATGCAACACAATCCTCCAAATTATCAAACCTCCCAATCCAACTCCAAACTAAATCCATTGGCTTCAAGACACAATTTGACACCTATTCCACCACAAGGCACTAGCTAATTCATTCATTTCAAAATTAGGCCAAAATCAGGGAAAAAATCCAAAGTTCTTAAAACTTGACCAATGATCAAAACAATTATACCAAAATGCATCATATACTCACCTTTTCTTTCTCCCAAAGTTAGCTTTTTGATTTCACAACTTCCAAATTTCTTCAAGTGCTCAAACACCACCTTTCACAAAACTAAAACCATGAAGATGAAGCTCTCAACATCAAGAACGACTTTAATGAAGTAAATTTCATCATTCAAGGTCAAATAGAGCACTTACCACAAAATTTCTTCTTTCTCTTTCCTCTTCAAGCTGAACGGAAATGGAGAATGATGAGAAAGAATGAGATATTGATGAAGAAGCAGATTTTTCCTTGCCAAATACATGCTAGCCAACCTTGAAGGGAGAGAGGAGAGAGGGAAGGGTTTGAAAATTTGACCTTGATCCAATAGTTTATGCTTTGCCACTTGTTAAATCCTAGTTCTCTCTTCTATGAGCTCACATAAACACATGCACACTTGATTCTGCCCCATTGATCATTCAAGAATTAATTCTAGCCATTGATCCTCAAGTTACCAATGAGTCTTCTCTTCGGTAACTGACCAACTAGTCGGTAAATTACCATTTTGCCTCTAGTTATCTCAATGCTTACTAAATCGTCACCAAGCACATTTTTTATATCACAATGCACATCATATACTTCAAAAGTGTTTATTCATGAATAATTACATCGCTTTTGAAGTCATTAGCCCTTAATTACAGTTCAGGATATTATAGTTTCCCTTGTGGCTCTAAATTAATCTTTATTAATTTTGAAATTAATTAAAAATTAATTATCTTGATGACCTAATTAAATAAATTCAATTTAAATTAAATCTGTTCAACAGTTTTAATTTAACCTATTTATTTAATCCAAATAAAGAGCCATTAGATTTAATTTATCTTAAATTAAATCTGAGATACTATATCTCTATCATGTTAGTTATTAAATCTAATTTATCTTAATAAAATTAAATTTAAAACTAACACAATATAATAATATCATATAATATATACATATATATATATATATATATGTATTTCAAAAAATACATATATATATATATATATATATATATATATATATGTATTTCAAAAAATACATATATATATATATATAATATTATTCATTTTATTTTCACGAATTTTATGTTATATATATAAATATAAAATTCATCCACCCTAGATTAAACATTATCTCGTATTGGGCCATTCTTGTGTGCAACCTTGTAGGCCCATACAAAGTTGGCAGTGGGCCAATAACTGTACTAACCCACAAGTCGCAAGTGGCCTCTAGCAAGACATTACGACTACTCAATTCATATGAAGATAGTTAACACGATGCAACCTGTCATACAACCATATCACGTCCTTTTTGTCACACGATATATCGATCAAGGATAAGGTATGTATAATGTCACCCTCTTGTTCTTGACCATTACTTTCTCGATTCCTGAGTAGTCTTACAATAAAAATGGAAACTCCTTTCCATCGTAGTATGGCCATACATTTCTTAGACTTACTCATCGAGAGGCCCAGTAATATCTCTCTACTAATGTGAGGGACAAATTTCATCTTGATAATTTATATTCCTCTGCATGAAAATCCATCAAGCTCGATCGTAGCCTTTATCATCACTCTGTCAAAAGTGACTTTTGACTAGTTCAAAGCTTAGCAACTCTCATGTAGGAATCTATGATGACCTCAGGGCAAAAGGCATTGTGACATAGTTGTATATGAGAAAAGGTTATGACTTGATCCATGTAGCTTTCTCATAGTGGGTCGGTCCTGCACCTTGTACTCCTACAAGTGCCTAAGACTTTGATTCGTATCTCCATATCTTATCAAAGTCATAATGGTCTTGTTTTATCTCTGCTCCCGCATAGACAACCAACTAGGGACATTTTAGAACAATCTTTATGATTTATCCAAGGATACAATTATCACAGTTAACATGCAAATAATATGATAACAAAATGGAGAAATTCATTAAATAATAATGTTTAAAGTACAATGATTGGCCCTTAGGGCACAATTTCCAACAAAATGTTGGTCAATAGTATTGACTTGTCTAGCCTACTTTTATTGGTAATTAACAAGCTTATCTTATTATTTCATCGTTTCCTATATGTGCTCCACTCCTATTTCTTAAGAATTTGTGATATGATCAAACAAAACCAGCTCAATTCATAGAGGGTACTGAGTCAATATAAAAATCATTTTTGGTAGTTTATGTTTCTTTGGATAAATGCTACAGTTAGCTGCTAAACATTTATCTGTCGAAGAATAAATAATGAAAGATTTGTTCTCATTGATAACTATATTTTCAGTCCAATTTTTTGCCAAAAGAAACTATAAAATTGTGCTTGAAAAGAGAACCAGATTCGATTACAAAAAAAAAAAGAAATAAAGAAAAGAGAAGCAGTGCTAAGGGGAAGGCAATAATGTATACATATAATTTGCAGATATTGTACCACACTATTGGCAAATTTGGAGATTTAATTTTATTTATCTACAGATATTGGTACCACACTATCTTAACTTCTATGACTTTTCAATCACCAAGTAATGACCATTTTGCCCTACCAATATTCAATTAGGTGCAGCCAAGGGTAAGAAGATTGTATGAGTTTTTATGTGATTCTTATTTAAAGCATACACTTTAGCACAAGATTTTTTTTAATTTGTTCCTATTTTTAGTACTTTCAACTTTAAGGCAAAATTTTGAACATCTCCTTTTAAATTAGGCTTCTAATGGAATTATTTGCTTTGTAATGTTTAAAGTAAAGGTTATTATATAAGATTTTGTACTCTTTTGAGGCTGACATGTCTGTTTGGTAGTTGTGATGAAGTGAAGTGGTTCCTCTTTTTTTCAATTAAGTTGGCCAAAGTGGTTTCTTTTTTCATGTCAGCCTTCACATACCAGTAGAAAGAAGCAACAGATGTTACCAATATGGCAAAGTAATGTAATAAGTTACTCAATGCTTCAGTATTTTTGCAACTTAAATTCAAAATTCAAAATCATATATGGCTTACAAAAAATAATCAGGACCTGCCCTAGACTAGGAGCTCATTGCATTCCAAACACCATGAGACTGCAAGCATTCTCCTTTCTAATTTTAGACTTCAAGTTGTAGAGGATAGAAGATATAGACCTTAACATTGGAGAGACAAAGCGATTGAGTCATATAATTCATATATAAAGTTCCCTTCAAATTCAAATTTCAAAATCATTACATTGGGTGAGCTGCACACAAGTGTTTGGTAGGGGATTCGGTAGTTAAGGAGGGAAAAGGAAAGGGATGGTAGTAGCAGGAAAAGGGAAAGAAAAGTAATGATTTTTTAGTATTCTAAATCTATTACTCAGTATAGATAGTTTATAGGTATTAAAAAAAAGATAGTATACATGTTTATGAGACATAAAGGAGGGGTTTAAGGTTGCCTTTATTTTGTGAGTTTTTAGAATTGCAGATTAGACATATGAGATGATGTGTAAGCAGCGGAGGTGATTTGTATGTTTTGCTGCTACTACACACATATATACATATATAGTATAATGTAAATGTAAATATGCTGTTAACATCTGGGTTTTTCATTAGGAAATTTATGTTGCTTTTAATAGAGCATGTAGATTAAATGATATACATTTGGCTAACTTGCTTTTGAACTTGATCCATTATGATCTTAGCTTACTGATAGAGGGTGGTTAGCTACCCATACACTTTCTAAAAGTAATGGCAAGCTTAAACTTTCACAGTCAAGTAATGGATACGAAGACTTTCTCATGTACATCATTCAATTTTACCAATTTTAAAGTTGAATGAAGAATAATTTAAGGTCGTAAAGTATGAAATAACTAGAAAAAGATAATTCAATATGTACAAGCTATAATTAAAAAAAACTTTTTAATTATAATAGCCAAAAAAAACTTTTGTTGCAATTGACATAAGACTTGGTATCTAATTCTAATAAGTATATTATTTGCATCCACATATTTAGTTAATGCTTCTACTAAGTTTAATAACCTTCATGGATTAATAAATGCAGTAAATCAAAGTTAATTAAGGTCTTCTATGCTGCTTTACTTAATTGTCTTTTAAGGTTAATTTGATACCATACTCACATATATATGTGAAACATAGGTCTCAAGCAGCATTAGAGAAACTTGATAGCCTTTAAAAAACACAGCTGAAGCTAAAAGGTACACATTTATGATCTCTGTAGTGAATTTTTTGTTTTCCATGTTTCCATTCTAAAAGTGACGTGGTTGGGAGGTTTTTGTGTTTATAATGACAACTATGTAGCTTTGTGGCATTTGTTGATTAGTCTATAATGTATATTATAAACTTAAGCCAAGTAAAAATGTTACATAATAGGCTTCTCAACTTTGCCAATTTTTCCTAAAGTTGCTTAGGCATGTGATCTGATAATCTATGTCAGATCCTTCAAGTGCATGGCCCTTTATAGGGGTAATTTTAGGCATGATACTTTATAGCTTTTTTGTTTAATTGGTTTTATAGCTTTATTGTTCAACAGCTTTCTGAATCCTTAATAGACTATGCAAGGATGTACAACTCAGAACATGGGAAAGAAGCTTTGTAGCTGTGATATAGACAAATCAAATTTGACTACACATTGGTAGTATCTTGTATGCATAGTAGCTATTTACATTTAAAATATTCTAAAAGATAAAGTATTTTAATTGAAACCATAACTGTATTTAAGTTCTGTAAATGAGTATATTGTGTCACTGGTATTTGAATTCTATAAATGAGTAATTTGTGTCACTGCATAATTAATGGACAAAAATATTGTAGAGGCGAGTATATTGCATCTGTTAATGCTATCATTAATTGTGGCGAATGATCAGCAAGTGATAGTAATGCCAACATAAAACTGTAGAAAGGATATCATAGAGGCTGTAACCCCCTTTCTTGAGAGCCTGAATATGGTTTAAAAATGTGTCATAAAATAAATTGGAGACCAAAGGATTATTTAAAACTCATTAGAGGTCCTGACTTCAAGATAGGACTCAATCTTGTGATAAAGTGGGTTTTCAAAAACTTTTCAAAACCTGTTTAATAAGGTCTCAGTTCCACTTTTTCAATCTATTTAGCCTGCTAGGCTCTATTCCATTCATTAATATAAGAGCTTTTTACAAAATTTCTGATGGATTTTTGGGTTATATTCATCAACTGGTAAGGTCTACAGGGCATAATCGTCCATCTTAGTTTCCCATACCGGGGACTACATACAAGTACACAAATCTATTATAGGTACGTCCATCTTTACTACATTGAACTTATAATTACATCATATACATTCATCCATAAGTTTGATAACCAACTAAAAAAACCTTAATCTCTTAACCGTGAGCACTAGCCGCCCTTGTTTACCTGCTTCTCCTTTGATCCACTTGCCCTGACTGTAGGTTAGTCATTGGAAAGAGTGAGATTCATATGAATTTCAATAGTAACATTTCACTTATGTGATATATAATTTCACAAGGCATGTAAGCAATCACCATAAAGCAGCATTCACAACAGCATTCACATTCATCACATAGCAACATACACAACAGCATTCACATTCGTAACATTCGTCACACAGCAACATTCATGTTCGTGACATTCGTCACACAACAGCTTACACAATAGCATTCACATTCGTCATACTCATCACAATTCATAACAATTCGTGACATTTATAACAATTCATGACATTCATCATAATAAATGATATGCACATACATACAAAGCATTATACATGATATAAGAGAAAGATTCACTACCTTGTTCTTTCCACTCTTGCTCGGGCACAGGTTTTTTATGCTTAGGGCATATGTCAAATCCTATAAATCAGAATTAAGGACGACAAGTTATTACTATAGAATCCTATAATCCCATGATTATAGGGATTGATTAAATCCAAGATTATAGTAGATAATTAGGATTATTATTTCAGATTCTTTCCTGATTATATAGTGATTGTAGAGTATCATATCCGGATCTTATTAAATGATCCGATTCTCTCTTTATGTATAAATGTAATTGTTCCCTCTCAGAATAATACACAACAATTATTCACTCATCTGATTATTCTTTATGGTAACAGAGCGTTGAAGGAAATAATTAGTGTTTTTTTTCCTGACGTCGAAACTCCCACCTTTGTTGAGTATCACCTATAACGTCTGATTCTGTCGAGCATTGTTGACCACTACCTCCTCTCACTCTGTCGCGATCTGGTCTGTGTCTCTGCAATTTTTTCTTGGTCTCCAATTATGTCTTGCGGCTATGGTGGAAGATGAAGCAACAACGTTATCTAACAGTACAGATTTAGCTCAACGAGGAAGAAGACGATGGTAACAGTGACAGTCCCCTCGACCTCTGTGCTTCCATTGGTCATTCCAGGCTTGATCTTCGCGGTCTTGACCCTCAAAACGTAGTGTTTCGAAGTCTTCAAACTCGGACCAAGAAGACGGCACACTCTGGAATTTGTTTCACACTCAGATCCAATTATTTAATTCATCGAGGACTAATATGTCATTTTCAAAATTCACAGGACTAAACTGGTATTTCCAGATTTTGAAGCCCAAACTAACATTTTTCATTTTCGGTCAGTGTGCCTATTTGTGACTCTCAGGTTAGATTACTCCGTCTAATTCCATTAGAATGTCATATGAAGGATCTTCCTCTGTTTCACGATCTAACAATATCTCTATTGTCCTTATTGTCTCTAAGAAACTTACTAGTGACAATTATTGGGAGTGGTCTCAATCCATGATCCTCGCTCTCGATGGAAGGGACAAACTTGAATATATCACTGGTGAAGCAAAAAAGCCACTTGAATCAGAAACCAAGGCATTTCGAGTTGGATGTCTGAGAATGCTTGGTATCATCATGGCTGATTAATGCGATGTCATCATCATTCAAGAAGAGTTTCATGTATCTTATTTCAGCCCGAGAGATTTGGGAAGCCCTTCGAGAGACAATAGTACTATTGGGAATAGGTCCTGCATATTTGATATTAAGAAAAAATTATGGCAGTTGAAACAAGACCTCATGTCACTTGATGATACTATCTCAAAAAGTCTGCTCTTTGGAAAGAGTTTGATGCCCTAAAGAATAAAACTCATCATTGCCGAGTTGATGCTTCAGAATATCACAAAGAGAAAGAAGAAGAGAGAGTATATGAGCTGCTGGCTGGTCTTAATGTGATTAATGATGATGTTCGAGCTCGTATTCTTAGTCAAGAACCTTTGCCTTCTATGCGTGAAGTCTACTCTATTCTACGCAATGAAGAAGATATACGCAAATCAATTCTTCAAAATAATTCCGCTACTACTCTTGCACCTCCTGAGGCCTTTGCTCATGCTATTCGATCCACAGAATCAAAAGGCTTCAAAGGTTGACCATTCCATGATCATTGTAAGAAACAGGGGCATACAAAAGACACTTTTTGGGACCTCCATGGTAAACCTGCTAATTGGAAGCCCAAAAAAGGGATAGGAAGAGGTCATGTGGCTAAAGCTTCGAAAGGAGGTGACACATCCTAAAGCAATCAACTGAGCAAAATCATGGAAATGCTTGCAGCACTTGTAACCCCCTTCCATATAAGCCGAAATTAAGTTCACAATTACGTAATTTCATAGAATTAGAGACCAGAAGATAATTTAAAACTCATTAAAAATTTCAACACCAAAACAGGGTTTTCACAAACTTTTGAAAACCTGTTCAGTATGGTCTCACATTTACATTTCAAGAATACAATTGGCTTGCGTAGTTCGATTTCATTCATACATATCAGAGTGCAACCCAAAATTTCCCGGAACACTCTGGTTCTATTAAATCATCTAAGGGTTTATAAGGCACATTCGCCTATTTACAATTTTCTAAATAGGGGATTACATGAAACTATTCCAATATGTACAACATATACACATTTTCCCCAACAAAATAACCGGTAAATATTAGCATGATAACCAACTACCCAAAATGTAAAACCCCTAACTAGGAGTTTAGCTGCCCTTCGTCACATGCTTCTCCTTGGAACCGCTTGCCTTGTCTGAAGATTGTTAAATGGAAAGAATGAGATTCTGAAGAATCCCAGTAATAACAATTCACTCATAGTATGCACAACCTCAAAGCATGTAAGCAAATCACAACACAGTAACAAAACAACGTCATTTACAACGGCAGGGGTAGGTGTGACGTGCATCATGTAACCCCTACCTTATAATCCATAATTATAATTCAAAAATGCATAATTAAGTTAAATTAGAGAACGATGATTAATACAAAATCTGTTTAAGTTCCTACTTCAAGACAAGGATTTGCCTTGAAATAAAGTGGGTTTTCAAAAACTTTTCCAAAACCTGTTCGATCCAGTCTCATACTCACATAACAAATATAATTAACCTATGCAGTTAAGTTGCATTCATATATATCAGAGTGTAAACCAAAATTCCTGACAACCTCCGGGTTTCCATATATTAACTAAAGGGTCTATGGGGCATAAACACCCCTTACAACTTCCTATTCAGAGGATTACATACCCTTTTTAAAAATAACATTTATAGTATATATACAATAATCACAATTCGAAAATATGACAACCATCCATCAACTTAAAGAAAACTAGCCGCCCTTGGTTGGTTGCTTCTCCTTCGAGCTGCTCATCCTGGTTGTAGGCTAGTCAATGGAAAGAATGAGATTCAAGAGAATCCTAGTAGCAACAAATCACTCATACAACATATAATCACATAGTATGTGTAACCCTCTGCCTTAAAAACGGTAATTATAATTCAAAACTCGTAATTAAAATGAAATAGAGACCAATAATTACCAAAAGTCATTTACAATCCCTTCGTTATGGGAGGGTTTTCACAAAATCTTTCAAAATTTCTTCCCTATCCTGGTCTCAAGTTCAAATATCTAATATAATTACCTGTACAATTATATCACATTTATACATATCAGAGTGTACAGTAAAATTTTTGGTAACCTCGGGTGTCATATATGTATTAAGGGTTTACAAGTTTCCCTTTTAGGGGATTACACCACTATATACAGAATGTTATTTACATCCAAAAAATAATATACAGTTTACAGTTTATACGCAAGAGACACCAGAAGATAACTTGACATTTACAGTTTATACGCTTACCCAAATAGAACCCAATCCTAATACCTCTAATAATCGTGATACCTCAGATGATCTGGTTCCAGGGGAGACACAAATAAGTGGGGTAAAACCTACACACGATGTCACAAAAGTAGTAATGAGCCACAAACTATTATCACTCTCCAAGAGTCAAACCGGAGGCAGGTCAAGAGGAAATAGTGGCAACAGAGAGGTCTGACCTTGATCTTCCTATTACAGTAAAAAAGAAGCCCAGATCATGCACCATCATCCCATTGAAAGGTTTGTTTCCTATAAGGCCCTTTCATCCAAATACAGGGCATTTGTCTCTTACCTTGACAGTATCAGGGTACCAGACATAATTGACGAGGCCATGGCTATACCTGAATGGAGGCAAGCTATCTTGGAATAGATGGAAGCCCTTAAGCGAAATAAGACATGGGATGTAGTGGATATACCACAATAGAAAAAGCCTATTGGATGCAAATGGGTATTCACTCCTAAGTATAAAGTAGATGGAACTCTAGAGAAATACAAAGCTAGACTGGTTGTAAAAGGCTTCACGCAAGTATATAGGGAAGATTACACTGAAACATTTACACCAGTGGCCAAGCTGAATACAGTTAGAATCCTCTTATCTATTACAGTCAACCTAGATTGGGATATGAACCAACTTGACGTAAAGAATGCCTTCCTTAATAGAGAACTCAAGGAAGAGGTGTATATGAAATTACCTCTAGGGTTCCCAGGGAAGAAAGCTAATCAAGTCTACAAGCTCAAGAGGTCATTATATGGATTGAAGCAATCTCTGTGTGCTTGGTTTGATAGATTCACTAGTGGGTCCTTAAAAGACATGAATACACTTAAGGGCAGAGCGATCATACCCTATTCTTTAAACATCATAAGGGTAAGATGGTTGTTCTAGTAGTATATGTTAATGATATAGTCCTTACTGGAGATGATGTGGTAGAGATCAATTAAATCAAGAGAGCTCTTGCATGAGAATTTCAAATCAAAGACCTTAGAGAGATGAAGTACTTTATTGGGATGGAAGTTGCTCGGTCAAAATGAGGAATCTATATTTCCCAAAGAAAGTATATACTGGATCTTCTAAAGGAAACATGGATAACAAGCTGCAGACCTAGTGACACATCTATTCGGGTTGATAAAATAAATGAAGAAGTAGTGTAATATCCTAAATTGTAATTAAGGGCTAATAACCTCAAAGGTGATGTAATTAATGTTAGTTAAACATTTTTGGAGTATATGAGGTGTATTGTGATGTAAAATGTGTTTGATGATGGTTTAATATGCCCTATTATAATTAGGGGAAATGGTAAAATTGCAGGCTAAATGGTCAGTTACCAAAGAGGAAAACTCATAGGTAACTTAAGGTCAGTAGTTAGGAATGTTGATTCTAAGAGAGGGAGTGGGTGTGCATGTGTTTTTGAATTTGTGGAAGGAGGAAAGAGGTGATGCCAAGTATCAAAACATGGGCCATTGGATCAAGGTACAAGAGTCAAACCATTTTCCCTCTCTCTTCTCTTCCAAAGTTGATTTTGGGAGTATGGGTAATAGGAAAATCAGATCATCATCCAACATCTCATCTTATCTCTCTCTTCACCTCCTTTTTCGGTGACCTCAAGGAAGAAAGAGAAAGAAGAAAAACTTGAGGTAGGTGCTCCAAATGACTTCATATGCTCAAGTACTCTTCATTGATATTGTTCAAGAGGTTGAGAGCTTTATTGCCATGATTTTAGAATTTTGAAAGGTGGTAGTTTGGGTGTAGAAACAAATTTGAAAGTTGGAGAATCAATGTTTTGGATTCAGCAAGTTGAAGAAGTGAGCATTTGTAGCATTTTGACATATATGTTATGATTTTTGGTTAAGTTTTAATATTTCTGGAATTTTGCCCTAATTTTATGAGAATTAAGAATGGATGAATTAGTTATAGTAATGTGTAGAAATGGTGTTAGAATGTGGTATAGAGACTTTGGTTTAATTGGGATTTGTAAACGGAAAAGTTTGGTCATTAGGTGATTTGAGTGTAATGTGCTAATCCTAGACCAAATGAGGTGAATGAGTGGAATTTGAGTTGTTTTGAGGTTACCAATAGGTTCCTTAGGAGATTTTGTACGGGAATGAGCTTTGGTATAAGTTTTGGAACTATTGGGATCAGTTTTGGTAAATCTAGAAAACTCTGTCAGTTGCTACGTTTGTGAGTTCTGATGAATATCACTCAAGTGAATGGGGGTCTCACTCGAGTACAACAACATAAATTCCCTTTTCCTTCTACATTTCTCTTAGGTTTTTTGGTAGGAAGCGTGAGTACACTCCCCAATCTGTGAGTAATACAGGTCATCTCACTCGAGTGAGTATGAGTTCACTCGAGTGCAAGTGTATGTTCTTGCTAAGTGTTGCTCTCTGTCAAGCACTCGCAGGATAAATTCCAAGAGTGTGATCTGACACTCACAAGTGTTATGTTCTCACTCTAGTGGTAGGGGTAGTATTTGAGTGAGCTTTCTCTTCTAAGTTGGGTATGCTCTCGGGCAAACACTTTTGGTGTTTCACCTTTGGGAACTCGAGTGAATTTGAGGATATCACTTGAGTGTAGGTCATCATGCTCGAGTGTTGTGAGCATTTTCAAGTCGTTGGTGGTGCTCTCTGTCAAACACTCATGAGTGTGTGCTACCTTCACCCAAGTACAAGTCCATCATTACTCGAGTGAGCCATTCAAAAAATCAGTCGTTTTGCTTCCTAAAAAGGCATCTTTGGGGGTAGTTTCTCCTAACCCTTTAGGCATATGTTTAGGCATTAAATATCCACCTAAAGAGTTTACATGAATACCAACTCAAAGTACTATGGAATTAAGAACTTGGAAAAGAGATTGATCGGTTGTCCCTAATTTGGTTTATAGATTTGACATTTGCCGCCTTCGTGAGCCCTCAGTGCCAAAGAACATCAGGAAAGAACAAGGTAGTGACTCTTTCTCTTATACCATATGTGATGCATTGTATGTGTGTTATATCATTGATTTGTGATGGATTCGAATGTTGCAATATTTATGAAATTGTGTTTGCGTCGGCATGCCAATAGTCCCTGAGTTGCTAACAACGGTTCGGATAAGGGCTACGTACCTTTCCGGCGGTAAAAGGGGATGAGGATGGGGGTTGATATTTATGATTATGTGGGCAGAAAGGCTATTCGTGGGCTGAAAGGCTATATGTGAGCCGTAAGGCTATTTGTATGCACTACCATACCAACAGTCCCTGAGTCACTAACAACGGTTTGGATTAGGACGGTGTGCCTTCCCTACAGTAAAAGGGGATGAGGGTGAAGTGTGATTTGTGTTGTTACTGCTGAGTGGTGATTTGCTTACATGCGATGTGATTACGTGTGGTATGAATGATTTGTTACTACTGGGATTCTCTTGAATCTCATTCTTTCCACTGACTAACATTTCAGACAGGGCAAGTGGCTCTAAGGAAAAGCGAACGACCAAGAGCAGTTAGGACCCTGTACGGATATTTGATTTGGGTCATGTTGGTTATTCATTTTGGATAAGGATTCTTGTATGATATTTTTGACTTGTAAATGGTTTTTGAATACATAGTGGTGTAATCCCCTAATGGGAACTGAAACCCTATAGATCCATACATAGATGAAACCCGGGGGTTGCCGGGAGTTAAGTTGTACACTCTGATATGTTTAAATGTGATATGACTGCATAGGTAATTATATTCAATGTTTGAACTTGAGACCAGGATGGGAAAGAAGTTTTGAAAATTTTGTGAAATCCCTACTACGAGGAGGGAGTTTTAACTGAGTTTTAAATTATCTGGTGGTCTCTAATTCATTTAAATATGCGTTATCGAATCATAATTATGGATTTTGAGGCAGGGGGTTACAAGTAGACCTTGGCTGTGGATATAGGAAACTAGCAGCGAATGGTGGGCAAACTAATATACTTGTCTCATACCAGACCAGACATCGCATTTGCCATTAGTGTGGTTAGTCAGCACTCCTATGATCCTAAATATACCGGATCCTTCATTATTTGAAGGGATCTTCAGGATGTGGCTCACTGTTCAAGAAGACTGATAAATGAATGTAGAATTGTTTACAGATGCTGATTAGGCAGGTGATGAAGATGATAGGAAATCTACATCTAGATACTGTACGTATGTGTGGGGTAACTTGATCACATGGAGAAGTAAAAAGCAAAGTGTAGTTGCAAGAAGTAGTGCTGAGGCTGAATACCGAGCTGCAGCACTTGAAATTTGTAAAAGCATATGGATAAAGCATGTTCTTAAAGACTTAAGAAAATGCATAAATCTGCCAATCAAGGTCTATTGTGATAACATGGCTGCAATCAATATTGCCCACAATCCGAGTCAACATGACAGAACCAAGCATGTTGAGATAGACAAACATTTCACAAGAGAGAAGGTTGATGAAGGGATTGTTGATCTATGATATATACCGTCTAAGGAACAAATTGCAGACATCCTTACTAAAGGACTACCCAGGGACAAGTTTGAATATCTTATTGGCAGATATCTATAGTCTAACTTGAGGGGGAGTGTAGAATCCCATAATCCCATGATTATAGGGATTGATTAAATCCAAGATTATAGCAGATAATTATGATTATTATTTCAGATTCTTTCTTAATTATATAGTGATTGTAAAGTATCATATCCGGATCTCATTAAATGATTTGATTCTCTCTTTATGTATAAATGTAATTGTTTCCCTCTTAGAATAATACACAACAATTATTTCACTCATCTGATTATTCTTTAATTACCTATTTCAATTCTTAAATAACTCTAAAACACTTAAAGTTGGCTATCATTTGAGTCCTTTATGTGGCTATGAGAAGCTCAAACAAAATCCTAAAAGAGTTAGGGAGAGCTTGATCAGGAACCACCTTTCAAAAGTTCAAAATGTTGTAATTGAGGGTTGGCCGCGGCCAAAAATCCCTTGGCCACAACCAAGAAATGGTCAGAAGCACGGCCAAGAAAATTCTTGTTTCTTGGCTGAACTTCTAAAAATCATAACAAAATCTACAAAAATTGAAATAGAGTGATTCCAAGTCATACTTAAAGCTTTAAAGTCCTCTATATAGGAAAAATATGAACCACCACCATCTACAACCACAAAAATATAGAATTCCATGAATTTACATACTGTTCCAAAATAAACTCCAGTTTCAACCTCAAAATTTGGAAATGCATAACTTCCAGCACACACTTCTAAATGACACCTATTTTATGTCATTTTAAAGCTTGACACATCATCTATTCAACTAGAATGTTTCAGAATTTTTAGATACCATTTACTTATTCAAAATTACCATGCACACTAGCTGCCCTACACATGATTTTCTTTGACAAAAGTTCCAATTTTCAACCAATGTTTCTAATGGTCCAGAATTCACAACCGGGGCTACTCCCCACATAGTTTTTCATATAGAATCCAATGAAAATATCAAAACAATCAAATTCATACTTCTTTGAAATGTCCTGTTTTGGGCAAAAATTCAACACAAAATCTCAAAATTGCTAAACTTCACATTCAAGTCTCATCAATTTCATATATCCAATGGATACCACAAGACACCATTACTATCAACAAAACACCATGAACTCTCAAAACCATAATATACACAAAAATAGGTCAAAATTCCACAAACCAAAGCTCTCAACCAATTATCACAATATTCATATCAAAGGGTTGCTTTTGCTCACCTCTAGCACTTCCTCTAGTTAGTTCTTTGATTCTCCAACCACTAGTTTTTCTTGAGTACACAAAACACCTCCTCTTGAAAATCTAAAATCATATAAATGAAGCTCTCATGAAGTGGAACAAGATTAGAGAAGAGATTTTGAGTAATAAAGGTCATCTTCTAGGTCAAAACTCATAAGGAAGAACTCACCTTCACAAAATCTTATTTCTCTTTCTTCCTCCACCTTGGCCATCTATGAGAGAGCTTGGAGAGAGAAAATGAAGGGTTAAATGATCAGGTTTTTCAGCCCTCTCATGCCCTTTAACCGACTTTGAGAATAGAGAGGGAGGATATAGAGATTAACTATTTGACTTTTCAACTCTCCTTGCTTAAATCTTGTGGTGCCATATGTCATGATCCTATGGCTTCTCAAAATACATGTAACCATATAGTTTTTTTAACTAATTCCATTAACCATTTAGTCACACCTCTTGTTCTTTTAGCTAATAGTCAATTTTCTCTTCGATTGCTAACTAATTGGCTGATAAATTTCTTTATTCCTGTTTTGCCTCTGATTATAGCAATTTTAACTAAACTGCTCCTTGACACATTATTTGATCCCCTTATCACATGTCATGCACCCTTCCCTTCATTTTTTAGTCCAATTTAGACTTTGTTACCATAATTTAACTTAAATACTGGATTCAGGCACTTTCTATTGCTGATTTGGGTTGTAATACACACTTTATTCCTCGAAAGAGTTCATCTAGCATTCATTACATCCACTTTTGGAGTCATGAGCCCTTACACATATTTTGGGGGTTTATAGAGGCAAGTAAGAAGTTCACATTGGATTGTTCATAATTTATTTTTATTAAGAATACCAGGAAGAATTGAATTGTTCAATTTATTTCAATGGGACATTTTTAAGTTGTAAATGATAGCTATGTCCATAATAAAAGATAGGTGTGTTTGCATTTTTATTTTCTCACATGTGTTTGCATTCTTAAGCATTAGATGAAGAAAAACTCTGTAAACACTTGCAAAGTTTCAAATTTTGTTCTATATTTTAGTATATTTCTAGGCTCAGCAATATTTTATTGGTGCTACTTAAAGTGGACTTCTTCATTTGGTGCAAAGCATTCCTTTGAAACCCTTTCCGGCATTATTTTTTTAAAATTCTCTCACCATTCCCTTCTCAGCTAATCTTGCAACCCTTCAATTGGTGTGCCTGGATATTTTTGTACAATGTTTGTCATTTAAGGGTATGGATATGTAAATGACCGAGAGCTTTAACATGTGTATTCTAATGTCGGCTTTCTTTGTCTTTTAATAGGATGTCTTCACAGAGCCATAGACTGACACTCTCAAAGCTGAAATGTTGTCTATACAAAAGGCATTGGAGGTTGTAAAGCCATGGGGTGGTGCGAGGTGTAGCATTGAGACTTGTGTGTGTGTGTGTGTGAGAGAGAGAGAAGGTAATGAGCTAAGTTGGTCAAAAAAGAGGACAAGCATTTAGCATTATCTGTGTGTAAGAGAGAAAGATGCTTGAGAACTTTCATAAGAAAATGCATTCATAGGAGTTTTGTCTAATTATCAGATTTGTCCATTGGACAATTTTCAAATCTTAACTTATGTCTTTCTTTTCTTGTATGTTGTTTTAAGAATATATATCTTGATGTATTCAATTCTTCTCCTATGGAAATTTATTGATCATATTTATATAACAATAGCTATTGTTGGAAAACTTATGTTAGAAAAGAGAATACTCTTGACACAGGAATGATCTGTTGGTTGGTGTGAAAATCCTATGACATTTGACGTCAATACTCTTGAAGGCCATTAGGGAATTGTAGATATCCAACATTATTGTAGATGCCAATGCGATAGGTAATTGTAGATATCCAATGTCAATACTCTTGTATTATTTTCTTTTCTTGCAGGTTGTTTGAAGAATATATCTTGATCTTACACTGGCTAATTCATGGGTTGAAGAGGCTTCATAATAACAATCGCTGGTGCTGGATTTCTTTGTCCTTCATTGAAGTTGGATTTAAGTTATTACGGGTTTATTTTTCTTCTCTTATAGAAATTTCTTGACCACATTTTACTTTTTGTTCATTGACAATGAATATGTTAGTATTATGCTTTCCATGAATATTTCCATTAGTTTCTACTAGTATGGAGCCAATTGGGAGAAAAGAAAGAAAAACATCCAAGTTGTTGTTGTTGTGGTTTTTTTTTCAGTTTCTACTCAATAAAATGTGGTAAAGGTCTTATTAATAGCGCAAGATAACCGATATAGAAGTGCACTAAGTGATATAAAGGATTAGCATTTGATATACTTAGAAACCATTATAATAATACCAATATATTATTCCTATGGCAAGACTAGTCATAAGGGTAAAGAAGCATTGGTCAATTATGTTTGCCCATGCATAAACCTTTGACATTGAAGGAAGCAGTGATAGGATTTTATAAGGGAACTTTTTTGAATGTTTGTATAATCAATATATGTGGATGAATGATCTTTTATAGGCCTTTATCAAAAAAATTTAACAGAAAACTATGGGATTTTTCTGCATCACTTTTGGTTAGAGATTATGTTCTCACATTAATGAAATATTTTCACAACCTTTGAAGCTAAGTTCTTTCATATTGATCACTCTCTTCCTTTTTTGCCAGTGAAGTTATCGAAGCCTTATAGGTGTTGTATAGGTTTTTTACCTACTCTAAATCTGTAGATTTATTAATTTATATAGGAGTTGCAAGATAAAAATATTGGAGTATGTATTTAGATATTGTCTTTTTTAAAAGTGGTTGTTGGAGCAGCTTTGGGAACAGAATTTTAGCTTTGGTTGTCTTTTCTGCTGCATTGAGAGTTGTTGAGCTTGATATGATTGAGAAATATTTTTACCTATTCCTCAATCTTTTTTACCTGTAAGTTATATTAAAAATATTTTTTTTACCATTTTGGTACTATGCATATCACTTTTTTACTGTGAGGTTGGTGCAGTAGGTATAGTTTATCTCTTTTGCTTTGTTCTATTCTCCACTACTTTGTTGCTCTTTGTGACTTGCTAAGGACTATTTAAGATGACAAAAACACAAAGCGGGATTTGTATGGATTTAAAATTTTCTTGGTGTGGTAGGTGGCAATAATGTAGGTGCTATTCTTTGAGGAAAGCTTTGTTGTCAATGAATTGCTGGCAATAAAGGTGGATGACTATTTTAAATTGCAAAAACAGGCTATAGTATCATGCATTAATTGTCATGTGATCTTTCCATGACATCCATAGTCATTGGTATAAAGTATTCCCTGGTTTCCATAGAGTTGTCAGTCCAAACAAATGTATATAAATTTTCCTTTGGTTTAACTATTGGATTAAGTAATTCTTAAATTTCAATATAAAACATTATTCATATTCTTATATTATGGAGTTACATTTCAGAGTGAGTAAAGATTTCTAGCATATTTCCCTCATTTTTTGTGTGAATTTTCTTATAATATATTTTCTTCGAGAATTTGATAGTAAATGCTACTAATTTTATTAGTGTCTTATTACCAAACATATTGTAGTTAATTATGGTGGGGCTTATTTTTTACTTAATAATGCATATATGCATGTTTACCTACTATTTGCACAACTTCGAGAAAATTATCTTATGTTTGTACTTAAGAGAACAAATTCAGGAGTTCATTATCAATGTATGTAAGCAAGGAAGAATTTGTAACCATATTAGTAGAGCTACATGTTTATCATAAAGTGTAAAAATAACCATTGTCATATTATGCATAGATTAATGTTTTAAATGCACTATTGTAATAAGAAGTATTATTCAATACGTTTGAGTAAAGGCATCCCATGCTACTCACGGGATGGTTACTAGAGGAATATTTTTTATTGGCAATTAGTTGGATCCTTTCATATAGTCAATTCTCACTCACATGTTTTAAAATCTATCAAGTTCTTTTTAAATGGATCCTTTTATATATTCAATTGTTGTGATAGTAGTTGCATAATGTTGATATCAAATAATTTGATAACATATAATAAAATTAATTCATCAGGGGGAATTAATACTTATTCGACAAAAATATGAGAATGGGAGGGTAGTGAATATGTTTTCTTCAATTAGTTTTTGGAAGTTAGGCTCTTAAAGAAGTTCATTGGGGTAGTAAAGGAATTTGTCGAGGAAGATTAATGTAATACAAGATGGTCAAGTTGATTCTCCCGTGCAACGTGTAATATCCCAAAATTTGACTAAGGGTTAATAACTCCAAAAGTGAGTGTGATCATCATTAAATCGACATTTTTTGAGAATGTGATGTGCTTTGAGATTTGAATGTGCTTTAAGCAGTGCAAAAATCCTATATTAAAGTTCAATTATGGATAAACATCTAAATTGACTTTTAATATAGGGAGGGTGCATATTGTGGCTAAAAGAATGAGAAAATGTGTTTGGTGGTGATTCAGGAAGAATTGACATAATCAGGGGCAAAACGGTAAAGTTACTGGCCAATTGGTCAGTTACCGAAAAGGAAACTCATTGGTAACTTCAAGATCAATGGTTGAGATTGATTTGTGTAATAGATCAAGGGGTGGAATCATGTGTGTGTGTGTGTGTCTATGTGAGCTCATGGAAGATAGAATGAGAGCATGACACTTGGCACAATAAGGACCCTTAATCTTGGGTCAAAGATTCAACACTCTTCCTCTCTTCTCTCTCTCCCTTATTTGGACTTTTTTTTGGGCCAAAATCTGCCCACCTTCATCTCCATTCTCTCTTTATATTTCTCCATTTTTCGTCCATGGCAAGGAGGAAAGAGAAATTGAAAGGTGAGGTTTTGACTTATTTGTGGTCGTCTTTAGCTTAAACACTCTTTTTTAATGTTGTTCATAGAGATGAGAGTTTCATCTCTATGATTTTAGATTTGTGAAAGGAGGTGTTTGATAGTTTGAGGAAAAGTGGAAAGATGAATGATAAGTAAAATATTTGCATATTTATTTTCCCTTATATGATAATTTTATGGACAATATTTGTGTTTAATATAATAAATTTGGGTGTGATTGATAAATAAATACCGTTTTTGGAATAAATAGCATTTAAAAAAGTATAAAAAAAAGAGTAAAAAAAGCAAAAATAAAAAATAAAAGTACTGTAGCAGTCAACAGGTACTGTAGCGGTCAATGTCACTGTAGCAGCCGCCGGGGGCACTGTAGCAGAAACTTCCAGAACACTGTAGCAGCCGCCAGAACATTATTGAAGCTTCCAGAACATTGTAGCAGCCGCCAGAAACACTGTAGCACACGTTTTTTCTCCTATAAATAGAGATCAATGCCAAGCTCAAAGGAGGAGGAGGAGAAGAGAAGCAGAGGCCCTTCTCCGACCAGGAGAGATCCTTCTCTGACTGGGAAAGATCTTTCTCTGACATTTCTGAGTTCTTTGTGTCATTTTCTATATTTAATTTCATGTATTGTATGCCTCCATCTTGGAAGGCTTAGGATTTTATTACTTTTTGCATGCCTCCATCTTGGAAGGCTTAGGATTATATTGTATTTTGCATGCCGCCTACATGGAAGGTTTTACCTCCTCAATGGACGGCTAGATTTCTTCATCTTTTATTCACTTTTTGGTTGTATATTTATGTTTGAGACTTTAATATTCAAGTTTATGCAGTATTTCTGAGGATTTCATTCTAGTTTTATGTAATTTATTTTTGTTTTGTTTTTAATTTCATCATGTGTTAAACTTTCATTTTCTTAGGGTGATGACATAGCTTACTAATGACGGATTGAATCTTAACTTATTAAATCTAGTTTGAATTTCTCCTTCATGATTGAGTTTTAATTATTATTCTTAATGCTTTTGATTGACTGGCCATCTTTTGAATGATTTCAATATGTATGTTGAGACCGGAAGGAGATACATGTGTGTAGACCCTATAATTAAAACCATGACTTGCATATGAAATAGGAATATATTCATATGAGTTGTGTAGTCTTACTGAGTTCCATAAATCTTAATGCATGATTAATTGCTTAAATTCATATAGGAATATATTGGATTAGCAATTGATTATAGAATTGCTTGACCTTGGAAGAGGCTGGTAATTAAATTAGGGAAACTCGATTATCAATCATGTGGAATAAATTGGGCTAGAATAGATAAGTGATTCAATCCAGAATTTGTTAAGTGAAATCTAATCCCTAGGACTTTTTCTCATATTTGCTTTCATATCATCTGCATTCATATTTAATTGTGTTTCTTTTATTTTGTACTCTCAATCACCAATTAATCGATCGACTAAATAGAATTAAAATTACCTATTTTGGTACTTAGTGCTCAATCCTCGTGGGAACGATACTCTATTTACTTCTATATTACTTGATTACGACAGTGTATACTTGCACTATTTAATTGATCATTTATACTCGTATCAATGAAGAATCAAGGAATTGGTTTGGGAAAGAGGAAGATGTGAGTATTTGATGCATTTTGATCTAAGTTTTGTGGCTTTTGGTTGAGTTTTGAGAATTGTTGAATTTTGCCCTGATTTTGTGATAATTTCGAAATGCATGAATCGTCATGTGTTTTGAGTTGCAATTGGTGTTTTGTTGTGTTATATGACCATTGGAATTGGTTTGGGGTTGGTTTGAAACCTTAGATGGAAAGTTTGGCCATTTAGTGGTTTTGTGTGACAATGGGGTTTAAGAACAGAATATGTGTAAATGTGATGTGAATTTGGTTGATTTGATGTTTCCAATAGATTCCTTGCGAAAATTTGTGTGGGAATGGTATTTGATGTGAAAATGGGAACCACTGGAAGCAATTGTGAAAATCTGAAATTCTGTCCATTGAAACTCTGTGCTGGGCAGTTTGATTTTGTGGACGTTTTGACTAAGCAAATGTTGTCTAAGAATTATGAAAATTTACAGTCTTAAAGTTCACATCCTAAGCTTCAAAATGGACATATAAATTGTGTTATTTCATTTTGTGTTCTGAGAATTATGATTTTCCAAAGTTTGGGGTTAAAACTGGAATCTGTTTTGGAGCAATGTTGGATTTTGAGCCATTCTGTATTTTTTGGTGATTTTTAGTAATGGTCCATATTTTTCCAGCAAAGAGGACTTAAATAGATTTCATTTGGCTTTGAAATCACCTCATTTTGATTTTTCTGGAATTAGTTATGATTTTTGGAAGTTCAGCCAAGAAACAAGATTTTCTTAGCCACAACCCAAATATTTCTGACCTGTTTTTTGCCGCGGCCAGTGGATTCTTGGGCCGCAACCAACCCCCAAAAATGACATTTTGGACTTCCGAAGATGTTTTTTGTATAGTTGTTTCCCAACCCTTTAGGCATGTGTTTAGGCTTTGAGTAGCCACCTAAAGGTTATCAATGATAACCAACTTTAAGTGTTATGATATAAGAATTTGGATTAGAGAATAACCCTATATCCTTGCTTTGGTTATAGGGTTGATGTTCACTCTGATCGTGGTTCGATATTTGTCTGATTGTGAGTAAGCTGTGCTAGAGCACAAGTGGAAGAACAAGTGTAGGGAACTTACCTCTTCTGCATGTATTTGATATTTGTGTTGGTGTGTTAATGCATGTTATTGCTTTGCTTGATTATGTGTAACATATATGAATGATTGAATCTTTGTTTCTATTTATGCTATGGCCATAAGTATGTTGTTTGAAACATTGAGCACGCAGATATGTCATTGTGTGAGTATGAGTTTATGTATGGCAAGCATGTCATGCATTGAACATTTATCTTACATGCATATTGGTACTGTTTTCCTACTGAGATTCTCTTGAATCTCACCCTCCCCTACCAACATTTTAGAAGGGCAAGAGGCTCGAGGAAGGGGCAAGCAACCAAGGGGCGGCGAGGACTTCCTTTTGGTTATTTGAGTTTGGTAGTTGGTTATCTATTCGATTGAGATAACTGTGGATATTTGGACGTATATATGGATGGATAGGTTGGAATGTATATTCGAATATGTATTTGGAATGCGAATTTGTGTAATACATATGTTTGGAATGGAATTGTGTAATCCCCAATATGAGAACTTGTATATGGGCGAATGTGCCCTTTATACTCATTAGCGAAGATATAAACCTGGGATTGCTGAAATGATTATGTTGTGCACTCTGATATTTGTATAATGAATGTGATTTATCTTCGCGTAATAATTGTATTCAAAATGTGAATCTGAGACCAGGTTAAATTGTTTGTGAAACGTATTTCTGAAAACCTTATCGTGAATATGGGATTTTAAATGAGTTTTGTTTATTATTGGTCTCTATTTCATTTTAATCGTGTATTTCGGACATAATTACGGTGGGGGTTACACAACGCACGGGGAGTAAATACTCGTTTGGGTTGAATATGAGAGGGGTATTTTTGTCTGAAAAATATTATAAATAAGGATATCTTTATTTCTGAATTTTGCAATCCTGAGATAGAAAACGCAATATAGGGGAAGTGGTTTTGCAGCAATTCCACTTTCATAGTACTCCTAATCCCGGGATTGAAAACACAATGCCAAGGGGAGAGGTGGTTTTATAGCAATCCCACTTGCTTGACACTTCTAATCCCAAGTTATATTCAATTTCTCATCCCAAACAATACAATTTGACCTAATCTTAGACCTAATTCTAATCCCTACCCCAATGCCTCATACTAAACAAGGCCATAGCGTGTTGGATGCATCTTCACTTAAGAGGCATTTTAGGAGTTAACAGCGAGATTAAAATTGCTCCTAAAAAGAGTCTTATATGGGCAAATTTTCTCTTTAAAAAAATAATACTATCCCAGTATTTAATATAAAATTTTCTTTATGGTGCAAATTACACTACAAACAAATTATACTGAGAAAGAGATCTTATATTAAGTAGTACTTTAATACTCCCTCCGGTCCTAATTATAAGACAAAGTTGATTTTTTTGGAGAAATTAAGGAAGCCAATTAAATTACTTCAAAGTATTTATATTTATATTTTTTTCTCCAAACTAATTAATTTGATTAATAAACTAATATATAATCTAATGATACTAAAAATATAAATACTCTAAAGTAATTTAATTAGTTTCCTTAATTTCTTCAAAAAAATCAACTTCATCTTATAATTATAATTAGGATCGGAGGGAGGAGTAAATTGGGATACTGGATGGCTGGATGCATTTAACGAAAAGCTTGATGGCGCACAAGATACTTCAGATATTGGAGCCACTTGAAAAAAAACACCTCGAGAGACATTGGGGGCGCCTTAACCCAATAATTTATACCTTTTGGACGAATTGTATATGTTTGCCCTGCCCTTGGTCATCCCGCGTTGCACTGGCGTCCCATTAACGCCTCAGCATCATTGACGTCGGTCAGCGTCAGCGGCCAGCGCCAGCGAACGGCTACGCCACAATCACTAACACCAGCACCACACTAGCGGAACACTGGCCATGTGCATCTGCAGCGCCACCGTGCTAGCTGATCGGCGATTTGGACTTTGTTCTCAGCACAACTGTTAGTGCACACCTTCTCCGCCCTGTTGAGTCTCGGTTTTTGAAATATTAAATAAGAATTGGTTGATAGCGATGTTCTGGTGAATGAGATTTGCATAATTGTTGCTTGGTGTCCTGAGTAATAAAGGACAGATTGTGAATGCATAGGTGGATGAAACCTGTGAATCTGTTTAATTGCCAGCTTAGATTTACGTGGTTTCAGAAACTGTGTGTCCTAGAACTGAAATCCTCATTTCAACGTGCTAATTGGCATTCAATCTATTAAACTACCTTTTCGAAGTTGCTAAATTTAGAGATATCAAGTCAAAGCACATGTCATAGATGCGTTTGTGAAACTTAAAAAATTAAGGAACTTTGAGTTGCAGTTTGGTGGAAAATATATAGTTTATACATGCTGAGACGTAAGAATACACTTTTTAATTTTATTTTGTTTGGCGCGGTCGCTCCCTATGTTGTCCCAGATAGGCCCGATATGCAGAACCACTATAGGTGGGCATTTGAACTGATTTTGATCATAGCTGAAAAACAGAATACATATTTTGATTTGAGGTTATGAAACTTTCCCCCTCTCTTCACAAAAGCTTGCAAGGAGTCAGGAGAGTCAAATAGTGTGTGACTAGCAAAATAGTTCCATGTTGCATCAAGTCCTTAAAAACCAAATTGTTGAGTTTCTTGAATTCATTTAATGGTAAGAAACGTTAGTGAAGCAAATGAACTTTTCATAGTTTAGTCAAGGAGTTTGACATGAATCACTTTTTGCATTGATTATCTTTCCCTTAAATCCCATAGCCTTACATAGTTGAAGACCAAAAACCCAGAAAGGGCCAAAGGCTTCACTTGTAAATTTGAGCCATGGAAACTTGTGACAGGCCTGTATAGGCTAGCTTGCTTTGATATTTCTAATGCAAAACATGCATTACATGTTTTTCCATTTGAAAGTTGGACTAGGTGGTCAGTTGGGTTCATTGCAACAGCCCATAATTGGTAATTCTGCATTGTAACCTGACAATTGAGTTCTTCATTGTACTTATGATGAAGAAAAATGCTCCTCTTTCTACACTGCAACTCAGAAAATAAGCATTCAGGCTGGCTTTGATGTTTCTTAACCAAGATGAGAAAATTGATGGGAAATTTTCCCTATTTTTCGACCAATACATGCATCCAGAAGAAACAGACCAACAACATTAATCTGAAAAGTACAGTACTAGTGAACATAAAGCCTATATATAACAACCCTATGTATCTACATCATGGTTGGAAGGGACTTAGCTTCAAATGTTTGAATTTTAAGCCATATAATGCAGACCTATGGTGATATTTGTTTTGTCTGCGTGTTAGTGTGGTTCAGTATTTTGCTTGAGTCATTTCTGATCATTGAAAACAGTGTGTTTGATGGGTGTTAGTATTTTATAGCTGTTAGATTATAGCAATTCATTGTAACCTTATTGTACATTTGGCTCCACTGAAACTGAGGCTTCAATTATCCATATTTTTAGTTGAAGAATGATAAAAGATTAGTGGCCATGGCAAGGTTTGTGCGACCTAATAATGATGGTGAATTGAGTCCAAACCTCTATGTTGCAAACTGTGGCCCAGCTGTGGGACTTTCTCATGATGCTATTGCATCCACGTTCTGTGAATTTGGGGATGTTAAGGGAGTTTATGCAGCAGATGAGAGTGGTACCCGTGTAATCGTATCTTTTTTGGAAGAGAGTTCTGCCGAAGCTGCCTTAAAGGCATTAGATGGAGTTCCATGTTCCAAACTTGGAGGCCGATCTTTACATATTCGTTATTCAATGCTTCAGCCAACTTCACAGGTACTGGATCTTCTCAAGCAATATGGAAAATAATTATTGTAACTTTTGTATTCAAGCTGATTGATGGAATCATATTGCTATATTGGACCTGCTTTCTCTCCTTTTCTTTTCCTATTCGCTCCCATCCTTTTCCTTAAAACTACATAATTTTGGGCGTAAACAAAGCAAGGGCAGCACTTTTCTTTTTTAAAACAAAACTTCCATCACCATAAAATGATTTTCAGTAGATCCCAAATTAACTTTTAGTACTCTCGGCGCCTTAAAAAGTTATTTAGTGGTACCCGGTATCTAACACTAAGCACTCTAAATTTTTTTGAATAGATACTGGGTATAGTAAAAAAATATTTTAAGATATTGAGTGTACTAAAAATTAATTTAAGATACTAAATGCTGCTGGAAAAAAAAAATATTTCAGCATATTATATGCTCTTTTTTCAAAAAAAAAAAAATAGTGCTCCCTTGCTTTGTTTACCCCCAAAACTACGTAGTTTTGAGCAAAATGATGGGAGCGGACTAGAAAAGAAAAAGAGAAAAGCCAAGTCCTACTATATTTCATGTAAATTCTTCACCTGAAAAACTTTAGGGATATAAGGGGATTAAGGAAAATCTTGAGTTGTTCCTTCAAAAACTATGTGCTCGTTCACGGGCTTCCATTTCTAAGAATAAAATGTAGATTTGATTATTACTTGCCTTTTTTCTGAATGTATGATAAATTCTAGTTTACTGAATTATCCGTTCTATAAGACTCAGAAGATGGATTTTCAAGCATATGAGGTACAACTTGTAATGATGAAAAAAAATAATCAAATCATTCCGGTGGAAGAAGACTTTGCTCTTCTTATATGCTTAGTTGTGTCTTTCTCTTTTTCCAATTTGCTTATATTAGTCACAACTATTTCTTAAAGCCAGAGTGATTCTAACTCAATTTAAATCCAACTATTACAGTTTTTGTTTCTTCTTATCATAACCAATTGCCCTTGGATTTTTCAACCAACCTAGAGCAGTGTCTATTTTCCCAATCATGCTGACTTGGATATTGATTGGTATTTCTCTAGGCTTCCAGCTATGTTGAGCAACTTCAATGTCTTAAGAAATTTGAATAAAGTATATTGTTTAGGTCATAAAGGCTGAGCATATTATCTTCTGGCTATGTTGTCGTCATGGTTATCCTCAAGTAGTATTGTGGTCATTTTTTGCATGACTTTGTCAGCTTAGTTAATATGAAGTGATTGAAGGTAATTTTTTTCTTCGGCTTTTCTGTAGCAAAGATATCAAACACAAACTTTCATTCCAATTTGATTTATATCTTGAATATCACATATTTTCATAAACAAAATAACCCCATGTATGTGGTGAAGTATGTAATGCTGGAGTTAATTTGTTTATGACTTATGCATGATGTGTACACACCGACAGCCTTGTTATTTCAACAAAATGTTTCAAGACAGGTTTCTAATGTCTCTGGTTTCTTATTTTTCATTTAGTTATATTCCGTATTTTCTTCCGGTTTCCTTTAATTTATCTTAATTTGATGTCCTGAAGAGCTTTGGACAGCATTTCCTTCGATTCCCTTCTACACCCATCTTTCCCCCATCTCCCAACCAGGCCCAAAGGCTGATCCTTGGTTAGAATTAATATTCAGTTACGTTGCTGCATTGAGGTTTATATGAAAAGGCATCACTTCAGTTGTAATTATGTGTTCTGTCTATTCGCATAGTTTGTTATTTGAAAAAATTTAGCCATCTGTAAGTTGATTGTTTAAATTGAAAAAGTTGTGAGTAAATGGTGAATTACTTGTGTGAGGAGATGATTGCTCTTTTAATGTTGATTATTGCAATGGATTTCTTCATTATCCATGTTTGTTGATAAGCTTGCATGTCTGTTTAGAGTCAGGTAAGTAACTTGGTTCCTGTGTCTATCACAGCCTCAGATCTTAGCATTCCTGGCCTTTACCTTGTGCATGACTTCATTAGTGCTAAAGAAGAGAAGGTTAGCAGTTTTTGCCTTATACAGCTTGAATATAGTTTTTCTTTGCATATTCGTAAGTTTCTTTCACTCTTATATTTTTATTTCTAATTTAATTCTCAAATGGTGAGTATGGTCCCTTTCCATCTTCCCAGGCATTGCTACAAGAAGTTGACTGCCGACCCTGGAATCATCTTTCAAAACGAAGGGTTCAACATTATGGTTATGAGTTTTGTTATGATGTAAGTTTATAACCTGATAGGACATTGTTTGTAATTGATGGAACCAGCAATATTATTAGCCGAAAGTCTCAATACGAGCCAGCTACAACCCCTCCAAGAACAGGGAAGGGAAGTAATCAAAAAGAGTAGCTAGCCCCAGCTAATTCCAGGGATCCTAAGGAATTCAAAAAAGACAAGAACACAAATAGAAAATGGTCCTTCCTAACATCCGAGAGGTTAGGAGCTCTCCCTGAGCCAGCCAAAATCTCCCTGCCCTCCCACTAAGGCACACTCCCCTAGATAACCGTCTCGCCACTACCCTGACCAACATTGTGGTCCCTGCTGTCCTGGGATGTTGCCTTCGGGCTTTTACTTTTGGGCTTGTTAGGATAGGTCCTCTGGTAGGTTCGGCCCAATGGAGTAGTGGATCCATCATTACCGCTCCCTAAAAGCATCACCTTGTCCTCAAGGTGGAATTCAGGAAATTGGGCTGCTAGGAGTGTTGAATCTTCCCAGGTGTTGTCACAGTCGGACAGCTGTTGCCACTTAACTAGAACTTGTTGGCTTCTGTGTGTCATTGTCCTTACCTTGAGCTCTTTCTCAGGTTGCACTTGCTGTTCATAGTCTTCGGTCAAAAAGCTTGGGAGTGGTTGAGCCGTTGCTGTAGGTGAAAAGGACCGCTTAAGTTGGGATACATGGAAGGTGGGATGAACTCGTGTGGTCTCAGGCAGCTTAAGCTTGTAGGCTACCTTCCCTATCTGCTGCTGGATTTCATAGGGCCCATAGAACCTTAGAGCTAATTTCTCATGTTGCTTCCTAGCGAGAGTCTTCAGCTTGTAAGGCTGCACCTTCAAGTAGACCAGATCGCCCTCTTGGAACTCAACATCTCTTCTTTTCTTGTCCGCGTGTTCCTTCATCTTCATTTGGGTCTGTTCTAGATGAAACTTTAATTTGCCCAGGGCATCATTCCTCTCACGTAGCTGCTCATTGACTTCTTCGACCATGGAGTTATCATTTTGCCACTTCAACACAGTGGGAGGATCATGCCCATAGAGTGCTTTGAAGGGGGTGGTGCCGAGAGAACGATTATAAGTGGTGTTAAACCAGAATTCTGCCCACGGGAGTAGCTTAACCCAGTTCTTTGGGCACTCTCCGGCAAAGCACCTGAGGTACGTCTCTAAGCTTCGATTCACAACCTCGGTTTGGCCGTCCATTTGTGGATGGTACCCTAAGTTGTACTTGAGAGTGGTTCCTAATTGAGCAAATAATTCCTTCGAGAACTGACTAATGAATATGCGATCTCGGTCAGACACAATTGATTTGGGAAAACCATGCAGCTTCACTACTTCAATGATGAATTGCTCGGCTACGTCTTTGGCGGTGAACGGGTGTGAGAGAGGAATGAAATGGGCATATTTTGTGAACCTATCCACTACGACCAGTATAGTGTCATTCCGCTGCACTCTGGGCATCCCCACAATGAAATCCATGCTGATATCTTCCCACACTCGCTGAGGAATCGGTAATGGCTGTAGTAACCCAGCTGGACTAGTCACTTCATACTTATTCCGTTGACAGATTTCACTCTTGGCCACTTGATTCTGCACATCTTTTCTCATTCCCTCCCAAAATACCACATCGGCCAGCCCCTTGTAGGTACGCAAGTATCCTGAATGTTCCCCCAGGGGGGAGTTGTGGAACTCTCGAATCAATTCTGTTGTTTTTGGGGAGTTTCGAGGTAAAACCAGCTTGTTGTTGTACATCAGGCATCCATTCTTGATAGCATATCCTACCAGAGCACCTTGGTTAAGCAGAACTTGCTGCCATATAGTGCTCAATCTTTCGTCTTTAACTACTTCCAACTCGAATTCTTGCATCCCAGCGTACTGCCATAATGAGAAAGCCTGGAGGGATAGTTCAGACGCCTCCCTTCTCGACATTGCATCCGCAACCTGATTTTCCTTGCCAGGTTTGTACTGTATTTCAAACTTGTAACTCATCAGCTTTGAAATCCACTTCTTCTGATCGGGATCCATTACCCGCTGTTCTAGTAAATATTTCAAAGCCTTTTGGTCTGTCTTAATGATGAAGGCCTTTGCTGTGAGGTAATGTTGCCACTTCTTAATGGCAAAAACAATGGCCATCAATTCTTTCTCATACACTGATCCCTGTTGAGCCTTTGGTGACAATTATTGCCTGAAGTATGCTATGGGACGGCCTTGCTGCATGAGTACTGCACCTACTCCCACACCACATGCATCCGTCTCAATTTCGAAAGGTAGCTAGAAATTCGACATTGTTAACACAGGTGCACTCACCATGGCTAGCTTTAACTTCTCAAAAGCGTCTTGTGCTGGGCCTCCCCAATGGAATGCGTTTTTCTTCAATAACCCGGTCAGTGGCGCTGCAATCTTTCCATAATCCTTGATGAACTTGCGGTAGTAGCCCGTGAGGCCAAGGAAACCTCTTAAGCTCTTAATGTCTTTGGGTATCGGCCAGTTCACCACCGCCTTAATCTTGGTGGGGTCCGCCTTCACTCCCTCGGTAGCAATTATGTGTCCCAGGTATTCCAGCTGCGGCTGGCCAAAACTGCATTTTTTTGGATTGATTACAAGCTGGTGTTGCTGAAGGGTTCTCCAAGCAGTGTCAAGGTGCTCTAGGTGAGACTTCTCATCCTTGCTATATACAAGTATATCATCAAAGAACACTAAAATGAATTTTCTCAAATAACAATGAAAGATATCATTCATTAATGATTGAAAGGTAGAGGGGGCGTTGGTTAGGCCGAATGGCATAACCAGAAACTCAGTGTGTCCGTCGTGAGTCCGGAAGGCCGTCTTGTACTCATCCCCAGCCTTGATTCGAATTTGGTGATACCCTGACTTGAGATCCAGCTTGGAAAAAACGATGGCACCTCCCAATTCATCCAAAAACTCATCCACCGCTGGAATAGGATATTTTTTCAGGTATGGTTACCTTGTTCAGGGCCCTATAGTCCACACAAAACCTCCAGCTCCCATCCTTCTTCCGAACCAGCAGGACTGGGCTTGAGAATGGGCTAGTGCTTGGCCGAACAATTCCAGCTTCTATCATTTCCTTAACCATCTTTTCAATTTCTGCTTTGTGCAAATACGGGTATCTATAAGGCCGAAGATTAGGCACCTGAGCTCCTTCCTTGAGGACGATCGCGTGGTCTTTTGATCTTTGAGGAGGAAGGTTTGCAATGGAGTTACACACTGTGCCGTATTTTGCAAGCAAGGACTGTATTTCCGGAGCCATTAGGGTGGTGCCTTTCCGATCATCAGGGCCTTGCCACTCTACGGCATTAATTTCCAACATGTACCCCTCACCCTTTACCTTCAAGACCTTAAGGCAAGCCTTATAGGTCGACTGTAATTGAGTAAGAGCGGGGTCACCGTTTAAGCAGACCCACTGTGCATCCACCTTAACCTTCATGTAGAGCTGCCCCCAGTTCACCTCGATCTCCCCCAATAATTCGAGCCACGCTACTCCTAAAACCAGGTTAGTGTTGGCTAATGGAAAAGGATAAAAAGTTTGTTCCACTTTCAACCCTTGTAAGTTCAACTCGAGTCTCCTGCTCTTGCCACTCGTGTATCTCTTTCGGCCATCTCCTACTGCCATCGAGTATATCGGAGTTGGGAGAAGTTCCAGTCCCATCTCATCCACCAACTGGAGCGAAATAAAATTATGTGTGGCTCCGCTATCGATGAGCACGATTATGCATTGGTGCGCACTTCTCTTCGCATTTGAAGCATAACCCCTTCTCTCTCCTACGATTCAACTCCCCCTCTGATAGTCAGCGAGTGTTCCGGCCTGAATTACTCCCACTACTCGAAACGGCTCCGGTCGCCATAGGTAGGCTATTTCCAGCCTTGAGTGATTCATCTCCTTTCACAGGAATTGCTCTAGCCCCTTGGGTTGAACTATAGGGCTTGGGTATCTCAGAGAAACTCGAAACCTTGGGTTGGGTCAGGGCGGCCAACCCCCATCGAGCTGGGTTCTCCTTGCGCCCCAGCTGGTTTTCCTTCTTTTGTCTGGCCCGCTCTATTGCCTGGTTCCGCCCTTCTATGTCTGATGCCATATCCATGAGGTCTCCCAGGTTATTGGGCTTTAATATCCTCACATCGGCCCGTATTTCCTCCTTAAGCCCGTTCATGAACATTCCCATTAGTGATGCATCAGACACATCATCCAGGGTTGCAGAGATTATCTCGAATCGTTCTCGGTAATCGGACACCGACCTCATCTATTTCAGTCCCGCCAATTGCTTGTGGTTATTTCCCATTTGCGATTCATGAAATCGTTTCACCATGCCACGCTTCAGTTCCGACCAGCTCGCCATCGAAGCTCTCGCCTTTACCCATTGAAACCAGTTCAGGGCTCTTCCCTCTAGCCCAACGACTGCGGTGTCCAATTTCTCCATCTCCGGAATACCATTCACAGTGAAATACCATTCCATGCGAAAGGTCCTACCCAACGGATCATCACCGTCGCACAATGGCATATCGAGTCATCGATACTTTTGCCCATCCTTTTCAACTTCCTTGTCCTTGTGCCCGGAGTGTTCTCCGGTGCCCCTGGTACCCCCGTTTGGTGTGTCATGATTCCGGATCTCCTCTCCGTTTTGCACATCGTTGTTCTGCGGTGGAGGTGGGGGATTTCCCGGCAACCTCTCTTGCAACACCCGAAGGATGTTGTTGCCCTGTTCGCGTATCTCAGTGATTGTGAGCTGCATTGCAGCCCTCTCTTCTCTAGCCGTGACATTGGCTCTCTGCAAATCACCCACTGATTGCCTCAAGCTCTGTAGCTCATTAACAGATTTCTCCAAACTCTCCAACCTAGCCTCCATTCTGGTATTCACCATTCACAGGAAGGAACCGCTCTGATACCAAGTTGATGGAACCAGCAATATTATTAGCCAAAAGTCTCAATACAAGCCAGCTACAACCCCTCCAAGAACAGGGAAGGGAAGTAATCAAAAAGAGTAGCTAGCCCCAGCTAATTCCAGGGATCCTAAGGAATTCAAAAAAGACAAGAACACAAATAGAAAATGGTCCTTCCTAACATCCGAGAGGTCAGGAGCTCTCCCTGAGCCAGCCAAAATCTCCCTGCCCTCCCACTAAGGCACACTCCCCTAGATAACCGTCTCGCCACTACCCTGACCAACATTGTGGTCCCTGCTGTCCTGGGATGTTGCCTTCGGGCTTTTACTTTTGGGCTTGTTAGGATAGGTCCTCTGGTAGGTTCGGCCCAATGGAGTAGTGGATCCATCAGTAATCATGATGCACCATTACATTTTTTTCATCAAAATTGGTGCATTATTATATTGGTTGATATGCTTAGAATATATCTATGAGCATTTTGCTTAAAATATTCTCATCCCCTCAAGCCCAAATGAACACCATCAAAATCTCATTTTGGCCTCTTTAATGCTAAAATCATTCCTTTGTTAGCTTGGCCACACTTAAAATCCATAGGATTCAATTTTATGAAAATAAGCCAACATTTTGCACATATGGTTTGCAATTCTTCATTAACGATTTTAGACTCAAGAGGCTTCTTTACCTACATTTCTCTTCTTCTTCTTTTTGTTTGTTTGTTTGTTTGTTGCCTCTATTCAGCCGTTACACTGTCCATACTAAGATGCCATCTGTAAACCGTTGCTACAAATGTTAAATATTTAAACATGTTCTCAGTCATTTATCAAATGCAAAAGCAATATCTTTCTCCTCTTTATACTGATTTCCATTATCAAACTTAGTATCATATTGGTATTATTGTCCTTTTCTGCGTATTTATTTTTCTGATTTTCTATGGCATTATGCTTTTCGTTAAGTCATTGTTATTGCCCCTAAATTATTACAGTACCATCTGATTTCTTCAAAGTCAGATAACTGATTCTTTGGCTCAGTTGTTGAGTAATGTGAGAATAATATTGATTGCTTTAGGCTTTACTTTCCGCTTTTATTTGACTGTGCAGACAAGGAATGTTAATACAAAGCGCTGCTTGGGCGAACTTCCATCCATTGTTTTTCCAATAATTGAAAGAATCTCATTATTCCCAACTCTCAGGAATGCCGCAAATGTAGTCTTGGACCAACTCACGGTAGGCTAAATACTGCTGAACTTGATGAGATTTTACTACTTATTACAAGGATGGTATTACCATTAGATTTCTTTATATGTTAATACTGTTTACTTATGTCTGATGTTTTGAATGTCAATATTATGTTACAGGTAAATGAGTACCCCCCTGGTGTGGGTCTGTCCCCTCATATAGACACCCATTCTGCATTTGAAGATTTAATTTTCAGCCTTTCACTAGCCGGGCCTTGTATAATGGAGTTCAGGAGATATGCAAATGGTGATTGGCTTCCTAGAGTTGCTTCAGGTACTGTCACAAAAGTGGAAAGTACAGAGGATGATCAAAATTTTATTAGGAAGGCTATCTATCTTCCCCCTCGATCTATGCTACTGATGTCTGGAGAAGCACGATATGCATGGCACCACTACATTCCCCACCACAAGGTTTAATGATGTCATTTTCTGGATTAATCATGACAACTTGCTTATTTTATTAGCATAAAACTTTGATGATTGATCAGAAGAACCCCACTCTTCCTTTCTTAATATACATTTAGGTGTGCCTTCGTATAATTTTGTCTATCAATAATTCCATGATGGTTTCAACTCCCACAGATTGACAAGGTGAATGAGAGAGTTATCAGAAGGGCTGCAAGAAGGGTATCTTTTACTTTTCGAAAGGTTTGTGGATCTCCTTTTTCAGTTTCTTGTCGTCCTAAGAGCAACTTGTTTTACTTTTAAAGAATCTATGCAATCATAAGCACCAGGAAAAATAGAGGATATTTATTGGTAAACTGCTTACCACCAGTTGCCGTTGATCCTGTCTTGTGAATCTCCTAAAGAGGCTATTTCAATTGCTGCCTCTTTTGTTTGTCATTTAGTCCTTTCTAAGTGATGCCCCTTCGACGAGTAGCCTTGTGGTATGAGGCTCCCTATAAGTGAGAGGTCACAGGTTTAATCCTGCTTGTAACCTTAGGCTGTTTTCACCTGTCCCTTTAATTCAAAAAAAAAAAAAAAACAAGAAGAAAAAAGAAGTGACTTTCCCACTTACCAGGGAAAAAAGAGGTTGCCAGTTCGATTACCAGTGCCTTATGTAACAGATAAATCTGAGTCAGGCCCAAGTACAAGTGAAGGAAAAAGCCCAGTGAAGATGATAGAGCCCAAATCTACAAGGAAAAGCTTAAGGATCAGGAAAAAGCCCTGGAAGCTTCGAGATTTAGAAGAGAGTAACAATATATGAGGGAATAGTGGAATGAAAAGGGTGTGAATGATTTGGAGATCTTCTTCTGGACGGAATCTTCCGTATTTCTCTCTATGTGCCTTTCTTCCTTTTCTGTTATCATTTGCGCTACTGTCTGGTACTGCATTTTATTTTTATATCGATTGTATGGCTCAACTCTGTGATCACTGAATTTTTATCAGAGCAATATTATATCAGTTGGCTGAATCCATTTTTGACTATATAATCTGTGGAATTATTTTGTCTATTACATTTTGGTGCTTTCATTCAGTTGCTAGTTCTCATGGCTGATAACACAAGGATGAAAGACATACAGGAAGAATTAAAAAAAACCCAGGAGTTCATGACAGATGCAGCTGGACGCTTCACTACTATCGATCAGCGTTTTACCAATATAGAGGACTTGCTCACACGTTTAGTTCTCTCGGTGGATACATTGACGCAGAAACCTGGTTCGTCAGAGTCCCCTGCGGTGGATACTCCAGTTTTGACCACACCATTGGTGGCAACGCCAATGCACTTCTTTCCGCAGAATCATAAGCCCATCAAGCTTGATTTCCCTCGTTTCGATGGCAAAGATGCTCTCAACTGGATCTTTAAAGCAGAGCAATATTTTTCTTACTATGATATCGCTGATGCCCAACGACTGGTCATTACCTCTGTTCATCTAGACGGCGACATTTTACCCTGGTTTCAAATGATGCAGAAAGCCAATCGCATTCCTACATGGACCACTTTCGCGCAAGCTATAGAAGCTCAATATGGTCCTTCTCCTTTCGATTGTGCTCGTTCGCAGCTATTTAAGCTCACCCAACAGAGTGTTGGGGGTGTCTTAGAGGATTATAATGCTCGTTTCTTGGCATTGGCCAATCGCACAGAGGATATTCCTAAGACAGCACTTCTGGATTGTTATGTGGGTGGTTTGAAATCCGATTTGAAGTGAGATCTCTTACTGCAACGTCCTACAACGATGTTAAGCGCAATGTCACTTGCTCGTCTATTTAACGATACGTCGGTGTCCGTACCCTCTTTTTCTAAACCGAAGCTTGGGTTCCTCTCTTCTGGTAAGGCTGGTTTTCCGAGCACACCAGTGGTTCAGTCTTCGTCTTCAACGGATACGTCAGGTGGAAAGGCTAATTTACCTCCCCTATTACCAACTCCAAAATTGCCATCCATTAAACGGATATCTCCAGCCGAAATGCAGATCCGACGGGAGAAGGGACTCTGTTATACTTGTGACTCTAAATTCTCGCCTACTCACCGTTGTCCTAACAAGCAGTTAATGATGTTGATTACTGACGAGGATTTGGCTGACGCTACTTATCCGAGTATTCATGATCAAGAGTTCGACGGCACTTTACACCACTTGTCTCTCCATGCAATGCAAGGCACTAATGGTCCCGCAACCATTCGGTTCAATGGCAGTATTCTGGGTACCAACGTACAAATCTTATTGGATGGGGGAAGTTCCGATAACTTTATTCACCCCCGCATAGTCCATCATTTACAACTTAAGATTGAAACAACTTCACCCTTGCGCGTTTTGGGAGGCACGGGTCGCATTCTTAGTAGTACTGAAGCTGTGCAGAACGTTCCAATTCTGATAAACAGTCATACTCTGTTTTTGGGTTTATATGTTTTACCGATTGTGGGTGCCGATGTGGTAATCCGCGCGGATTGGTTACAGACGTTGGGACCTCATGTTGCAGATTATAGTGCTTCGATGATTCGATTTGTGGTGGACGATCAATTTATTACGTTACAAGGGTATCGTGGTCCTTCGATTTTTCCTGCCACTTTTCACCATTTAGTTCGGCTTCAACAAACAGACGCTGTTGCAGAATGCTTTCTGGTGGAACGTTATGCGGACGAGACTGTGACAAATCCCATTGAGGATTCTCTACCAGCAGATTTGTTAGATGTATTACAGCAATATGAGCGCGTGTTTGATCTTCCTCACGGATTACCTCCACCACGTGGACATGCATGCATCACATTTTCTTGGTGCATGGATCGGGCCCAGTCAAGGTGCGGCCCTATAGATATCCTATTAGTCAAAAGGCTGAAATTGAGAAATTGGTCCAGGCCTTGTTGCAAGATGGGTTGATTCAACCTATTACAAGCCCTTTTTCTGCTCCAGTTATTTTAGTGAGAAAGAAGGATGGTTCTTGGAGATTGTGTCGATTTTCGAGCTTTGAATGTTGTTACAATTAAAGATGCCTTTCCAATGTCAACAGTGGACGAACTTCTTGATGAATTACATGGTTCCGTATTCTATTCTAAATTAGACCTTCGCTCAGGTTATCATCAAATTTTAATGCATAAGGAGGATAGGGAGAAGACGGCGTTTCGTACTCATTTGGGCTTATACGAGTGGCTTGTGATGCCTTTTGGGCTTTCTAATGCTCCGGCCACCTTCCAATCTTTAATGAATTCTATTTTTCGTCCTTTTCTCCGACAATTTGTCTTAATTTTTTTTGATGATATATTAATTTATAGTGCTTCCTGGGATTCTCATTTGCGTCATCTAGCTTTAGTTTTGGATTTACTCCAGAAACATAAGCTCTTTGCAAAAAAATCCAAGTGTTCTTTCGGCCAAACACGTATTGAATATCTGGGCCATATTGTGTCTGCCAGGGGTGTGGAGGTTGATCCAGCTAAGATCCAAGCTATTCAAACTTGGCCCAAACCCACGTCAGTGACCCAACTAAAAGGATTTTTGGGGCTAAGTGGGTATTATCGGAAGTTTATTCACAATTATTCCCACAAGGCTGGCCCACTAACACAACTCCTTTGCAAAGATGGCTTTCAATGGAATCAGGATGCTCAGCTAGCTTTTGAGAACCTCAAACTCACTCTCACTCAGGCACCTGTTCTTGGGCTACCGGATTTCACCAAACCGTTTATTCTAGAAACGGATGCTTCGGGGGTCGGAATCGGAGCAGTTTTAAGCCAAGATAATCACCCTATCGCCTATTTCTCTAAGAAATTATCTCCTAGGATGCAAGCCAAATCCACTTATGTTAGAGAACTACATGCGATAACTGAAGCGGTGGCCAAATTTCGCCATTATTTGTTCGGTCACCCATTCATCATCAGGACCGATCATGCGAGCCTTCGTCATTTTTTGGATCAGACCATTCAGACGCCGGAACAGGAGGCTTGTTTGCCGAAATTGCTGGGTTATCAGTTTTCTATCGAGTATAAAGCCGGTAAGCACAATCAGGCTGCTGATGCCCTTTCCCGAATTTCTTGTATGGCTTTAACTTCGATGAATAATGCTTTTATGGATTGGGTCTACCAACAACTTGCTTCTTCCTCTTTTGTGGTTAATTTGAGAACTAAAGTAGAGCAGGATCCTACATCTTTTCCTCATTATTCCATTAAACAGGGGTTGCTTTATTGGCGGAATCGTTTACTGATTACAACGGATCATTCCGAATTGATTAAACGAATTTTGGATGAGTTTCATTCTTCTGTTATTGGAGGGCACGCGGGATTTCATCGAACTTTCTTTCGCCTTGTTCCTCTGTTTTATTGGCCTAAAATGCGTCAGGATGTTCGTTCATATATTCGTAGTTGCTTGGTTTGTCAACAGGCAAAATTGTCTCATTTACATCCCGCTGGCTTGCTACAACCGTTACCCATTCCTAATAGAATATGGGAGGATATATCTATAGATTTTATTCTTGGCTTACCGATAGTTAAGGGCTTGGGGGTTATTATGGTTGTTGTTGACCATCTCTCTAAATATGGTCATTTTGTGGCTCTACCTGCTCATTTTTCTAGCCTTCATGTTGCCGAAGCTTTTGTCCAACATATTGTTAAGTTACATGGTGTTCCGACTTCAATTGTGTCTGATCGTGATCGGGTTTTCACCAGCGCCTTTTGGAGGCATCTTATGAAGCTGCAAGGTTCTCAGTTGAAGTTCAGCTCTGCATATCACCCACAAACAGATGGGCAATCCGAAGCTCTGAATAAGTGTGTTGAGATGTACCTTCGTTGTTTTGTCCATGAGTTTCCGCGGAAATGGTTGACTTTTCTTCCTTGGGCAGAGTATTGGTATAATACCTCTTACCATCATTCCACCGGCATGACTCCTTTTAAAATTGTGTATGGAAGAGATCCCCCTCCTCTCTTACGACACTCCTCGGTGGTTGACACTCCTTTGGATGTTCACAAGCAACTGGAAGAACGGGATGCTTTGCTACAAGTTCTCAAGGTTAATATTCAAAGGGCCCAACTTCGTATGAAAAGATATGCTGATGCTAAGAGAACTGAATTGGAATTTCAGATTGGTGATTTGGTATTAGTGAAGCTGCAACCTTACAGACAACACTCAGTGGCTCTACGTCGTTATCAAAAATTAGCTTTGGCTTACTTTGGTCCATTTAAGATCCTTGCAAGACTGGGTACAGTGGCATATCGCTTAGAGCTTCCTTCATATGCCAAAATTCATCCAGTATTCCACATATCAGTTCTGAAGAAATTCATTGGGGATGAACCTGCTGCTTCTTATTTTCCTTTACCTCTCAATACAGTTCCAGAAGGCCCGATTTCTCAGCCGATTGCTATTTTGGATTCTAGAATGGTACACCGTGACTCGATAGAGGTACAGCAATTTTTAGTCCAATGGGATAGTTCACCTCATCCTTCATGGGAAGATCAAGAATTCCTGGTTTCCACATATCCATTATTTGACCTTGCGGACAAGGTCTCTTTCCAAGGGGGAGGTATTGTAACAGATAAATCTGAGTCAGGCCCAAGTACAAGTGAAGGAAAAAGCCCAGTGAAGATGATAGAGCCCAAATCTACAAGGAAAAGCTTAAGGATCAGGAAAAAGCCCTGGAAGCTTCGAGATTTAGAAGAGAGTAACAATATATGAGGGAATAGTGGAATGAAAAGGGTGTGAATGATTTGGAGATCTTCTTCTGGACGGAATCTTCCGTATTTCTCTCTATGTGCCTTTCTTCCTTTTCTGTTATCGTTTGCGCTACTGTCTGGTACTGCATTTTATTTTTATATCGATTGTATGGCTCAACTCTGTGATCACTGAATTTTTATCAGAGCAATATTATATCAGTTGGCTGAATCCATTTTTGACTATATAATCTGTGGAATTATTTTGTCTATTACACCTTACCAAGAAATAAGTGACTTCCCGTTATTTTTTTCTCCTTTATTTTGGTCAATATTGATCAATTGGCCTACACTAATTTTCCTGAACTGTGTTCCTCAAAATTTGTTGCTTAATACTAAGAATAAAACTAAGCATGGTTCCTTCTCAAGAATTATCCAATATATATGGAGAATCATTTATATGCCCACGGTTAATGTCTTACTATAGTATTGTCACTTGTTCCTATCATAAAGAGGTTTGGACTTTGGAAGTGTGTTAGAGATGCAATGTTGATGCCTATAAACTGTTACTAGTAATAAATTAATGTTATTCTCGGATTCAACTTTTCTGGTGTGCATTTGAAACCTTTGAACCAGGTCAGGACAGGGGCTTGCAATTGCGAATTTCCTCAGTGTTGCGACTCTCAAAGATAGTAAGGTTGCCTTTCACCATGTTTGACAAGGAATTGACAAAGTGGGCATCTATTTTTGTGGGGCCAGAAGGTGCATAACCTGAACTATGATATGCATTTGTTGCTTATCGGTATTATTTATAAATCTAATACCATATCATGCAGTTGATTAAGCTTTGTTTACTTGTCTGCACTGCTCTGATGATATACATTGAATTCTACATAATGGCTTTTTATGGCCTTCATCCAGGTAATCATCCTCTTAATGGATTTTGTTCGTCACGCGTGTCAGATAGACAGATAGACTGCAACACTGAGAAGATTGAAGATTATGACGCTTTTTTTTTATGCATCAGCTGTTTATTTTGTTATTTTTTATGATTTAAGTGGACTTTGTTTATTTAGAGCCTAAGTCTAGCCTCACCTTGGCACAGCTTTATTTTAGGTTCTTTCAGCTAAGTTACTCAATTTGTATTAACCAATAATTATACTTTAGCTTATAGGATCTCATCTCATCGCGGGGGAGAAAGTTAATTACTCCTTATACTAAGCTTCTTTTGTTCTTTTCAGTGAATGAGGTGAAGTATTGATATAAAGTTAAACATTAGGATATTAATTTTAAAATAAAGAAAAGATCCTCTATTATTTAGAACCAAACACAAAACAGCGAAAAGTTGTCTGCAATTGTTAGTGATTTACCGTTAATATATATCCTTCTGTCCTTAATATAAGATATATTTTATTAGTTGATCTTGATTTTAAATATAAGATATAGTTTTTACATTTGTCAATCTGTTCCTAATTAATTCTATTAATGGCCCCTCAAAAATAATTAAGAAGGAGAGTGAATGAATGAAGATAGTTATGATATTTTAAAAAATACATGTTATAGTAACTAATTTAATTAATTTCTGTAATCTAATTAAATTAGATAAATATATCTTATATTAACTATTAGAAGGAATATTATATAAAAGTAGAATGGCTACTCATTGACCATTTGAACTATTGAATATTTTTCCCCTTTTTATGTAATTAATTGTTTTCTTATTGTTCGGAAACAATTGTAACTCCATGTTAGTGTACAGGGGTTGATGCTAGTTATTTTAAATTACCTTATTTCAGGGAGGAAGGTAGGGTGAGAGCAGAAGAACCTGCTTTTTCAAAATGAGTACTAGTATTGTGAAAAGAATTGGATCAAGAAATCGCTTGTGATTCTACAAAATCAATTGAAAAGCTCTTGTTCCGTTTTTACCTTTGTTTCATAAATTAAAGTTGGTGACTAGTGGCTATTTGAGTCATCATTTTGTGATCTTAAAGTTTATCAAAAAAATTTATATGAAAATTGACTAAGAGAAGTAATCATTCTCTCTCTCTCTATATATATATAGTATATTGGAAGTAGCTTTGTTAATAGTGCAAACGAAATACGAGTATTATTATTATACTCCCTCCGGTCCTAATTATAGGACAGAGTTGACTTTTTTGGAGAAATTAAGGAAGCCAATTAAATTACTTTAGAGTTTTTATATTTTTAGTATCTTTAGATTATTTATTAGTTTATTAATCAAATTAATTAGCTTGGAGAAAAAAATAAAAATAAAAATACTTTAAAGTAACTTAATTGGCTTCCTTAATTTCTCCAAAAAAGTCAACTTTGTCTTATAATTAGGACCGGATGGAGTAATTTTTTGGCCAAATAAATATGAGGGTTACTGACTATAGACTACAAGGAGAACTTCAAATCCATATTATACTGCCTCCACTAATTGTTCCCACGAGAGAGAGAGAGCGGGGTTTTTTTCTTTTAACTTTTTCCCCCGCAAAACAAGAAGTACTTTTTTTTTTTGTTGCCTAGGGTATCCCCACAGCCAGTTGCCATGAGACTAATCCCTCGTTCCACTGTCAGCGCACGAAGCAGTAGGGGACTAGCCAAGAAGTGCTTTCCATTCATAAGAGTTGGGGATTGAACCCCCAACCATTTATTTAAGGGACGAGATGCTGAACCATCACGTCCACCTAATGTGGTTAAAGAAATACTTTTTTTTTTTGGAAATTGAAATTTTAGGAAAGGGTTTAGGCTCACCTACAATCCAAGTGCAGGGTGTCAAGTTGGGATGCCTCTCCCAACGTCTTGATTGAACCACAACTAAGTGAACTTCCCCTAGATCAAACCCTCTCTCCAATTAGTAAGAGTGTCCGACCCCTTCGCTAGTTGAACCCAAGAATAAGGGGTGGTTAAAGAAGTACTTTGATATAAAAGAAACAAGAGTATGAATAAGTCCACAAAAACATAAAAAGGCCTAAGCCCAAATAAAAAAAACCCTAACCCAAAACCCAAAGTACATAAGAAAAAGGGCACAACCGTTATACACCTTGCCCAAGATAAGTAAATATGAAACCAATGTGCCGCCGCCGGAATTGAGCAAGAAACTTTGATGAACACGTCCGAAGCAGGCAAAGAAAATCCCAAAAACACGTCGGAAATAGGAGATGGGGATTCTTTGAACAGCCAATCAGTCTCATCCAATTTAGTGACATAACTATTATCTTTAGGGGATTGTTTGATATGAGGGAAGATGAGGGAAAGTGGGCGAAACGAAATTTTTTTTAGTTGAATTTAAAAAAATTAAAGAAATGTGGTTAAAAATTTTTAATTAATTTTTCTTACTCTTTTATCTTATATATTCTTTTTATTAAAATTTTATTACTCCACTTTTTCAATCTTTTAAAATTCAACTGATAAAAATTTTCTCTCCTCTTCTTTCCCCTCCAAATCCCTCACACCAAACAGAACCAACAATTTTGAAAGTACCTCATGTCCATTGACCGTAGGGCCGAAAACGCTAATACTAACGACAACAGCACATCGGCTATCTGCGATATCAAACTACACCACCAACCTCTAACCAAACACCATCAAGTTTGTGCACAGCCACTAAAATCCACCACCAGTCCAAATGGATGAAAACTATCTAAAGCAAAGGACTTATCAGGTAAGGATTGGCAAGGAAAAGCCTTAAAACTCAAGATTCACTATCTCGCTTACCACATGCATATATGGTTCTTCCACTTATATTATAGGAGAGATAACACCTGGGGTAAATGAACTACTCCCTCCGTTTCTAATTATAAGATAAAATTGATTTTTTTAGTGAAATTAAGGAAGCTAATTAAATTACTTTAGAGTATTTATATTTTTCTTTTTTTCTTCAAATTAATTAATTTGACTACTAAATTGATATATAATCTAAGGATACATAATATATTATAAGATTAAGTAATTTATTTAGCTTCCTTAATTTCTAAAAAAAAAGTCAACTTTATCTTATAATTAGAACCGGAGGTAATATTATATAACTTGTTCTTTTTTCTTGAAGCACCGTGATTGTTAAGTAGAAAATTCTAACCTTCCCTCTAATTAAATGAAGCATTTTGTTTCAATGTTACTTCCATCTCCAACCATATGCTTCAATCTAATTCTTCTCTTCTCAATAACTTCCAACATTCCGGAGTAGCTTGAACTTCAATTTGCTAAAGTTCTTGATTTTTTTTAGGCCATAAGTTTATGGCACAATTGTTATCTCAATTTTCCTTAAATTACAATTACGAATAGTATTATTAACGCATAGTGTACCTCTGGAGGTTCTTTCTTGGTGCCACCACTAGTGGATCTTAAAATACAATGATCTCATGTTTTGGATTCTCAAGAGAAACTTCATAGTACTTCAAATTTCACAAGAGGAAGGTACATGATCCAAAGGCTCCACCTCCAAGATACAATTTGACAGGCGACAATACCTCCAAGGTCATTATGCAACTGCTCAATCTTCTAATAACATTGCAACTAAAGTGTGATGGCTTCTCAATTTCAAGTAAAGGTTAATTCAATATATATATATATATATTGAAACAGGACAGAGAATGTGAACAAGCAGCCAACGTTGACATGCAATGATGTATGCACTGACGTTGAGGGGTTTGGTGAATAGTTGCCAAAACTGACTTTTGTATTATTTTAAGGAATTTATAAGGTTATGATTTTAGTATAAATAGGTGTGAGATTTTCATTGTAATGTATTAAGAATTTGGATAAACACATTTGAGTTTAGTTTCTATACCATTTTGGCATCAGAGCCTGGTTTTAGAGGGAGAGAAAACGAGAGAGTGAGGAATAGGATAGAGAGAAAAACACATTGGGAAAACAGGGTGTGCGAATTCCATCCTGCCGACCTTTTCTCGAAAATCTGACCACACCATCGTGTTCAGAAGGTCCCAAAACCCAGAACAGGAGTCGGCCACCACCGTGAAACGCCGCCATGCGCCGTCACGCGCTACCACCGGAGACCCACGCGCTGTCAACGGAGCCCACGCGCCCAGAGGTTGAAGTCGACCAGTCAGCACCACGTCAGCTGCCACGTCATCACTGTTGACCCAGTCAACGCCACGCTGTCCAATAAGATTGCGCCACATGTCAACATCGCCACGGCAACAGCGCCGTCAGCCTTGCCACGTCACCGTGTCCAGTCAGCATCCACATCATCAGTCAACGCAACGTGGACCAATCACGAACTGCCACGTGTCACTGTAGCCACGTCAGCATACGGTCAGCTCGAATTTTGTTAAAATTACCATTTTGTGCCCTAAATTTTGCGATATTTACATTTTGACCCCTAGAAAATTGCCAAAATTACATTTAGGTCCCTGAACTTTAAGGAATTACATTTTGACCCCTAGATTTTGCCAAAATTACATTTATGACCCCTGAACTTTCTGAAATTACATTTCGACCCTCAGATTCTGCCAAAATTACATTTCAGGACCCCAAACTTCCTGAAATTACATTTTGACCCCATATTCGGCCAAAATTACATTTCAGAGCCCCAAACTTCCTGAAATTATATTTTGACCCCAGATTCTGCCAAAATTACATTTCAGACCCCCCCAAACTTTCTGAAATTGCATTTTGACCCCAGATATTGTCCAAAATTACATTGTTGCCCCTAATGACCCAAATTTCCTATTTTACCCCTGACTTTTCCATATACACAAATCCTTCCCCTACCCTTCTACCTTGAACCTAATAAACTGCGTACTCAAAGTCATAACCTGTGAGACAAACTGCAAAATGCCTCCAAGACGCAGAAATAAACATGAAATTGAGATGGAGGAAATGAGACGCCAGATTCAAGAACTAGAAGCCACTATAGCATAACAGCAAGCCTTGCTCGAAACTCGTAGAGGCTACTCAGAAGATGATTTGAATAGCCATAGTTCATCATCCTCTGACTACCATCATCATCCTCGCCAACAACCATTCCGCTTCAATGACATTAGGGTAGACATTCCTGAATTCGAGGGAAGACTCCAACCTGACGAATTCATTGACTGGCTACAAACAGTTGAACGAGACTTTGAGTACAAAGAGATTCCAGATGAGCAAAAAGTTAAAATTGTTGCCATCAAATTGAAGAAACATGCCTCCATATGGTGGGAGAATCTCAAAAGAAGGCGTGAAAGAGAAGGAAAAAGCAAGATACGAATGTGGGACAAGATGCGACGCGAGCTCTCACGTAAGTTTCTTCCAGAAAATTATTATCAAGATAATTTCCTTCAGTTACATCATCTTCACCAAAAGGCTATGTCTGTAGAGGAATATACGAGGGAATTTGATAAGCTCATGATGAAGTGTGATATCCAAGAAAGGGAGAAGAAAACAATAGCCCGTTATCTTGGAGGGTTGAATACTAACATTGCCCATCCAGTGCAGCTCCAACAATACTGGACTCTAGATGACGTCATTCGTCTAGCCATCCATATTGAGAAACAGTTCCCCAAAAGGTTTCCATTTCAACCGTCTTCCTCCACTGAAATTCCTTTTGATGAACATGAAGCACACATGCATCGGCCTACACAAATGCATCAACATAACTCTTCAAGCAAGCCTACACAAGAATATCAGTCTAACTCTTCAAGCAAGCCTCCAACAAAGGCTACCAAGAAATTTAGCTCCAAAGCACCTAAGTGCTTCAAATGCCAAGGGTTCGGTCATATCGCTTCAGAATATCCTACCTACAGAGTTGTTACTATTATTGAAGGGGAAACTTCTGTAGTTTTTGAAGAAGAAGAGGAGCTCATACCCGACAAAGAACCTGTCTTTGATGAAGAGCCAATTTTTGATGAAGAAGTCATTCCTCCTGATCAAGGTGAAACACTTGTGATTAGACGAAGCTTGCATACAGCCACAGTGAAAGAAGAGCCTTGGCTACGTCACAACATTTTTCATACTCATTGCACCGCTCAAGGTAAAGTTTGTGACGTCATTATCGACAACGGAAGCTGTGAAAATGTAGTCTCTAACTACATGGTAGAAAAACTGCAACTACCAACTCACAATCATCCGTACCCATACAAGCTCCAATGGTTCAATAAAGGAAGAGCGATCAAAGTGTCAAAACGATGCCTTGTTACTTTTTCTATTGGAAAAAGGTATCACGATGAAGTTTGGTGTGATGTTGTTCCGATGGACGCTTGTCATCTTCTTTTGGGAAGACCTTGGCAATATGATCGACACGCTCTATACGACGGGTATGCAAACATATATTCCTTCCAGAAGGATGATGTGAAGATTCAGCTTGAACCTTTGCCACCAGATAAACATGTCAAAATAAAAAATAAGCCCAAGTCATTTTTACTGAAGCATAAAGTTTCATATCAATCTCCATTCATTGATGATGATGTTGTTCTTGACTCGAGGACGAGTCCTGTCCAACCCCGGGAGAATGAAACAGAACAGAGAATGTGAACAGACAGCCAACGTTGACATGCAATGATGTATGCACTGACGTTAAGGGGTTTGGTGAATAGTTGCCAAAACTGACTTTTGCATTATTTTAAGGAATTTATAAGGTTATGATTTTAGTATAAATAGGTGTCAGATTTTCATTGTAATGTATTAAGAATTTGGATAAACACATTTGAGTTTGGTTTCTATACCATATATATATATATATATTCATTGTTAAATCAATGTAACGAGGTCATTAATGATGAGCATGTGTCAAGATCCATAACAGGGATGAAAAAATCTCTACCTCCACCAAGTACCTCAGTACACTCATTCAGGCAAAGATTTACCAAGCTCCAAAATTTTCAAGCCTTTATAAAAGATGACGACAAATGAAAATAAAAACTTGATTGCTTTGGCATCACCAAAATCACTCGTCCTCTTGGCTACACAACCTGGCTGTTCTGTTGGTAACAACAACATCCAACTGTGTGGCCCGCTCAACAATCTCCTTTCGCTTCCAGGTCGATACATTGTGTGCTATCTCAGCACAGTAAGTCCTGAAATTTCATCATGTCAAATACTAAATACAGAAAAATGCCAAGTGAAGAAGAGACGGAGATCAAATGCTCACCAAAGGAAGTTTAGTTTACCTTTTGTGCATCATCAAGAGTTCGAGCTCCTTCACATTGTTCACAACAAATTTCTTGAATCCATTAGGGAGATAGTGACGGGTCTTCTTGTCAGAATCGTAACCAATATTTGGCATCAAGGTACATCCTTTGAACTTTCTCCTTACACTGGAATCAATACCCTTCGGCCTTCGCCAGTTGGGCTGCACAACACAATAAAAAGTAATATAGCCTAATTAATGATGACCCAAAGAGCAAAGGAAGATGAAAAGGAAGTCCCAATAGCTACAATAGGTCTCAATATGAACGCACAATACAGCAATGAACAATCAGCAAGTAATGCCTGCTTCAGCTCTATCTAAGCCAATATGCTATCAAAGTAAAAAAACCAAAAATTTAACTCTATATATATATATATATATATATATATATATATATATATATATATATATATATTCATTTCAATAATTCAACAACAGAGGTTGTCTCCAGCTGCCTGAATTGCTTTTGACTAACTTGGTTCAACTTCTCTAGCAAGCAAACTACAAAATACTACAATGATTCGTAATAGAAACTAATCATTCTGATTTGCACATGGATCACACTAGAATTGGTCACAACGACCTTGTTTGTGTGTTTATAATAGAAAGTAGAATATGCTTTAGAGCAAGGTGCTGCCTTTATTGAATCTTAAGGGAGAAAATGTAAATACAATTGACTGATATCAGGATGATTAAGATAAAGCTAATGTCCGTATTTATTTTAATTAGTTCAACTTATATTTATTCTAAGGCCTTTAAAACATTCTTGATGCAGTCTGTCCTATGAACGAACTATGCTTTCTAATGATAAGAAAGTAGGAAACAAGTTCAATTTAGAGATGGCTGGTTTCAGTAGCCATTTGGTTACATTAATTAAGTTTATTTATGAACTTTGTCACAGTAATAACAAGACATAAGCCAACAGGTATCAAGTACATCATAACAGAAACCATAATTTTACTCTTTCACTAGTAGAAAAATGACTTTTTAGACCGGTTAAAAATGACTTTTTAGACCAGTTAAAAATGACTTTTTAGGTCTTGATATAGCAGGTCTAAAAAGTCTGTTATTTTTTAGACCGGTTGTTATAACCGATCTTAAAAGTCACACTTTTAAGACCGGTTGTGACTACAACCGGTCTTAAAGCTTCATTTTTTTTAAAAAAACGTCCCTTTTATTATATGTACACGCACAGAATGCTCCAATTTTAAATAGCAGTACATAACAATCACTGATTTCAATTTCAAAATTCAAAAGCACCAGTCTATAGCAGCAACAAATTAATGTTCATACAAGCCAGTACAGTCATACATTGATGATTCATTTGCAATTAGACAGTAAGGATGACCAAATGACAACAGTAAAAAAAAAGCTTCTTCTTTTGAAGTTGATTGTACCTTCCCTAGTCCCCAGTGTCCCTTTGGTTGTCTACACCAAACATGAAGTTTCTGGGAAAAGAACCAAGCAAAGAAATGAACATGCCATAAAAAACGTGTAAATAATTTTAAGAATTAGAGAATGAAATAGAGCAAACACGCAAGAACCAACAAAAGCAAAATGACATTAACCTTTCTTCCACCTAATTTTACTTTGAGATTTTCACTTTCACAATTATCAATTTTGAATAGAATTATCAAGATGAATATACAGGTGATAATTCTCAATCATATAATTGTGATCAGCCAGATTCTAAGTTTGCTGAACCATGTTCATGAGATCATTGCTTCAGCTGACACTGATGACCTCAATTCCTCTTTGTTTCAAATAGCCCTTGGTGTCAATTATGTCCTGTACAAAAACCCAAAGAATCAAGCATTCTGTATTAATTAAAGCATTAAATTGAGTAACATTTTCCTGAATCTTATATACATGAACATTTAACAGGTTTAAGTTTAAGCAACAGTCTGATTCATCAAGAATCCTATTCTAGGAGCAATATCTTGCCACAATTAACCCATCATATAGATACAAAAACACCAGGACACAGCCATCATAATTCAACAAGAGTAAACTAGGGATATAATTGATCTACAAGTCCCTACTGATTCACCTGATGTTAGCAATAATATGAGAACAATAATGTACAATGTAACGTTGGATTCAAAAACTCACTATTTTTGTAATAGCTCATGGATGAATTCAGCACAACATGTGCGAATGAAATCAATATCTTCTTCAGGAAAGGGATCAGCAAGATCAAACATCTGTAACACCAAAACTAGACGAAATATTGACTTAGTAACTTAAAAACAATAAAGTAAAACAAAAGTTCTGAAATATAAATTTACCTCTTGAGTAAAATCAGTCGTGCCTAGAGTGATAATATTGTAAATGTGTCTCAAAACATAAAAACCACATAAGTTGGACCCCTTTGGTTGCCGACGGCTCTGAGAAAAAACATGATATCATTAAAACAAATATAAAGGCATGTCTTATTACATTCTTTAAACAAATCTATATGTACTAACCTTTGGCATGATCCATGTAGGGTCCTTTAAGTCACAACATGCTTACCACAAGCACTGTGTAGGAATGTCCGCATAGCCCTATGATCATCACAATGACAAAGGTTATTGGTTTTACACAAATTCCATAAACTTTGCATACAAAAGGTAATAATGCAAGAAAACTAACGAATTCATGGTCTTTTTCAAATCATTCCCTAGTTTGAAGTGGAGGGAACATAAGAGAATGACAGTGTAACTACTATTGCATAGAAGAAGCAACTGCCAATGATCACTGAAAAAAACAGAAGAATATTAAGCAAACATAAAACATTATATAAATTATAAAATATCAGTTTGTTTCTTACCTATGCACATATAGAGCCAAGAAACACTCAATTCCAGTTTCACTAAGCCTCTCTGACAAGTATCTATGTCTACTAGCAGCAGTGGTCCCTTTCTCTTGGATGTGATGGGGGCATAAGAATCCAAATTTTTCGCTTTTGCCAGATAAGACCAACCTACGATGCATGTACCTACAATAATGCAAGCACATAAATAAAAGGTAAACGGTGAAACTTTTAAAATATTTACTTTGAATTGTAGAAGCTACTTACATTAAGAATAGTTGGACAATCCTAATCGTAAGATTTTGTCCAGGAGCTACCAGGGACATCAAATCATCCCTCTCAAGATAGCATGTCACTCCTGACTATCCAACAACTGAATCCGTAGGCCACTCTCTTGTTTTGAAAGATGTATCATATGCCATCAGAATCACTTGTTGCATGATATTCAATGGAGGTTGTGAAACTTCTTGCCGAGTGAAGGGAGCTGGACTTGGTGGGGCTTTGATCGGACTTTCCTCGGCTCGACCAGAAACAAGGTTCGTTAGCCACAATACTAGTCAACTGACACTCAGACTTGATCACCTTCCATTTGTCGGTGGTGGACAGTCGATCCCAGGTTATGCACACTACCCCGTGCAACTAACAGTCTCAGAGGATCCTCGACAAAAAAATCACAAAGCTCAGTAATTTCTGGGTTAGGACCCTCTGATAAATGCCCAATGTTGCAACAACTACCTTTAGTGCTCTGCTTATTAGGATCAATCGATTGGGCTGGGGAGCACTGGTATCTTGTCTCGAGCTCATAAACACTATCATTTCCTCTTTCATCTTGCTCAACCGGGTCTCTAATAGTGCATCAAATGATGCTTCAGCCTCAGCCTTTGCTTCTGCTCTTACAATGACCAACATAGTCTCTAATTCCTCCCTAGTCACGATGTTTGAGGAATGGCGTACGGAGGCTCCAAAGTAATCCCGTATCCCTACCCCGCCTCCAACTCCCCTGACACGGCCTGGATGCTCATGTTTTCCAGTAGCAACTGTTAGAATATCATTCCTGCCCTCCGACTTAAAAGAGCCCTCAACTTGTTGTTTTCTAAGTTCATGCTGTAAGATAATACAAAATAACAAACATAAGTAATAATATACGTTTCTTATGTAATTAATTACAATAACGATATATACTTACAATTCTTTCACCAACTATATGAGATTGTTCACTCGTATAAGTCCTACTCCTCTTTTGGTGGGCAAATTGCCATTTTTCCTCTCGACGAATCGGAGATGGCGGAGAAAGAAGAATAGAAGGATCGGATTGAGATGCTTTCTCCAATCTCTTCCGTTTGGCCGCCAACAAGTCTCTTTCAGCCTTTGCATAACCCCCACGAGACATTGTATGAGGGCAATCATTCTTTCTACCACTCTCTTGTGCTTTTTGCCTTTTTGCCTGTGAATAAGAAATGATATAAAAGGAAAGTGTTATAATCAATTAAGATAATTGCTAAGTAAATAAAATAAAAAAATAAGTCAACTAACCAAAGATTCTGGAGTAGTCCGAAGGCTAACAAATTCTTGCCAAGTCGCTTGATCAAGAAATGTATACTGGTGGCATGGATTAGGATGAGGCGGACCATCTTTCACCTCAATATGAATGTAATTGTTGGTCAGATTTGTCTTAAACTTGCTCCAGCGCTCATAACAATACATCATCGTCTTGTTGTACAAGATCTCACTCTGAGGAACGTCGTAGGTGAGCTGAAATGCATGCATTGAAGGAGTAAGTGACAAATTTGTGACTTTTTATAATAATTAATTACATACATTAGAGAATTGTATACCTGAATAGTGTCCCAAATATGCTGCTTCACCTTTGCATCGACATTTCTCCACTTCTCTATCAAGATGCTCGGCTTGTTACGTGTAAGGAGGCCGACGAAACTCCTATATCGTTGTGCATTAGGCCCGATTGGTTTCCAATGTCTATCAAACTCAATCGGTATCTTTTTCCCTGCACTCCAACTGAGGGAAACATCTATCAACTGTGTGCCACGTCTACCCCTCCGTACAGACTAGCTATTGCACTCACTACGACCCTGGCTCGGAGCATTGCTAGGCTCGCCCTGGTTAACACTAGCTGGCTAACTCTGCTGAGCACTAGGTGGCTGACTCAGAGGTGTAGGAGGTGGCTGATCCTCTGAACTAGGACGCTGGGGATTCATCATTTTCCTGTAACAACAACAAAGAAAGATAAATCCTAAGCTATGACATGTTAAGACTATATCGATAAAATAACTAAACATATTCTTCGAATATAAATCATAATCATAATTACTTTAGTTAGTTAAGGTCAAAGTAGTATCATAAAGAGATATCCTCCCATATTCCCTTGTGATGATCATTTTTTGTGCCGTGCACATTATCTGCTTCATCTTCTTCGTTTAGTTCTGGTAGACCCCTGGAAAAAGAAGGAGTCTCAAGAAGATCATAATTTGAGTGACTTTTCTCGTTAATATCAACGACCCTTTTTCCTTGGAGAGCTACATACCACATTTTATTTGCTTGATCAGTGATATAGAACACTTGTTGTGCCTGATCTGCCATAATGAAAGGTTCATCTTCAAAAATTCTACTATTCATATCTACTAATGTAAATCCTAACCTATCGATCTTCACACCATTATTGACATCAACCCACTTGCATTTGAAAATGGGAAATCTAATTTTAACATAGTCAACCACCCAAATCTCTTCAATCACCCCATAATAAGGTATGTCAGCCATTGTAGGGTTCTTATCTTTCGAACTAGAGAAGTGCATAGATTCAGCCACTAATACAACACCACTATTCTGGACGGTGCTCTTATCATATAGGGACTTCGTGTAAAAGGTATAACCATTGTTCACAAATGAAGTCCAACTTATGACATCAACTTCAGGACCACGTGCTAACCAATTTATTGTATCAGAAACACATTCTTCTCCATCAACATTTTGTTTGAACCAATGTGTGAAAGTTCTGTTATGCTCCCTGATTAACCTTTATTCAATCATTAGACTATTTTGTTTCGTACAATTTCTTTATAGGCATTCATGTAATATTGAACTTCATCAACATTGTTCATGATGTACAAGTGGACTTGTTGCAATTCATCAGCATCTATGCTCTTTACTGTTGCCCCGCGTCTACCCCCTTCTTGATCATGATGTTTAGGAAGGCCAATATGTCGTACATTTGACAAATAATGTTGACAAAATTCCATAGCTTCTTCAGAAACATATTTTTGAACAATAGATGCTTCAGGCTGATTGGGGTTCTTCACATACCCTTTTAGTATTTTCATAGTTCTTTTAATTGTGTACATCCATCGGAAATAGATAGGGCCACACAAGTTTATCTCTCTCACTAGATGAACAATCAAGTGTACCATGATATCAAAAAAGGAAGGAAGAAAAAGCTTCTTAAGCTGGCATAAGATCATATATCCTTCATTTTCCAATTCCTCCAATCTTTCCGTGTCAATGACTTTACAACAAATGGCATTGAAGAAGAAACAAAGTCTAGTCAATATGTGTTGAAGGCAATGCCTCGAATAGCTACTGGGAGTAGTTGTTGCATTAAGACATGACAATCATGAGACTTTAGCCCTATTAACTTCAAGTCTTTCATCGATACAAGCTTTTTAAAATTTGAACAATACCCTGAGGGAACTTTAGCGCCATGTAAACACTCACAAAAGCTTCTTTTCTCAACCTTAGACAAAGTATGAGCAGCTGGAGGACAAAAAGTTCTATTACTGTATGGCCTTGGATGTAAATCTTCTCGTATTCCCATTTCTTGCAAGTCTAATCTTGCCTTCACTCCATCCTTAGAACTTCCTTGTATGTTGAGTAGTGTCCCAACAATACTATCACATACGTTCTTCTCCACATGCAGGGCCCTTATTTGATTTATACCTCGGAGTTTCACATATCGGACATTGCTCCTTCTCTTCATGATCTTTTCTATACAATATGCAATCCTTAGGGCAAGCATGGATCTTTTTATACTTCATCCCTAGTGGACACAATATTTTCTTAGCATCATAGTATCGACAAGGCAACACATTATTATCAGGAAGCATATCTTTAAAGTCCTCAAGCATTTCTGAAAAACTCTTATCGCTCCATCCATGCCGTGCTTTCAAGCTTACCAATTTCAATACAGCATTCAGCAATTGGTATTTTTTACACCCAGGGTATAGCGGCTTCTCAACATCACTGCACATATTACCATATGCATGTGATTGTTCAAAAGCCTCTTCTCCTACATCACGAATAATATCCTCTATCCGATCATCCATATCCGTGTCATTATCATCACAAGTCACTTCCCCCTGTTGAGATGCACTTGGAATTTCTAATTGTTCACCATGCCATACCCATACTACATACGTCTTACAAAACCCTTCACAAATTAAATGTGTATATATATCTGCAGCACTTAGCCGCTTCTCATTCAAACATTTTACACAAGGGCAATAAAACATCCCACTTCATCATCGACATTTCTTTTTGCAAAGTCTAAAAAACCCTTGACCCCAACATCATATTCAACACTCGTCCGTTTAGCTTGTATCCAACTATGATCCATATATTCCAACACCTTTTTTTTGTTTTGTACTTTTTCCCTGGAAAAGGTAGGAGAATGATGAGAGCATGCAATCATTACACCCAAGTACATAGTGTAACTAGAATTAAACAAAGAAGATCGTGATTTAGAGTAGCGTGTGAGGAAAAAATGGAATGAGGGAAAGTGGAATGGAGAAGGAGTGAAGGAATGAGGAATGGAGGTCGAAAGGGGAAGGAAAGAATACGCGTTCATTATTATATTGTTTGTCCCTGGATATATTTTTTAGGGTGACTTTGGTCCTTCGACTAATAATATCCAAGCAATACCATTGGAAACTAATAGAAGGTAACTAGTTAAACAAAGCAAAAAGAACTATAAGTGGAGGGATTTATGTTGAGGCTCAGTACTGGTGATGCTCTGACTGCTAAAATTTAGGGTTGCCTTATGGGCATGAAAAGAGTTTGGGATGGGGGGTTCAGAGAAGTGTTGATTAAGTATGACTCCTACGAGGTTATCGACCTACTTCAAAATGAGATCCCAGATATGCATGAAGAATGGAAGCTGCTTACAGAGATTAAAGCAATGTTGGAACGGAGCTGGAATGTAGAGTTCTAATATATTGACATAGACGACAATAGTATGGCAGACTCGTTAGCCAAACGAGCACTGAGTTCTTCTCATGGGCTTCAAATTATGCCAGCAGATGCAATCTTCTCGGTTTTGCATACGGAAGACCCGGGCTAGCTTGCTAACCGGACTGGTCAATATAGTGTGTCCTTTTTTACACTGAATGTCTTTTCCAGCCACTATAGAGGATGCTAATCCTCCTAAGAATTCTCATCTTATTCATATGCAATTAAATGACTCTAAATGTTATGGTTTGGTAACAATTATTCCTGAGGATCAACTACTCATTTCGACACTTGGTCACATGCTCAATTTGAATTCAGAAGAATATTAGTCAAAAATCCTGAGGGAGGAAGATTATCTTTTAAAGCAGAGACTTCCTCTTTATCCAGAATGATTGGAATATATAGGCATGACCTTATTAATGTCATTATATCTCCGTTCAGTATTATAGGTTCAAGCCTACTCAAAAGACATTCTTTATTTATAACAAAAAGTGAACGGGTCATATCTATAATATATAATCTAGATATAGGTTCCTTAATTGACGAACTAATATGAGCAAAATATGAACTAGGATAGGATTTATAGCCAAAGTAAAACGAATGATGAATAATTTGACTAATTAACGCCAATCATCATCTTGCCCCATTAATTAGTCACTACTGCACATTACTACATTACTATATTCCACAATATATTCTCATATACTATATATTTCTACTAATTTATCACAAACGTATGTTAGTATTAGCGACCAGGGTACTGTATTAACTAATGAATATATCTAATGATACCAATTTCAAATTGAGCATGTGACCAAGCGCGAAAATGACTAGTTGATGATCCTCAGGAATAATTCTCTTGCTGTATTTTGAATTTCCAGTATATCAAAAAAAACACCAAACAAACACACCAACTAGAATTCCAAATCTGGAGGCAACTTTCCAGAATTGCTTCTATATAGTAATTGTAGAGGGGTAAATGTAGATCGAAGACGGGGAAGCATACCTCAAACAAGACGATGAAGACGAAGACCTCCTTGAGTCACAGTGAATGATGGACGGATCTCAAAAACCTGAAGCAACCGAAGACAGCGACCCAACAGCGACAACCATGAGCAGCGACCGGCCGAATTCGATTGTTCCAATTCAAAGATCAGGTAAGAGACGGGGAGTTGAGCATTGAGAAGAGAAATGATTAGGATGAAAGAAGCCAAGAGTCGATTTCAGAAATGGAGAGGGCGGGTAGGGGAGGGGGAAAATTTGGGGAAGTTTTTAAGACTGGTTAAGTAGATTAACCGGTCTAAAATGAAGCTTTTTAAGACCAGTTGTTAGAGAACCGGTCTTAAAAAGCTTCATTTTAGACCGGTTCTCTAGCAACCGGTCTTAAAAAGATTAATTTTTAGACCGGTTATTATAATAACCAGTCTAAAAATTAATCTTTTTAGACCAGTTAGTGTACAACCGGTCTAAATTGTATTTTTTAGACCGGTTATTATAATAACCGGTCTCCCAAATTCTTTATAATTACGTAAATGCCACTGCGCATTTCTTTTAGACCTCATTTACTACAACCGGTTTAAATGTGCCGGTCTAAATCACCTTTTTTGTACTAGTGTTTCTCGGTTCATGTAGTCACATTGCAGAAAGGAATCTCTAAGTGCATGATCAACCAGAAAAACAAAGATGCAAAACTAAACGAAGCGAAAGACCAGTCTCAACATTACATTATAGGTGGATGGATAAGCTAAATGAGAATATCCGATCAAAAACAATGTTAAAGTCAAATTACATATATAGCTGAAATACATGCAAAATATATAATATACTCAGAAATATTTTCGTGGTCCCATCTTCAAGAAATTCGGATTGTTCACACCCACACTTGTAGCTAGAGATTAATTAAGTATAGTATACAAGAAGATTAAATTTAGATAAACTAACCCACAAGGAACTCGTGAAAACACATACCTTGACAAAATTTTTCCTATCACTCTGGGGCCTGTTGAACTTTTTGACACGCTTCTTCACAATTTTGTTTCTTAAAAATGGAACTGCTAGTTTGTCTCACACAGATCTAAAGAGAAAACATAAATTATCTTCATCAACTCAATATATTCAACATAATGAATATGAAAAAGAACATAAAACTAAAATGCAAGCAGTTATCCCAATGCAAGATGCCCTGAAACCATCTATTAACACATGAATAGCGCAAGTAAAATGATGTTATGAGGAAATTGGGCTCAACACAAAAGAAAAGGACAAAACAACTAAAAAGGTAAAACAGAGCTAGCAAGTAGTTTAGTTTATTATTGTGAAAATAAAAATGAATCATTTTAAGTTTTTTAGAAATATATTTTTCAACCTAATTCATGAAAATGGGAAAAAATCTCCATTTTTAATGATAATGTCCATAATTTTAATTTTTATGTTTTTAATTCAAATTATCAGGGGTGCCAAAACATTATTGAACTTCATAATGTACTAAATTATAACTTTTTTTAGGTAAATTGTGAAGCTTATATCCCAAAAGAAATTACATCAAAACACTTAAAAATCAGGATAAAAAATCACAACTACACCCCCAAGTAGAGCCGGGAAATCGGGCTGAGCCCGTTAAGGTCTAAGCTTATAATTTAAAGCCTCCAAAAGGAATCGGACCTAAAAGGACTAGCTCTATAGGGCCACAAGATCTGCCCTTTTGAGCTTGTTTAATTCCTTTTAAATAAATTAATAAACTGACAGTACTGACCTAAGACCTAACAATTCATTCCTTACGACGCGGCCCTTGTCTCCTTCAGAGTTCAAACTCAAACTCCTTCATTCCTCAAAGTTCAAACCCTAAGACTAAGTCGTCGACCCGATATGGTGATCTCTCCTCTGCTCTCTCGGCTCTCGACACGTTACACTCACACTAATAGATTTGAGATTCTGAGCTCTACCTCTCGATCTTGACCTCTCGTCTTCATCTCTCACTCACAGATCGAGTCTCTGGTCTCGCACTAGGGGAAAAAAATGGGCGGGTTGGACAACCCGTGCCCAAACCCATAGCCCTCCCATTTAACTTTATACGGGTATGGGCTAGCCCATACCTGTACCTCAACCCAAATAAACCTATGTCAAATAGGCTAGCACATAAATGGGCAAGCTAACCGGGTTACGGGGAACCCATTTACATTGGACCTATTTATTTTTTTTTAAAAAAAACATACATAAGCATAAATCATTCAATCCAAAGCCATGAATAATTCTGATGTTCATAAGAACTAATTCACATACATAAGCATCAATCATTCAATCCAAATCCTTCAATCTAAATTCTAATGTGTAGCAGAAGCAATAGTCACAATTCACACAAAAGAACCTAAATTTAGACAAGTAGTCAAGTACCAATGTACCATCATAACATAATTTTGATGTTCAAACTCAAACTTTTAAATTAAAACATTACAACTACAAGTTAAAATATTAACTAAATGGCATGTTTCCATTGAATCTTCATGCTTCAGTTTTTACCATTATCTTCAGATTCACCTAAGGAAGGGGTTGCAGCTCTAGAAGCTAAATCTTCCTCTACAAAATAAATTAAGAGAAAAAAGATCTATTAATAATCTAATATGAAATAAAAAAAATAAAACAATACAAATTAAGAATGTTATTGAAAATACCAGTAACAACACTTGCACTCACTACAAAAAAATTGACTTTCAACAACCACTTTCAGCGGTGACTATCAAAATTCACCGCTGAAACTCACACTTTCAGCGACGAAAATTAAAATCATCGCAAAAAGTCATTTTCAGTTTTTTTTTTAATTAATTATTTTAAAAAATAATATTTATAAAATTAAACTATAATTATTAAATAATTCTTTTTAACCTTATTTATTAAAATTATATTATCATATATTAATATTATATTTAATATTTTCTACTAAAATAATATTTATGATATTATTATTATATTAGTTATTATTTTATTTTATTTAAAAATAATATATATATTATTAATATTATATTTATAATTTTATATTAAAAATAATATTAAATTATTATTTATTAAGTAATTTTAATTAAAAAAATTGTTTAATTTAAATATATAAATATTTTTTATCTTTTATTAAAATTTTTTATTATTTTTAATAATATTATATTTAATTAATAACTAATTATATGTATATAATTAATTAATTATATGTATGTTTATATATTTGATAATATTATATATATAATAATATGTAATAATACGACACAAGTTCATTTCGGCGCAACTGGCAAAGACTCGCGTGCGAAGGCGTTGGCTCCCTTAGGTCACAAGTTCGAATGAGAGGAGCATTACTTGGAGGAATTATGAGGTGATGACACGTGGCAGCACGATGAGGCGACATGTGGCAGCTAGGGGAGGGGGACACATGGCGCTCTGAGGAATAAACCAAGGTATTAAAACCCGGATCGGGTATTGAACCGATCAGGGTACTGGGTTAAGGGTCAGTGGGTCAAACCGGGACCAAACCAGAGCTAAACCAGGACCAAACCGGTGAGAAATTGAAAATTTTAGACTTATAGTATAAAATTCTAAAGGAAAAATAAAAAAAAATTTAAATTAGCTACCCGGACCGGACCGGTTTACTTGCAGGTTCGCCAGTTCCCGGGCTAGACCGGCCGGTCCGGTCCAAGTTAATGAACCCTGGAATAAACTCATGGCATTTGTAAATTGATTTTTTTTTTTAAATTTGCTTTTTAAAAAAAATTTTGAATTTTTTTTTAAAAAAGTGACACTTTCAGCGGCAACAAAAGTCGCCTCTGAAAGTATTGAGTCGCCACTGAAAGCCACATTCAGCGGCAACAAAAAGTCACCTCTAAAAGTCACCTTCAACGATGACACAAGTTGCCGCTAAAAGTCACCTTCAACGACGACACAAAAGTCGCCACTGAAAGTCTTGTCGCCGCTAAAACTATACTTTTAGCGACGACAATTTACTTTCAACAACGGTCGCAACAGCGGCAATGTTTTGTCGCCGCTGAAAACCTTTCAGTGGTGACTTTTGTCGCCACTAAAAGCCTTTTTTTTTGTAGTGACTCCTATCAAAATTATCAATATCAAGGTCTTTAAATTTAGGGGGTGTCTTGAATAGCCAATTTTGAGCACGTATGACTGCCTCAACCATCTTTAAAGACAAGGAGCTTCTGAAAGAATCTAGTATCTGAGCACCAGTACTAAAAGATGATTCTAAAGATACTGTAGAGACGGGTATAGCCAACAAATCACTTGCCAACAGATTCAGAACTTTATACTTGGAAGCATTCACTCTCGACCATCCCAAAACATCAAATTTTGGATCATGAAAGCTAACTAATTCAGCTTAAAGATATTCATCCACTTCTGAAATTTTCTCTATATTACATGTAGAGTCTGCAGTGGCTAAGAATATTTGGAATGTAAAATCAAAAGATGACAAGGCCATTTCAAGTTCAACTTCTGCAAACAACACATTACTCCCACAACTATTGACATGCCCTTGCTCCATTGTTGGCTGAGATCCAAAAGCTTCAATAGTATTAATGACATTTGGTGAATAATGATCATACAAATGATACAAGACATCCACAATCCTCTTCAACATAAATTCACACTTTGTAGGTTCAAGAAAAATGTTTTAAAAAAGCAATTTTGACATATGTCATCTTGTATCTAGGGTCCAGTATGACTGCTACCACCAATAATGGATTCATTTTCTCAGCTTTTCCCTAATACTTATCGTACTTTGTTTGCATTCTTCTTGCCAAATTACCCAAGAGAGAGTGGGAACTAGCTACACTTGAATTAAGATGTGTTTGAATAGCAACAATATGCTGAAAACATGTGTTTGTTGTCACAAAATTTGATCTAGAAAATTTCAGTGTCATGGCGTGGAATAACTTCAAAAATACAAGGAATTCATTTACAACAGTCAAATCATATGCACTTAGAGGCTCAATTGTATTCCCTGTAGTTGTGTCAATGATATCATCATCATGATCAAGTATGCCATCATCAAATCAAGTTGAATTTGAATCTATCTTAACGTTCTTTTTAAAGTTTTCTATGTAATCTTGATCTTCTTCTCCATCCTTTTGAAGACTTTAATAAACTTAACAACACTTTCTAACATAGGGTAAGTCGAACTCCGCCTAACAACATAATATAATAAAATAAATAATTAAAACATCATATGTGAAATCTGATTCAGAATAGAAACTAGAAATGAAATAAATAAGTATTTAAAATAATTACGTTGTGGGACAATGCAAGCTAAGTAGACCTTTTGATTCAACTCTTACTTTTTCAACAAGGTCTTTGAATTTGGTCTCCCTTGCTGGAGAAAATCTAACATATTTAATCACATGTCGGATGAGTTCAATGGACCTATTTATTTCCTTAAGACCTTTAGAGACAATCAAGTTCAAAATATGTGCAGCACACAACACTTGCAAAAACTCTCCTTCACATACTAGACCATTTGAACCCCTCAAACATTTTTTTCAAATGTGCAATTGCAGAATCATTTGAGGAAGCATTGTCAACTGTTATAGTGAAGACTTTGTCTATGCCCCATTTGAATAAAAAATCCTCAATTTTCTTGCCAATTGTTTCCCCTTTATGATTTTCAATCACACAAAAATTCTAAATTCTTTTCTGCAAAGTCCAATTCTCATCGACCCAATGAGTAGTCAAACACATATAGTTAGAATTTTGAATTGAAGTCCAACAATTTGAAGTGAGAGACACACAGACTTTAGATCGCTTGAAATATTTTCTTAAAATTTTGCTTCTTCTAAATACATTTTGTAGCAATCCCTAACAATTGTCCAATATGAGGGCATTTGAAATCTAGGTTCAACATCTTGCAATAGTTCTTTAAAACCCTCCCCTTCACAGTCCGGAAAGGCAACTCATCTTTTGTGAGGAATTTTGCAATAGGCTTTTTGCATCTCTCCTGGCTAAATAAGTTATCAATCAAAGTTTTACTAGAAGAAATCGACAACAAACTCTGTGAGTTGCTAGCTTGGTTGGGATTCTTTGGACATTTTTCCAAATGCTACAACAATTGTGTAGTACCACAATCAATAGGATGACTTGTAAGATCTCTGCCACAATGATTACAATGTGCTCGATGTTTACCTTTTGTTTGGCTTGGTGGCAACTTTTTGAAATGTTTCCAATTATCATATGTTGTCCTCCTTTTTCTCTTAGCAACTTGTGTTTCAGCTACTTGTCGCTCTTCTTCATTATTTTTTTCATTTCCATCATAAGCAGGTGGTAATGATGTGGATGTAGTTATATTTTCAGTGGCCCCTATAGTAGTAGTAGCTTGAGTATTTTCCGGTTGAGATTATGCCATGCTCATTTGCCTACTCAAACCAAATCAAACTTTACAATAATATAAAGAACGTCAGTGGTGAAGCACAAGTTTTGACATAAACTATTCATAAGACATTATTGAACCATTATCTTCATCCAAGCATCTTTAACAATAATTAAAACAACTCAAATAAAGTATATACAGATCAAAATAGAAATATACTACCATAATGCTATAACTCAGGACAAATGCATCAATAGCTGCTTGACTAGAATACCGATGAAATGATGTCACTTTTCTTGTCTTTGATAGACGACTTAAGGGACTACCTTCAGAAAACGAACTTTCTCAAATTTTAACTTGTATTCAAAATAAGAATGAATATCATTCAGCTCTAGTTCAGGAAACCTCCAAAGACAGTATCGAAGCACAATGTCTTCTAGCATATAGTAAAGGTCAACACTATATTCAAATAAGGAATACACATAGCTTCATGACATTGAGTTGTTTCAAGAATGCTTGTAAAACTTAACTATCCCATAATAATTTTATTCTCATGGCACAAACAATAACATAAAGCCAACTTGGCTGAGAATGAAGCTTTGTATAAGTTAATACAGTCCAATGAAATACTCACCGAAGCTAAATCTAAAATTTGGTAACAAAAATTACAACAGATAGATACAAACTCTTTCAGAATGATGCAAGCATAATCCAACCCATGACCTACAAAGTGAAGCCAACATGCAAATAAAGGTGAACATTGTTTTATTTTCAATTTTTTCTTAAAAAAGTATTTGTTTTCAATAGTAGAACAAAGAAAAGGTACAAAATATGTAAAATCTGTTACTTGTGGTTTTCTTTCCCAAACACTATCTAAATGATTTAAAAAAATTTAACAATGAAGTGCCATTGACATAACTGATTCCATTGTTTTAAGTTAACGACAGTTTACAAGAAATACCATACTGAGGCAACCCATCCCAAAGAAATAAAGACGCAGTCATCAACTAATAAGAATCTACTGACCTTGGAGCTTTGAACAAGAAGAGGAAGAACTTTGCTCTCGACAGCAAGTGGAGAAAATAAACTCACGACCCTTGACAACTCGTAAGCTTCTGACTTGAGGCTGCTGCCTCGATGGCTCAACCTACTGCTATAGTAGTGCAGGAGGGAGGGAGTCTCAGCTTCTCCTCTCTCAGCTTTCAGTCTCACCGTCTTAAGGGTCGAGAGTCACCACGTCAGGGAAAGAAAAGGGAAATTAGGAAATTAGGGATTCGGGGAGACTGACTGGTAAGTGTTTAAGTGAGTACTGAGTAGTGTCATATTGACTAAGTGTGAGTGGTGAGTGGGTTACAACTAGGGGTAGGGAAATAGGCTAATTTTAAGAAAAATAAAATGGGCAGGTACGGGCAGCCCAAAGGTCTACCCATAGCCTGCCCATTTAAATCTTAAATGGGTGGGTTCCAACTCACCCCATTATGGGTCCTTTTTGGGCTGGCTCATAGGTTGTAGGCTCCTTGCTTAGCCCTATCTTTCACTCTCGTTGTCGCCTATCATATTAGGCTTTTGGCTCTCACACACTCTCAATTGGCATCTCGTCGTCTACATTTGCTACTCTATTTCTCTAGCTCTCTATGCCTCTGGCTCTCTACTTATGGCTCCGTAAGTCTATAACTCTGGTGCTCTGCTTTAGTGCTTCTACGACTTTACGACTCCATACTCTAATTCTACGACTCTATGTTTTGACTTCTGAGGTCATCTAGCTTTGTCTCACTCTCACGACATCTAACGACGTTCTGAGCCTTTGATCTCCATTTTGTTTGGTACTGGTTAATCTATTAATCTTCTAATCTATCGGCTTTAATCTCAAGCTCTCCTTCCAAAATGTTTTCTCTTGTAATCTTGTTTGTTTAGTCTTTTGTGCTTTACCTCATTAGTTAAAAAACATATGTTTAGATTTTTTATATGTGATTCTGATTTATGTATTGCTGACATTTTTTTCTTGGGCTATTATGTTGTTCCAGAGTGATTATTTTTATTTAGCATGTACATCTCTAGTGCAAAGACACTTGCTCAAATTTTCTTGGTGATATTTGATCTATTTGATGTTGTGATGTAGAAAGAAAAGCTATCATTTTTTTGGTTTTGGCCTAGAATGGTTTAATTTATTTATTTTATGATCCAAAATGTTTTGTACCAAAACACATGTTCATTTTTTTTTCCAGAAAAAAAAGCTATCATTTTTTTAGTTTTGTGCATAATTCTCTATCATTTTTTGATTCAGGTTTTAATTGTTTCCAGAATGGTTTAACTTATTTATTTTATGATTATAGTTTTTTTTGTTGAATATGATCTTTGATTTGATAATGGTAGCATACATAATGTCTTCCTCACAAAAAGAAAAAGTTAAGGGATTGATGAATCATTAGCTATAAAGATAAAGGCTAAAGGACATACATCTTCCATCAAAGATAGTGAAGAATCAAAGCCTAAGAAGCCTATAACTTTGACCTCTGATGTTTGAAAGTATTTTAGTAGAGTAGACACTGATGGTACTACAAAGGCAAAGTGTAATGGTTGTCAATCTCTATATGCATGTGGTGGGGCTAAAGGCAGCTCACATCTAAGTTTCCATATGAAGACTTGTAATGATCTTGAAAAATTTCATGCTATTGTGGTGATGATATTGGATAGAGAAGGCAAACTTAAGAATAGGTAAATTGATCACAAGCGTGTTAGGGAGATAATGACTATGGACATAATTGAGCATGACCTTCCTTATTCATTTATTGAATATAGATGGGTTAGAGAACTACTTCAAACATTGAATCCTGATGTAAGGCTCATGACTAGAAAAACAATAGTGGCTAATGTTAAGAGATTTTACCACCAACAAAAGGAGAATTTGAAAAAAAAAATTAAAGAAAAGTATAGGTAGAATATATTTGACATGTGATTGTTAGATTGCTATAACTTCCGAAGGATTTATACGTTTGATGGTTCATTTTGTAGATGAAAAGTGGATAATAAATAGTAAGATACTTGATTTTTCTAAGATGGTGCCACCATATTTTGGATTTGAGTTGTCTAGGAAGGTGTATGATTGCTTGAAAGAATGAGGAATTCATGATAGTGTTCTCAATGTTGGAAATTGTGCCCAAAGGGCCGATCATTGTACTTTGAACATTATTAATTTAATAAAATTTCTCCATTCTGTTATCATATTATTTGCATGTTAACTGTGATAATTGTATCCTTGGATAATTCATAAAGATTGTCTTAAAATGTCCCTGGTCGGTCATTTATGCGGGAGCAGAGATGAAACAAGATCAGTATGACTTTGAAAAGATATAGAGATACGAATCAAAGTCTTAGGCACTTGTAAGAGTACAAGGTGTTGAACCGACCCACTATGAGAAAGCTACATGATCAAGTCATAAGCTTTTCTCATGTATAACCACGTCATAATGCCTTTTGACCTGAGGTCATCATGGATTCCTACATGGGAGTTGCTAAGCTTTGAATTAGTCAAAAGTCACCTTTAACCGGGTGATGATAAAGGCTACAATCGGGCTTGGTGGTTTTTCATTCAGAGGAATATGAATGATCAAGATGGAATTTGTCCCTCACATTAGTAGAGAGATATTACTGGGCCCCTCGATGAGTAAGTCTGAGAAATGTATGGCCATACTACAATGGAAAGGAGTTTCTATTTCTATTGTCAGACTACTCAGGAATTGAGAAAGTAATAGTCAGGAATAAAAGGATGACATTATCCATGCCTCATCATTGACCGATATATCATGTGACAAAAGGGACGTGACATGGTTGTATGACAGGTTGCATCACGTTAACAATTCTCATATGAATTGGGTAGTCATGATGTCTTGCTATAGGCTGCTTGCGACTTACGGGTTAGTATAGTTATTGGCCCATTGCCAACTTCATATGGGCCTACAGGGTCGCATACAAGAATGATCCAACACGAGATAATGTTTAATTAGGGTGGATGAATTTTATATTTATATATATATATATATATGTATATATGTAATATAAAAAGTAGTTAATAATATTATATAGATATGTATTTTCATATGTATGTATGTATGTATGTATGTATGTATGTATGTATGTATGTATGTATGTATGTATGTATGTATGTATGTATCTTGTATGATATTATTATATTGTGTTAGTTTTAAATTTAATTTATTAAGATAAATTAAATCTAATGACTAACATGATAGAGATATGGTATCTCAGATTTAATTTATGAAGATAACTTAAATCTAATGGCTCTTTATTTAGATTAAATAAATATGTTAAATTAAAACTGTTGGATAGATTTAATTTAAACTGAATTTATTTAATTAGCTCATCAAGATAATTAATAGTTAATTAATTTCAAAATTAATGATGATTAATTTTGAAATTTGAAAATAGCCCTCATAGGTTATAAACTTGATAGAGCAGATATACTGACATACACATGAGAATTGAGAGTCACAAGGGAAACCCTAGGAGACATTAGAGGCGCTAGCACGCAGTCTCAGTTGGAGAGCATTCGTATAGATACTGGTAAAGGGAGCGGACCTGACGTGTTGGCTCCTAGAGATCGTGAAAACCCTGAATCATAAAAGGTATGAATCCTTCCAACTTGGTTTAAACGCCTTTGATAGATCCTCGATTAGGATCGGTGAAAATTTTTAAAATTCTTCCGCTATACATGCCGATTCTAACACTCAATTACTCTAGACAATGCATATGCAAATGAAAACAAGCAAGATTTATTAAAAGAGAGTCTACTTATGTAAGACAAATTCAACTTGGTCTCTAATAGAGAATTCTTTCATGTAAGGTGTTGTGATCCTAAATCTAATAGTTCAAGAGGGAATAAAAGTAGCAACTCCAGCTTTGTGAAAGATTAGAGAGAGTACTAAATATGTGAAGGCATCTGAGGCAAGAATGATTCTTTTCAAACAATATATTGAAGAAGTTGGTGGCATTGACACTTCAATGGGCTTGCGATTAAATATGTCCACTAGATGGAGCTCTACTTAGGCAATGCTTAAAAGTGGACTTCAATATCGTTGTGATTTTGCAAAGTTGTCTTTAAATGATAAAAATTACAAGTTTGGTCTAGCACATGATGAGTGGACTAGAGCAGAGGCAATGTGCAATTTCTTGAGGCCATTTGAAAGGATTACAAGATTGATTTATGGGTCATCTTATCCAACTTCAAATTTTTATTTTATGCAAATTTCAAAAATTGAGATGTTGCTTGAAGCAAATATGACAAGCTTTGACCCTATGATTTGAGAGGTTTATAACAATGAAAGAGAAGTTTAACAAATATTGGCATATTTACAATATCCTTCTTGCACTTGCAATTGTGTTTGATCCACAATGGAAGCTCAATATAATAAATATTGCTATGAAAGGATTGACCCTATCACTTCATATAAGAAGGTTGCCATTGTAAGGAGCAACCTGGATCTCATTTTTAATGAATATTTAGAGAGATCTCTTCCAAATTCTAGAGTTGCAAGTGCATCAATTATTAGATCTTCAACAACTCATTCTTGTCACACCTCCAATAGTAGCTTTTTGGTATTTTTGGAAAACAATGAAGAATGCTTTGGATTGAAAGAGATTATATGATGAAATGGGTCCTAGTAGCAAAGTTAGTTGCTTTCCTAGCTTCTTAAAATAATTTAGGAGTTAATTTTGCATCAAGTTAAATTGAAAACCAAACAATCATATTAGATCCAATATACCTAATTAATGACTAATCCTACAATCACATTCATAGTCATTACTTAGATAAATTGTTAAAAACCACTTGATGTGTGTTTGAAAATCATTTTGATGCATTTACTTCCTCTTAAATGAAAGCACAACTGTGACACTCAATATAAATTAATTTAATTATACACTATAGTAATCACATACAATACATAATTTCATTAAAACATAAGGAAATAAGTTCAATAGATAATCAAGTGCATCACCACAAAATTCAACACAAGAGCAATCTATAATAGACAAATAATCACTCATCTAAGTCTACTACTCATGTATCAATACAAAATTATCATCAACAGATCCAAATACATGATAAAAGCTAATGGAAAACTAATGAACTCCCCTTTGTAGCACATCAAAACTGTAACCACTTTCTCTATACCAAGACCCAGACAATTTAGCCTCTCATGATACCAACAGTAGTTCAACTAGTTCAAAATATCCAAAACCCATATATTAGATTTAATGAGAATGGAAATGGGTCTATCGGTTTCAAGCACAAAAAGATAAAGAAGTTGAAACTCTAGAATTGGAACCGTTAAGGTGTCAGAAAGAGGGTCTCAGGATCAGCATCGTGGAGGTGTGAACAGAAGTTTATGTTCCATGTACTCTTGACCAGTCCCCTCTTCAATTACAATCTCATATTGCATTTCGAGTTACACAAGGCAACACAAAGTGCTAAGAGCATAATTTAAGTAATCATTAAATGACCAAAATGATGACTTTAGAACAACAATGAAATTTATTCCTAAAAAACAGTACCTTCCAAGCAAATGAAAAGAAGGAACCAAAACACCAAAAAAAAACTAGTCAATATCCCAACTTTGTGTGTGAACTAATAATTAAGTCAATTAAGTCAATATCATCATCTTCAATGTTAGATTCAACCGTGTTAATGCGTTAGTAATAAACTCAGAAATTTATATTTAACGCCATCCACCCTTTGTCCAAGTCAACTCTAATGCCCATGCCACACTCAACTCTATCCTTGTATTTTAACTCCTTGTTTGGAGCTTAGGTCTTAGCAATATTGGATGAGATTGTGCTTCTTCAGTGTTATGACTTTGTTCAGCATTCTGATTCGTATTGCAACTACTTTTTTCAGGTCTTCCTCTTTTCTTCCCTGTTGTGTCTGTGCTTGTTGACGGACGCTACATGAAACATACATCATATTAAATACTCTTCTCCCATTTTCCAAAGCTTCTTTGCTCACTTTGACATTGATATCCGAACTTGGGTCTGAGATTCTTAGCTCATTGCAATAAGCTTCTAAATTCCTGAATTCATCCTTATAGCTTCCTTCCATTTCCTCCATTATCAACTTCATTGCTCTCTTGCATTTATGAATGCTCACGTACAACTGTAAGTCAATTTCAACATCTTTTTTCATATAACTTATTTTGTAATGTGGCCTCCCTACATTTGCTGATTCTTTCCCCTCACCCTCAAGTTCTACATTTAAAGACTCTATTGCAACAAACAACAACAATTATAATATAATGGATAAATTTAGAGAACATAAATTATAACAAGTTTGAGAGGGGACGATAAAAAGATCAAAACCAATCTACTTAATATCAATACCATTTACAACTTATATTATTTTGCTAAAGTATAAATTACTTTTCTTGATTAAACCATTCTTTATATATTAAAGATCCAAATCTAACTTCTACTTTGGGTGTTTATGTTGCAGATAGTCAAAAGACATATGTATATGTATATGGCAGTGAGAAAGTGAGATAAACCTAAGAAAGTTGAATATTTTTCTAATTATTAATATCTAAATATTCATTAATCTTCTTCATAGTACACACTGTGACAGAGATCAAACTCGACAAACATGGATATAACTCTAGACTTTGAACAAGATTATACAGAGGATAGAGCTATAAAGAGAATTGAAATGAGCATGTGTTTATTGGCGGCATATATCATAGACTCCACATATAAATCCATGTTTTGAAATTAATGAGTTTGGAGAGAAATAGAGTCAGGAAATCGGGCCGAGCCCTTCAAGGGTCAAGCTTATGATTTAGAAGCTAAAACAGGAAGCGGTCCTAAAAAGGCTAGGGTCAGCCTTGTAGGGCCACAGGCCCTGGAGGACTAGCCCTGTAGCCCTGTAGGGCCGGCCCTTTTAGGCCTGTTTAATATTTTTTGAAAATAAATTAATATTTATAATATAATTATATCAAATTATCAATATGAGAGACACCTAAGTACCTAATAAAGTATTAGTAACAGGCAAACACTTATTAAATAGTTTGATTTATTTTATTTTCTATAATGGTTTATTCATTTAAACTTCAAAAAAGAGGCTTATTTAGACATTAGATGATTATTTTAACTAAAAATTTATGAGTTTTAAAAATAATGTATCTCAATTTAAAGTAAAATAATAAATAAATTGTAAAATTTGAAAAATAATTTTTTTAATTAAAATGAGTCCAGGATCGAGCTTGTGAAGGACCAGCCCTGTAGGGCTGCGAACTTCAAAAATTGAGGGTTTATTAGGAAGCGGGGCTAAACGGGTAGGCCTGTGAAAGGTTGGGCTTACCCGTATTCCCGGCTCTAGAGAGAAATTCACCCGAACACTTTTCTTCTTCGTCCACACCTCCACATCATTGCAATCAGCCACCTCCATGTCATCTTCATGCACCTCCAGATTAGAATCTAGCACCAAGTCTGATTATAAAAATCCTTTTTAGTAAAATCCACCTTCAATTAGGGGCTTCTATGGGATTAAATTGTAGCATAGAAGGATTAAAATAAAGCTATAAAGGAATCTTGTCTGTCACTGGATCCTTTTCCTATAAGCATAGCATCTAGAGTTGGGAGACGGGTTCGGCCCGTTTAGGCCCGAGCTCGTCAAGGGACGAGCTTGTAATTTAGGACGAAAAAAAAGGAGACGGGCCTAAAAGAGCCGGCCTTGTAGCCTTGTAGGGCAGGCTCCTTTAGGCTCGTTTAACTTTTTTTTCAATTGGGCATAGGGCAGCAAACAGTGGTCAGGGCGTAGAGTAAGCCTAACCTAACCCTTAGATTAGAAACGCTCTCACATTTACTCATACCTCATTTGAAGCTTCTCTTCTTTGATTTTCTTTTTTCTTTTTTTGTATGTATACACCAAAATCCAAATCAGGTGTTATATTATTACTGATATTTGAAGCTTGTAGACTTGCTTGACTGTGACTGTGAATTTATTTGATTAGTTTTGGACATTAATTATAGTTTGGACTTAAGTCTTAGTGTTTGTTTTTTATTAAACTTAGATAATATTTATGTTTTAAATTAGTTTTGATGATTCTATGTTTTAAATTAGGTATTTTAGTCTTTAGGAGAATAAGGAAAAAATGTCATGACAAAAAAAAGGAAAAAAAGTTAAACGGGCCTAAAGCTTGTGGGCTTTACATAAACGGGTCGAGCCACAAATTTTATGTACTTTTTTGGACTCAGGCTTAAACAAGATGGCCAATTTAGGCCCAAGCCTGTCACGGGCCGGCCCATTTTTCTAGTCCTAGTGTTCAGGGGGCAGAGTTAATCTAACCTAACCCTCATATCAGAAACGCTCTCATACTAACTCATACCACATTTGAAGCTTTTTTTCTTTGATTTTCTTTTTTCTTTTTTTGTATGTGTACGTCAAAATCCAAATCAGGTGTTATATTATTACTGACATTTGAAACTTGTAGACTTGCTTGATTGTGGCTGTGGACTTGTTTGATTAGTTTTGAACACTAACTATAGTTTGAACCAAGGTTCTGAAACCCGGACCGGTCATTGAACCGGTCGGGGTACTGGGTCAAGGGTCAGTGGGTCAGATTGGAGTCAAATCGGGTTAAACAGGTGAGGAAGGAAAGATTTTAGAATTATTTATATGAAATTTTGAATAAAATATTAAAAAATTTTAAAAAACCGATCAAACCGGGGTTAGTAGCTAGATCGAACCGTGGCCCGACCGTTTTGTGGTCAGACCGGCCGGTCCAGTCCGACCCTGAGAACAATGGTTTGAACTTAAGTCTTAGTGTTTGTATTTTATTAAAATTGGATAATATTTATGTTTTAAATTAGTTTTGATGATATTTATGTTTTAAATTAGGTATTTTAGTCTTTAGGAAGAATAAAGAAAAAAAGTCATGATAAAAAAAATGAAAAAAGTTAAACAGGCCTAAAACCTTAGAGCTTTACATAAATAGGTCGGGCCACAAATTTATATACTTTTTTAGACTTGGCCCGTTTTGGCCCGAGCCTGTAACCCCCTTCACGACATAGGCCAAGATTTACGTTTATAAACACGTAATTAAGTTAGAATTAAAGATCGTAAGAAAAACTTCCCAAAGTTAGGGTTTACAAAAACTTTTACAAAACCTGTTCACAGCGGTCTCATATTCACATTTCAAAACATAAATGGCCTATATAGGTTGATTTCATTCATACATATCAGAGTGCATCATAAATTCCCGACACACTCGGGTTCCATTAATTAATAAAGGGTCTACAAAGGCACAAAGCCCATAACGTTTTCCCTTTTACTTGGGGATTACACAAAACTACACTACGAATCCCAATATATACATAATTGTTTCCAAAAACATCCAAATAATTTATACATGATAACCAAATATTCCAAAAGTAAAACTCCTTGCCCAGAGCTCTAACTACTCTTCGTCGCCTGCTTCCCTTGGATCCTTCAGCCCTGTCTAAAAATTTATATTTTTGAGAGAGTGAGATTCTAAAGAATCCCCGTAGTAACAAATCACTCATAATATGCACAACATCAAAGCGTGAAAGTAAATCATCCATACAACACACAGCAATCCCAACAACAGTTGTAACGGCCGGGGTAGGTATCATGGGCATCGCGCTCTAATGATGGCTCACGCTGAACTATTTACTGTATTGCACATCCACATGAACATATCACATATATCACCACAGCTGGGATCCATATAAAACATTTCACAACACGCAGCCCTACGAGCTGGATACTCAAACAAGAATCCATGATTCCATAATGCAACATCGGCACTTACAGCGGCAGATACAACGGCCGGGGTAGGTATAATGAGCATTGGCCCCTACGACGGCTCACGCTGAACTGGTCGCGCTATAATGCCCTATGGGCGATAACACATTTACAATGATAAACATGCATACCAAGTATCATACACAACATGAGAGAAAAGTCACTACCTTGGTCCTTCCGAGTGTGTCCTAGCGCAGGTCTCTCCCGAGTAGAGCAAATATCAAATCCTAGAATCATAATTAAGGACGAAGAATTATACTCTATTCCAAGACTTAATTTACTTCACAACACTTAAATTTGATTATCATAATTGACCTTAAGAGGCCACAAATGCCTCTAATAGAAGCCCTAAAAGGTTGGGAAACAATAGGTTAGAAATCTCCTTTCAAAAACTCAAAGTGCTAGAACACAGGAGTTGGCCACGACTAGCCCTTCCTTGGGCTGCGGCCAAAATATGGTCAGAAGGTCATTGGCCACGGCTAGCCACCCATGGGCCGCAGCCAAGAAATTCCCTGATTCTTAGCTGAACTTCCAAAATTCATAGGTAATTCTAGGAAAATTGAAATGAGGTAATTTCAAAGCCAAATGAAAGGTATTTATGTCCTCATTACTAGAAAAATATGGACCATAACCAAAAATCACGACAAAATTCCAGAATTACCCAAAAATGTAATACTACTCCAAAACAGAGTCCAGCTTTTATCTTAAAATTTGGCAAAACATAACTCTCAGTTAACAAAACAAAATGACACAAATTATATATCCATTTTGGAGCTTGGGATGTGAACTTTAAGACTGTAAAGTTTCTGAATTTTCCAACACCATTTGGCCATTCAAAACGTTCGTAAAAATTGACTGCCCAGACAGAGTTCACACAAGACAGATTTTCCAACTTTCTACCAAGGTGTCCAATGGCTAAAAAATTAACAATCGAGCCTATTTCCACATAAATTTTCATAAGGAACCCAATGGTAACCTCAAAATGACCAAAATCACAATCCATTGACATGCCTTATTTTTTGTCCAATACACAAAACCAACACAAAGGTGCCAACCTTCACATTTCCATCCTAAATCCATTCCATCAACCCAAAACACATATCAAAGCATTAATTCCATGACAACAACATGCCCACAACACAATGACCCTCATTTTCGAAATTCAAGGCAAAATTTTCAGAAAATTCAAACTTAACCAATGGCTACAAAACCTATATAAAAAGGTTTGTCTTACTCACCTCTATAACTTTTCCAAAGGAGTTTCTTGATTCTCCCAACTTCAAGATTTCTTGAGAGCTCAAACAACACCAAATGACAAATCTAAAACCATGAAATTGAAGCTTTCAAGATAAGGAACAAGTTTATAGAAGAGCATTTTTCCATTAGAGGCTATTAAAAGGGTTAAATACTCACCTATTTCACAAGCTTCTTCTTCTTTCTGCTGCAAAAATGGGGGCATGAAAATGAGAGAGAGAAGGAAAGATGAGAGTGTTGAAGAAGATGATGAAATGATGGTTTTTGCCTCCCATCCATTGTGCAGCCGAAATGGAGGGAAGAAGAAAGAGAAAATATGATTAAAAATTGTTCATTTGACTTTTCTCCATCCTTTCTCTTCTTCTTCACTTGCCACTTGTCATTTTATTATTGGCTCTCATAAAGCAACACCCAATTAGCTATTCTAATCCCTCCATTAGCCATTTTAATTACATTTCTCATTTCTCCTATAGCTAGTAATTAATTTCTCCATTAATTACTATTTTATGGACAATAATTTCATTCTTTCAATTTTCAATAATGATGACGTATTAATTAAAATAGCCATAAAACACATAAAAATTCCCATTTAAATTCATAAATATTCACACTAATCCTCATTAGCCCTTAATTAAAAATCGAGGCATTACAGAGCCTGTCACAGGCCAACCAATTTTCCCAGTCCGAATAGCATCGTCTTTTTCAGGAGTTCTCCCTTATTGTCTTTGCAGTCCCACATGGGTCTCACAAATGACAAAAACGAGAACCACAATTTAGTTCGATTGGATGGAGGTGGGCTTTTAAAAAAAGGCTAAAAAAGCATAGGTGTACTGGTCATACCTTTACCCTCAACTTTTATGGACCATAAGCTCCATAAAGGAGATTATTACTCACCATTTGTTATTGATATAAATGGTTTATTAAAAAATGTAAGTGTACACTGTCGTAAACAAGTAATATAGAGGTGAGTAGAGTATCATTCTTATGAGGATTGATCGTTAAATACCAAAATTGATAATCTTAATTCTATTTAGTCAATCGATTAGTTGGTGATTAAGATTACAAAATAACAATGATTAAAGATGCATATAATTTATATGAAAACAACTATGAGAACAAGCCTTAGGGATTAAATTTCACTTAATAAATTTCGGATTGAATCATCTATCTATTCTAATCCAATTTATTCAACATGATTGATAGCTGAGTTTCATTAATTTAATTATTAGCTTTTTTCAAGAACAACCAATTCTATAATTAATTGCTAATATAATATATCCCCATATCAATTAAAATAATTAGTCATGCATTAAGAGCTCCTCATTTCAATATTTACATCTCAAGTTATTGTTAAATTAGTGGGCAAATATCAGACTTGAACAAATCAATGTTCTCAACTTCTAAATAAAATTCGAAACTCTTAAAAACAGAATTGGGTTTTAGCCTCAACATAAAAATTGTAGAGATTTTTTTTTTAGTTTTTTATCCATATAAAGAGCATCTAAATCCAACATCTAAAGCTCCAGATATTATATAAAAACTAAAACAAGGTTAAAATTTAATATTTTTTGACAAATTCTATTTTATGTCAAAATCATTATTTATTTATCAGTTACACCCAAATTTATTAAATTAAGTTTAAATATCATCCAAAAAATCATATTATACAAATATTTTACTCATCAAATTCCCCTACACTTAGCTTTTAGACATCATCGGACAATAAGGAATTACTAATAAGTTCTTACTATACTTCCAACAACCTCAAAAGTGTCAAGTCAAAAGTAAGAACACAATTAAAGAATAAAGAGATCATAGAATTCATTAATGAACAAAAATATAAACAAGTGACTTTATTTGAAAATGAATAAACTAAATTCGCAATTGTGACTCATTCTTTTAATCTCTCAAATGTTTAGGGGTAAGTGTTTCGTTCAAATTCAACAAAAAATACACTACCATAAATTTACTAAAAATCTCAATCTCACTACCTTATTCACATGCATAATTCAAATCAAAAAAAATTATTGATGATTGTAATGAAATTAAGATAAAATAAATGTAAAACGTGATATAATAGACTACATTTAAGAAATTAATAGAAAAATTGAAAAATAAGTCAACTTATGAATAAATTTCTCTTATCACAACAACTCACAATTGTGGAATCAGTTGGGAATATGAATTTATCCACCTTCACCAAAATATCTTCCAAGATACCCTTCGGATATTTTATTGATCAGTCAGTTAGAAATAATAAAACTATGGTAGATTTCACCTCTCCAACACCGAGTTTTCTGAAGACAGGTAGAGGCATAAAATTTACACTTGCTATTAGGCCACAAAGTGTTCTTTTAAAGTTATATTGACCGATGGTGCAAGATATGCAAAAACTTCATGGATCTTTCAACTTTTGTGGTAATTTCTTTTATAGGATAGCACTACACTCCTCAGTAAGTACGACTGTCTCAAATTCTTCAAGCTTACACTTATTTGAGAAAATATCCTTAATGAATTTTACATAACTGGGCATTTGGACAAGAGCGTCTGCAAGGAAATTAGATGATAGACTTTGGACTTATAGAACAACCTTCAAGACACCAATTAGTACATCCACATATCAATTGGTCTATGAAAAAAACATGCCATCTTTTAGTAGAAATGGAGCACAAAGTATATTGAGCAATAAAAGCCTTAAATTTTGACTTGATGGCAGCTAGTGAGAAGAGACTTCTTCAACTTAATTAGCTTGAAGAATTCAGACAACAAGCTTATGAGAATACTGAGTTATACAATAAAATAAAAATGTAGCATGACAAAAATTTTGCGGAGAGTTCGCACCAAGACAAAAAGTGTTTTTTTATAACTCAACGTTATAGCTCTTTCCAGGAAAGCTGAGATAAAAGTGGTCAAGACCTTTTACTATAATTCAAGTATGACCATATAGAATCATAGAGATTCAAGATGATGATTAAAAATTCAAAGTGAAAGGGCGAAGGTTAAAAAAGTATAATGACAATACACTCAATATTTTAAAAACTATCATCACGTTTGAGGAACAAACAGGTAAACTCTAAAAATAAAAGGAAAAAAAAGTTAATTGGTTTTAATTTTTATCTAGCTAAAGAAGTTTAAAAAAGGAAGCTATTTGAGAGGCAACTTAAAACTTTTTTTCCTTGCTAGTCAATGTTTCCTTCCTATTCATTGAAGCATACTCCACTGTGTTAAAAAAATTTAATTTTTTTCATTTTCATTTTAAGCTAACATAGAAAAATCTCTTGCAAAGCTTAAAAATAGGTTCCACACTCTTCCCAAAGATGTACTCAAGAAGATCTATAGTTGTCGACTTGAAAGAATGAAGATATTCAAGTGTTTGACCCTTCCTGAAGATATACATTGGATCCTTGAAGCTAAGGTACATTTAGCATGTGAGATTCAAGAGTCATTAATTAAACTTATGCCAGGAATGAGAAGAAGTTTTTACTCCAAAAAAGAAGAGCTAAAAGAATGAAAGTTTGTCATAAATATATAAGGTGAACACGTGATAAGCATTGTAATAGCAAATGAAAGGTTTCTATAAATCAAGAAGATAAAATTTAATTTATAGAGGATGGACCGAGTAAAGAGTCATTAGATAATATTATTTAAACTATAAAAATGCATCCTAATAGTAACGTTCATGGTATTCTTCTTGATTTAATGAATTTATTTAACAAAAAAAAGAGTGCTATTATCTTGAGAATCTGACATTAAAAGACCATATTTGTCAGTTTATAAAAAATTTAGATGAGAAGCAAATCCTTAATTTATAGAAAACGTTTAAATCGTTACTGGATATAAAACCAAAGGAAGATGTGAGACATAATCACAACTGCCGTTCAAAATCATGCTTTTGTCTAATCCATCTTATCTTTTCAGTAACTTTTGATTTTTTTATTCATATTGTTTAATTTTTTCATGCAACATTATACCGATCATTCATGTCTGAAAATTTTTTCAAACTTCTTTTAAAAATAGATGATTTACATGATCTTGTTGTCACTATTTTAATAATATAAATATACACTCTTCTACTTGTAAACACAAAATATCCAAGACTAAAGAGAAAAAAAGTATCACACTAAAATATAGATTTAAATCTATCTGCATTTTTTATAAAACTGATTTAGAAAATGATGGAGAGTTTCTAACTGCAGCAAAAGAATATGGAAATGCATTAACTGTTAGAAAGATCAACTTTGTATGCGAGGGAGATATCCAGAGCCTAAGGGAAAGTGTAGCTATTTTCGCAAACATTAAAGGAAGTAGGGATTTGAGTGTAAGTGTGAAGAAGATGGATGGTCACATTTTTTTGTAGGACAATAGTTACAAATTTCAAGCTTACCTGAATATATGGGACGTATGTTCTATCATACTGAAGCTTTTATCACTCTACTCGATGGTTTGAAAACGTTATATAGGATTTCCAACATTGCATATTGGACTAAACTAAACTTACATAAAAAGCCATTAAGATTATTAAATATTAATGATTTTAAGAATAATTTGTGTCTTTTTTTTTAACATACTGTGAAAATGGAATTCATATCTTAAGCGATTGGCCATACCGTAATTTATGCACCAACTGCTGATCAGCTAATTGGTCAACTGCAAATCTATAAACCCAAACCAGATTATTAGTCAAGTAAATAGATTGGCAATCTTCAAACAACAATCAAAAGCAGAATTCAGATATCACTCTTCGGTTGTAACTTTCTTTAATCTTATGATTTTACTCTTAGCATTTTGATTTACTTTATTGTGTATTTAGATTTTTAAATAAAAATTTTCTCTAAGTTCTAGAAGACATTAAGGACAATATTGATTTAAGTTGGGGGAGGAGTAAAAAAAAAATTAGTTAATTAAACCATTAAATTCATGGGGTGTACAAAAATGGTAGAGTAAAGAATTATTCTCAACTCTTGAGATGCATTTTATTAGTTTCATGTTTTTGTTTCATCTTATGCCAAAAAAATCCTGTTTAAATACTTTTTAATGATTTTAAAAAGTATATAAATTTTAAGTATGGATAAATTGAATTTAAGGATTTCATAACATGATTGAACAACTAATTGTTGTGATTGGTGATGAATTTTGAGATTAAATGAGCTAAGTTTGAAAACCCCTAACCACAAGCTTTTAAGCCTATTTGATCAATAATGTTTATTTTTGTTATGTGCAATATTCACCTATTAAATTGTCACTCTAGAACTTCTTTTAAATCTTGTTGAATTCTACATTTCACATGCACATTCAAAAATGATAAAGATATTCATTTTCTTTCTTTAGTAAAAGCCAAATAGTTAACCTTGCAATTATATCATTGATATGCCCCTTTGAGACTAATAATTTGTTTTTGTTCTGAACCTATTAACATGTATTTTAATGATTTATCAAGTGCCTTTACCTAATTCAAAAGATTAGCAGAATATTTGAAAGTTTTGTAAAATAGACTTTTAACAAGTGTTGGGGTGTATATATCATCAACTTTAGAGTCGCGAAATAAAAAAAAGAAAAAGAAAAGATATTTAATATTCAAATTAAAATCACGTGTTATTATAATGTGATAAATTTATTCACAAGTTGGCTTATTTATCAATTGCTCTATTAATTTCTTAAATATAGCATTTTATATTACGTTTTACATTCCTTTTACCTTAACCTCATTACAACCCGCAATAAATTCTTTTGATTTGAATTATACATGCGAATTATATAATAGGGATTGAGATTTTTAACAAGCTTAAGATAGTGCAATTTTCTTTTTGTTGAATTTAAACGAAATACTTACCCATAAACACTTGAGAGATTCAGAGAATGAGTCACAATTACGAATTCGATTCATTCATTTTCAAATAAAGTTACCCATTTATATTTTTATTGAATCATGAATACTATAATCTCTTTATTATTCAATTTTATTCTTACTTACGATTTAACACTTTTGAGTTTGTTGAAAGCATAGTAAGAACTTATTAGTCACTCTTTGTTGCCTAAGGACGTCCAAAAACTAAGTATGGGGGAATTTAATAAGTAAAATATTTGCATGATTATTTTTTCTTATTTGATGATTTTTTGGATGATATTTAAACTTAATTTAATGAATTTCAGTGCAATTGATAAATAAATAATGATTTTGACATAAAATAGAATTTATCAAAAAATAATAAATTTTAACCTTGTTTCAATTTTTATACAATATCTAAAACTCTAGATGTCGGATTGGAATGTTCTTTATATAGATAAAAAACTAAGAAAAATCTCTGCAACTTTTATATTGAGGCCAAAGCCCTGTTCTGTCTTCAAGAGTTTCGAATTTTGCTTAGAAGTTGAGAACATGGGATTGTCCAAGTCTGACCTTCGCCCACTTATTTGACCATAACTTGAATTGCAAATATTGAAATGAAGAGCTCTCATATGCGTTTTCAAGTTAAGATCTAAATTTACAACTTTCATGAAGATAAAAATATGAGAATCCATCATATTGACTATCAAAATTTGATTGAAATCGATAAGCATGGTTGCCACAAGGTCAATATTAGTGGTTTAAAATCAAGATTCATACCTAACAAATAAAAATCTTTACACCACGTTTATCTATAAACAGAGGAGTGGAAGAGACAATAAGACAGAGTTTAATTTCATACATTGTATTGTTTCTTACATGCCTTCTTCTTGGAAGGTTTAAGTAGACCTCCTTCATATATGATATAGATTGCCACCTAAATAGAAGGTTTTATCTCCGATAAGGAATGCTAGATTTTTCCATTTTCGTGCATCTTATAGTTATATCTTTATGTTTTAGAATTCAATAATAAAGTTTTATGTAATGTTTATGAAGTTTTCAATTTATTTTGGTTTTGTTTTTAATTTCATCATAAGATAAATTTTCATTTTCCTAGAGTGATTATGTATCTTGCCAATGACGGATTGAATTTTAATTTGTTAAATCTAGTTTTAATTTTTCCTTCATGATTGAGTTTTGATTATTGTTCTTAATGCTTACAGTTAATTGGTCATCTTTTAATGATGTCAATATGTATGTTGAGATTGAAAGGAAATGTATGTGTGTAAATCCTATAATTAAAATCATAACGTGCATATAAAATAGGAATATATTCATGAATTGTGAAGTCTTAATGAGTTCTATAAATCTTAATGCATGATTACTTGTTTTAATTTATATAAGGATATATTGGATTAGCAATTAATTATAAAATTGCTTAACTAGTAATTAAATTAGGAAAATTTAGCTATCAATCATGTGGAATAAATTGAATTAGAATAGATAGATGATTCAATTCAAAATTTGTTAAATGAAATCCGATCCCTATGGCTTTTTCTCATAATTGTTTTCATATAAATTGCATTCATATTTAATCATTTTTATTTTGTAATCTCAATCACCAACTAATCGATTGACTAAATAAAATTAAGATTACCAATTTAGTACTTAGTGATCAATCCTCATGGGAACGATACTCTACTCACCTCTATATTACTTGTTTACAACAGTGTACACTTACACTTTTTAATAAAACATTGATACCTAGCAGTTGATGATATTGATAATTCTATAACAATTAAAGACTTAACCACACTATGAGATTGATTTGAAGAAGGAAATAGAATTATTATCACATCAAGAAACATGCAAGTGCTTAAGAATAACTCTACTTCAACAAATAGAGTTCTCTCATGCTATATGAGTCATTTAAAGACTATTTGGGGTTATTACAGCGGGAGTGGATTCCTGTAAAGGAACTCAACCAGTTAGTAGGATTTACAATAATCAACCACTAATACGTTATACAAATCGTACTAGCTAGTGGATTTCGATTATTGTAAAGGCATTAGCTAGCGGATTCGATTATCTACTGCTTTCTGTGATAACTCCAACTAGCCTTTAAATGACTCATTTTAGTTAAAAGCGTTCAAACTTGAGAGATGTAGAGCATGAGATCAGAGAACTCTTTTTTGCTGAACATGATATGTTGTTGAAGCAGAAGTATTGTTAAGCACTTGAATGTCTATTGATAAGATAATAATTTTACTTCCTTCTCCAAACCAACCACATCCTTTGATTAAATCTTTAATTGCTATAGAATTGTCAACATCATCAAATACTAGAGAGAAAAAAATTCGCTAAAGCCTATTCTTCACAAAAGTTGATATTAAATTGTAATCGTTCACATCCTCATCTTTTAACAATTCTTTTAGGTATTTCTCCTGTAATTCACCCAATCCAATTCTTCCTAGTTGTACTCTTATATTTTCAACAAATGAGAAAGATTCAAACTTGTCAAACACAGCACTAGCAAGAGTAGTCTTACCTATACCACCCATACCCCAAATCCCCACAATATGGGCTTCACTCAGTAACTCTTTAACTTTTTAAATCTTAGGACCAATCACAACTAATCCTTCGAAATGAAATGATAACTTGTTATTCAATTTGCTCAAAAAAACCTTGAGAATCATTTTAGATAGTTTAGGTTCAGGCCTAGCACAAATGAAAATTAAAAGAATGATCATCTTTAATGCCCAATGAAAGAAAACAATAAATAAAAAAATGTGTAGAAGCTACCTCATATTCTTTAAATGCCAACCAGAGAGATGGAATCTGTTGACCATTGAAATTGATAAAACCAACAGGATCAATAAAGCTTCTATGAGTGTTATAGCAATGGATCCATCCATTTGATAGCAATTTCTAGCTCCAACCTTCAGCAACCTGAAACTAAGGCAATAGAAAGAGCGAGCAAAAGTTGATTAGATAATGGTTCTGAAAAATCACAGTTTGAAACAAAGAAAATATGAAAACCTGTTTGAAATTTTTTAGATGAATTAACTTAGGAAACAAGAACTACAAAAACAGCACACTGCAATAATTTTTTTTTTCTTCCTCCATATTTTTGAGCAGCCACCAAATAATGTGAAGTTTATTTATGAACTTTGACACAGTAATAACAGAACATAAGCCAACAGGTATCAAGTACATCATAACAGAAACCATAATTTTACTCTTTCTTGGTTCATGTAGTCACATTACAGAAAGGAATCTGTAAGGGCATGATCAGCCAGAAAAACAAAGATGTAAAACTAAATGAAGCGAAAAACCAGTCTCAACATTACATTAGTACGTAGGTGGATAGATAAGCTAAATGAGAATATCCGATCAAAAACAATGTTGAAGTCAAATTATATATATAGCTGAAATACATGCAAAATATATAATATACTTGGAAATATTTTCGTGGTCCCATCTTCAAGAAATTCAGACTGTTCACACCCACACTTGTAGCTAGAGATAAATTAAGTACAGTACACAAGAAGATTAAATTTAGATAAACTAACCCACAAGGAACTCGTGAAAACACATACCTTGACAGAAATTTTCCTGTCACTCTGGGGCCTCTTGAACTTTATGACAAGCTTCTTCACAATTTTCTTGCTTCACAACGGAACCGCCATTTTGTCTCACACAGATCTACAAGAGAAACCATAAATTATCTTCATCAACTCAATATATTCAACATAATGAATCTGAAAAAGGACATAAAACTAAAATGCAAGCAGTTATCCCAATGCAAGATGACCTGAAATCATTGATCGACACATGGACAGCACAACTAAAATGACGTTATGAGAAACTTGGGCTCACCACAGAAGAAAAGGACAAAACAACTAAAAAGGTCAAACAGAGCTAGCAAGTAGCAATTGATTAAAACAATATACATAAACCTGAACTCAATTACTCCAAATCACATCAGCCACTTGTCTAGTTTAACATTGCAGTAAAAGATAAAAATAATATCAGCAGAACAAATACAACTGCAAACAAGTTCATCTTCAACATCTCGTATGGGATTTAACCATTTGGTTTTAACCTTCTCAAACCAATTTTCATTTCCCAGGTAATTTTCACATGTCTTGAATTTAGATGAATAGATAGAATCGTTGACAAAAGTGAAAGGCAAACAAAGAACAGAAATTAACGTGAAGATTCAAGGAAAGTATTGAGAAGTAGGTTTCAAACTTGCTTGCAAAGGAGCTCAGTGATCTGAAACCCCAGCAGGCGCAGAAACAGGCAAGGTCAGGCACCACCCTTAACAGGCTAAGCCTGTGTTGTAACCAGTTGGCCTGAGCCTGGCCTGTGTTAGATCACAAGCCTTTTTCTCAGCCTAAGCCTAGCTTGTACCTGACCTGAAGCCTGTTGAGAAGCATGGAACTTTTTTAAAAGAATTATCAGCAGCGGTCCTTCAAATAGGGCGAAAACAGGCTAGGAAAAAAATAAACAAATCCCCCACACGTGATCAGAATATCTTAAGCAACCTGAGTATACTTACTGACTGAGCAAAGAAGAAGAACCTGCTTCTATTATATTCATTAATATCTGAATGAAAAATGTAACTCTGGGAAATCAAAACACTTGCGATATAATATTTATCCTCAATCTATCTATGTTTATTACGATAGAGAATCTGAATGGAGTATCAAATCATAACATATAATATAATCTGAACCAAATATTTTGATTAGATCAGTAGGCTAAATAATCATACTTTCAGACATGATGAACAAATGAAGAGAAGAAATAATGGAGCTAAAGCTCCAAATCACAGAATTAAAGCATCAAGCTTTTTCGATATAAAATGAGGATAAGCCCAAACCACAGCCATTAAAGCATAAAAATAAACAACATACCGTAGTGAGTACAAACGTGTTATCAACATCTTCACGGACGCAGAAAGATGGAAGAAGAATGAAAGAAAAAAGGTCGGAGAATTTGGTTCACAGACTCTTGAAAACAGAACAAGACAATGAACAAAGAAGAGAAAAATGAATCGAAAACACCAACGGGAGGCAAAGGCGACGATCTGATTTGTTCGAGGGCTTCACGGTTGGAGGAAGTCGCGGATCACTCTGCTCCCTCGGCCACAAGATCGATAAGCTTTAGCGTTTTGGGTAAAGGGAAAGTTTTCCTTATAACCGCACATTCTGCAAGAAATTTTGTACAAGAATGAAGATGTAGGAAAGCAACATCAGAAGACAGACGACATTGTTCACATACATCTAAGCTTCCACCTTCAGAAGTCGCCATCACAGCTGTGACAAAGCTCGCCATCAACGCGAGCTTCAAGATCAGAATGGAGAGTGTGGAGAGCGGGACTGCCAACAATGGCGGTGAGACGGAATGATGGCCGCGACGGCAGGGGTAAGTGAGGGATAACAAGCCTATTGGATGGTCCACCCTCTCCGTTGGTTATCTCGACCTCTTTCGCAGTGGTTGGCCATTGGGGCCTCTGGTGCTATGCATGTTTAGATTGATTATCATTTATGTTCGTGTAACATTGTGGAACTTTTATTGACTTACGTATTTACTATTTAGATTTAATGGTTGTATGCTTTAAATTTAATTTTTAGTTTATAGATAGTTCCGTTTTGATTTTTTTTGTTGTTGTAATGTTTGGTTGATTTCAATATACTATGTTTTTTTCTTGGTAAAAAAATAAAATATCCCATATTTATCTTATATCATTCTTATTTTATTTATAAATCTTTTTTGATAAAAAATTTTGATTATATTTATAAATCCAATTTTATTATGGTAAATGAGATTGTGATAATTTTATCTCTATTTATTATATCAATAAAGAAGTAATTTAATGATAGATAGAGAAAAAAGAGTTAAAAAGTACTCATTTATAAATGATGGTATAGTTGGAAATTTACTCCATAATCATTGAGTTAACTACTTCTACTTGGTATATGAGATTTAGTTAAAAATGATTTATAAATAGGATAAGGTATATTGCAAATTACAATTTAAAAACTATTTTTAAAAACTCCAATCGTTATTCCAAACAAAACCCTAGATAACAAAATGTGTGCTCGTTTGGGATAGCTTATTTTTAGGTAATAAGTACTTATAAATAGTGATTCACGATATACGAGGTAAGTATGTGAGAGGAGTTTTATCCCGACTTACGTAATAAGTGCTTATTTCTCAGAAATAAGCTATTTCAAACACTCACTGTATTATGGAAGAAAATGGGAAAAAAAACAACTTTGAAATTTGAAGCTTAAAATTACAAAAACTTAAATCATGTTTGTTTGATAAAACTTGATAAGAAATTCTTAACTCATTTTTTAAGGAATACCTTATTCAAAATTTTTCCTCATACACTAATTATTATAAATATTTTTTTCTAAAAAAAATACTCAGATCGATCTGACAGGCAGAATAAACTTATAAGTGAGCCTGTTCATGGCCAGTTTAAAAAAAACAGCCTTCTTAAAAGGCCAGGGCAACGTAGAGTGGTATTAGAATCGGATGCACAGGAAGTCCTTAATTTGATAAATAGTGGGAACCGCCAAAATCATCCAGAAGCTCCTATCATAGAAGAAATTTGTTCAATGGTGCAATGTGAATGGAGAATAGAATTGCAGTTTGTTCCTAGAAATGCAAATCGAGTTGCCGACTATCTTGCAAAAGAGGCATTATCAACTGTAACGGGGTTTCACCCAATCTTGTATTCAACAACGGAGTTAGCAACTATTTTAAAGCTGGATCAGCGTACTCTTACTGATGTAAGTTGAGTTGTGAGATATTTCTCCTTTATGTAAAAAAAAATAAAAAAGGTCAGGGCCTGTTGCCGCCCTTAAACCGAGGTACATGGGGAGCTAGGGCCTGTTTGGTACGCTTGAATTGAGGTGGGGTGGAAATGGAAATGGAATTCATTTCCATGCTAAAGTGTGTTTGGTACACACATCTGATGATGGAATTGGCCTCCATGGAAGAGCCAATTCCATTAAATTGATGGAATTAAACTTCCATCATATACCCCATGGAATTATAACAAATTCCATGGAATTCTCATTTTACCCTCATTATGATGATATTGGATTTGATTTGGGTGCTGGGTTCTGATGATGGTGAAAATTGGGTTTTTAGGAAGAGCATTTTGATATTTTTGTATAAAAAATATGTCTCATTTCCATGTCATACCAAACACATTTTTAAACCTCATTTCCATATCCATATCCATATCCATTTCCATTTCTATCAAAATCAATTCCAACGTACCAAACGGGCCCCTAGTGTTTTAAGAACATCATATATACCAACGGTCATGATCCGGGTCGGTGCTCCAATGACCCGGTCCATTTTCCTTTATTTTTTAGGGAAGGTAAATAGCCCATGCTTTGGGCCTCTACTTTAAGTTGGACCGTCATTTACTCTATTTGGGTTAATTATCTTATCTGCTCCATTTTTATTTTTCTTTCTTTGGGAATAAGAAAGATTTGCTCAACTCAAACAATAATAATATAGTTGGGAATACGGGCCAACCCGCGGGTTGTGGGCTGGCCCGCACCAACCTTTGGCCTTCGCGGTACGGGCCTGTACAGTCCGCACTTCTGCGGGCTAGAAAAATGCCAACCCTAATCTGCAGTGTGCAGGTTGCAAGCCTACCTGCGGACCCGCTTTTTTTTTTAGAAAAAATTTCATATTGTTTAAAGAGAATTGAAAATATGAGGCACATATATATGAGTAATTAAATTTATCTTCCTAGTATCAATCATTTCTCTTATAAAAATTTAAAAATATAATCTACAATTTATGAGATAAAGTTATCAAATTTGTTATAGTTTATAAATAAAGCATAAACTCATCCTCAAGCAACCAGGATATAATAATTTTGTTTAAAGAAGAGAAGAAGCTAAGATTTTTTCTCTTTGAATTGGGAGGTACCAAGATAGGAGTGTAAAACTTATAAGTTTTCTAAAATTATTATATGTAAATAAAAAATAAAAAATTTTGCAGACCAACCCGCAGGCTGCCCCCGCATCAACCCGCGGGTTATGCGGTGCGGGCCTGCATTTTTTAGGGTTGGGAAACCGCCAAAACCCGCGGGCTCACGGGTTGAACCCGCGGGTTGGGCCCATATTACCGGCTCTAAATAATAATATATAAAATTATTTAATTTCTGAAAATCACTAGTTTTTAGTTTTTGGTTTATTATTGTGAATATAAAAATGGATCATTTCAACTACCCCTCTCAAAGGCTCCTACCAAACAATTAGCTAAAAAATCCAATTGTATAAAAAAAGATATCGCTTGATTTTATTTTGTTTCTTCCAATAAGTTTAGATACGATCACTATTGATTGTCAAAGAGAGGGGAACAAAGGATGATAACATATATCTGGTGTTGAATTATGCAGGTAATATGGTTTCAATAAAATTATTGCTTCTACTAATCCCTTAAGTGACCGTTCGGTTTACGAAATCGATGGTAATGTAATGGAATATAATGTAGAGTAATGAAATAGAATGTAATGATGATTACATTATCTTGTTTGGCATGTCATTAAGGAAAGATAATTTATATACATAAAAAAGTTTGGTTGGATTACATCGGATATGCAAATATATGGGAATAATATAGTAAGAGACAAAATTACCCCTATTTACACATATATGTATAATGTATATATTGGATTCATGGTAATTTTTTCAATTTGTGCATTGTACCCATTGGCTTCATAGTAATTTTTTAATGTATAGTGGTGGGAACCTTATTTAATGGGATATTTTAATATTTTTAATGGTGGAATATAATTTTTTTTTTAATTTTTTCAGTGGTGAATATTTTTAAAATTGTTATATTATTAATTAATTTTTTTAATATTTGATGGTAGTAATTATTTAATATTTAACAGTATTTATGGGTGAGCACTTTAGTCAAGTTAAAAAATTATAATGGCAATAGTGTCATCACTTGATTACAGGATGTCTGCATTCTCATTCATCAGTCCTAGTAATGTAATCCTAATGACATCAAATGATGTGTAATATCCCGAATTTTGGGATTGGAGGCTTTGGAATAAGCCTAAATTGAGTGGACTACTAAGCCCCGATTTAGTAGATGTCCCAAATATATTCCCTAATGATTCTAATATCTTTGGGGTATTAAGAAAGTAAAATGGTGAATTTTTGAGAATATAATTATGTTTTCGATAAAATCGCCTATGAGGCAGTGAGCTTATCATAAGGTTTTGGAAGACTAAATGATAAGAAACAATTATGAAATTTTACAGGATAAAATTAGACATCCTAAGATTTAATTTGGTATGTCATATGATGCAATTAGAGCTATACACAAAAAGATATGAATTTTTGAAGTCTGCACAGAAAAACTGTGAAATTTCTGGAACAAGATGCAAAGATTGAGATTCTGGGAATTTTTTGATTCCAGAAAGTAAAATTCTATATTTTTCCTTAAAATTAGACTCAATAAGGGTTCTATAGGCTTTGGAATCACCTCATTTCGATTTTTCTAGAATTAGTTATGATGTTTCAAAGTTTGGGCAGAAAATCTGCCAGAAAATCCGAAAATGGGAATTATGACATCATCTCATTAAAAGATGACATCAGCATGGAATTAAATATCTTCTCATCTTCTTCAGCTCTCATTTTATGTCGTGATGAACCATCTGAAACTAGTGAGAGAGTGTTGAGAGCTCTTAGAGAGAGAAAGAGGAGAAATCTCGTAAGATAAGCTGATTTCTCCGGCGATCTAGCTCCTAACGCGTATAACCTTGCTTCTAAGCTTCTCTTTCATGTTCTTTAAGGTGTTGGAAGCTCAATTTTCATGGTTTAAAAGGGGCTAGGGTTCAGCCATATTGAGTAAAAGCCAGAGGGAGCTTGAGGTAACTTCCGAAACTTCAATCTTTGATTGTTCTGGCTGCTGTGGTTGATTTAATAGGTGAAATTTCACCGGATTGTCATTGGTTGTAAAAATGGAAAATGGGTTTCCCTAGGGGTTATGCTGCCCAAATTGGTACTAAATGGTAGTTGTAACCTAATGGAATAGTCAATAAAGTGGTTAGGAGTAGAAAGGAACACGTTTACGGAGCTGAAACCGAAAAACCCCGATTTTCCCTGGAAAACCCATATATTTCGGTCTGTGCTCTAAATGGGTCTTAGAGTTGGATTTTCAATGATTTGATGATTCCATTGAGTTCAGGAGGGAAAATTAGGTGGGGTTACAGTTGGGCACTTTTTCGGAAAAGGCCGAGAAAGCAAAATTACGAAAATGCCCCTAAAACACTGAAATATGGGCTGCCAAGGGCAATTTCGTCTTTTGGCAGTGAATTTGGTAATTTCGAGTCCTGAAATGGATTCCTTGGGCGAAAATATGTCAGGATAGCCCAGGTTAGAATTTTGAGAAAAGTACAGCCGGACCGGGTACAATGGGCCGGGTCCCCGGGGGTATTTAGTAATTTTTCAAGATAGACTCATATAACCCCCATAAACAGTATGGAAGTGTCTAAATAGTACATTTGACATTGTAGGATCGAATATGGAGCCCCGAGCTGTTGGCACGCAAACCGAGGAGAAAGATGGAGGTAGGGGACTTGCCTTATTTGCATGTATTTGATATCTTTGCTTGTGTAGTGATGTATGTGATTGCTTTACTTGATTGTGTAGAGCATATTTGAATAAATGAAGCTCTGTTTCTATTTTCGCTGTGGCCATAGTCTTGTTGTATGAAACATTGAGCATGCAGAAATGTCATTATGGGGCATACATCTAGATAAAGCTAACATATCATACACATAGCATCAATCATGCATGCATTACGGTATCTGTTTCCTACTGAGATTCTCTCGAATCTCACCCTCCCCTACCAGCAATTTAGACAGGAGACGACAAAAGATATGTAAACAACAATGTAGAGTACCGTATGAGGGGATTACAGTAGTGGAATGAAGACGAGAAGAAGTCTCCGTTTCATTGGGATGAGTTTAGACACCCAAGTAGCCCTGTGCGGCTACACTAATTGTAATTATCAGGTACAAACCCCTATGGGGAATTTATATAATCATGCACATATTATCAGTATAGTTATGCTATTCCTGTGTTGCTTATCGAACCGCATGTCGTCTTCGGCGAATACTCTGAAAAAGGTGAAATTAAAATAAGGGCGTGACATTTTGGTATCATAGCAAGGATTCTGGCCACAGAATTGTCTGCTCAGAGTAAGTGTGGTGGTTCTGGCAACAGGATGGTATACTGATAAGGTCTTGATTACACAGTGATAGGAAATATGCATGGTCAGAAAGTACCAAAGGAGGGTATCTTTCCGATTTATGAATCTGCCCTGAGAAATGGCGAGTATTGAAGGGCCGCTAGTGGTGCAATACTAGACGAGAATGGTCTAAGGATATTGTGGAACCTAAGGATATGGGTACGGCCAAGGCTAATGTGCGGTCTACACTCAATATTTTGGTGATGGGAGATAGCCGACTTGTCTTTTGAGACGAGGGTAGTCACGGGGTACCCGTGGACAGAAATAGTAGAAGCCGGTATCCACATTTGGGCATGGGTACAAAAGAGTTAAGCGTGCTCAACCCAGGGAAATGCCATGATGGGTGACCTCCTGGGAAGTTGTTGCACATGTTATGTCATATTATGAAAAAAGAGTACGACATGTTGTACAGTAGTTCAGAGGTTGTATGTTGTTGGAGGCTTTCCTTGACTACTGTAAACACCTGTGATATGTTGTTTTTGGATGTGTTTACGTGTAATTTACCTCTTTCTTGCTTCATATAGTGAAACATAAAGGTGGTAAGACTAAGAGGTTTAGATGTTGGGCAAGGTCAGGAAGTTAGACCTAGCCTAATACAGCAAACACAAGGCAAGAGAATAGAATAGAAAACAATGATCAACGATAATCAGGAAGGTTATCTTGGAAAGGCCAATGTAGTAACTATAATCTCTCGTACACTATGTGATAGTAAATATGTTGTATGTTCTGTATTCTGTGATATGAACTCGTGCCTAGGGCACATTACCTAGCTGTAGTCTGGGACTCAGCTGAGGTACATGAACATTACCTGGTTGTGGTTGGTGCCCAGCCGAGGTACACGAATATTATCTAGCTGTGGTGCGGGAAGTGTATATGTACCGTCCGATGGGAAATGTATATGTACCATTCGGCCTAGTAAGGACCCAGCTATGATACACAATTTACCTAGCTGTAGTCGGTGACTCGGCTGAGGTACACGTAAGGGTTTCAACTGGATGGTTGGCCCTAAACTTTGTGTACACACACGGATTGTTGTTTTAACTGGGTGTTTGGCCCTGAACTTTGTGTACACACACAGATTGATGTGATTTTCATTTTACACTATATGGTGCATGACATATTTATCTATCACATTTTCTATGGATGATTGTGGGTTACTATGGAGGGCCATGTGATGTGAATAAAAAGGCACCCTACCCGACGAGGCTGCTAGCCATGTCCTAAGAGACTCGGGTACGAGGCCAAGAAGGCCTACGGGTGTGACAATAATAAAAAAAAGGGAGGAGATGTTTATATCAAAGTTTCTCAGAACTCAGTATTATGCATGGGATGATGATTGTGAGAGGAGCTTCAAAGAGCTGAAATGAAAAATTTATTAGAGAACCAACATTGATAATCCTATATCCATAGCGGGCCATTGTTGTCTTCACTTATGCCAGATGGCATGGATTGGGAAGGGAATTGAATCCCCAGATGCGAGCAAGCATAGATCGAGATGAGAATTGATGCGAGCCGAGTGAGGGCATACACATCTCATCAGCTGAAGCTTCGGGAATTGAAATATTCCATCCATAATCTTGAGTTGATGATAAGAATGTTTGTATTGAATCAGGAAACGTTGCATTTATGGCATAATTGTGGAGTTGTACTACGACCACAAAGATTGAAAGTTCTGATCGGAGAGGGCTACCTAGGGTGAAATCTGAACAGAGAGGGCTACCTAGGGTTAAATATGATCGGAGAGGGCTACCTATGGTGAAATCTGAACGGAGAGGGCTACCTACGATGAAATCTGATCGGAGAGGGCTAGCTAAGGAAAGTTCTTATCGGAAGGGGGCTGACCAGGTGTATGGGCGCCTGTGTGAAGCACCGAGTACAGAACCTTAGAGTGCAGCCACCGTGACGACGAACCCTAGAGTGTAGCCACCATGATGATGAACCCTAGAGTGCAGCCACCGTGACGACAAACCCTAGAGGGCAGCCACCATGAAGTTGAATCATAGAGTAGAGTTACAGAAACGTTGGTCCTCAACGATGGTGTATTGTAATGAATTTCATATTGAATGGGTTTTCTTGAGATAAGAGTTTATATGGATCAAAATGATTCAAGTTGAATCAGGCAAAGAGTTGGCACAGAGGAATATAGATTGTGGGTACCGTCAGGTGTCATGGGAGGTTCTTGTAGGACTCCTATTAAATCATCCTGACATTATTAAAGCTCATATGAGGAGATGAACCTCAGACTGGACAGAGAAAGTGTGATGAATATAGGTGCAATTTCGAAACTTACAAGAGGGGTTGATGTTTGCACCATTGTTGATCATCCCAAAACATATTATGGCCTTGAAGGTCAATAGTGTTACAGTATATGTGATGAACAGTATTACACCTTGAGTAGTGTACAATATTACATCTTGTGTGGTGTATAGTATTAAACCCTGCGTGGTGTACAGTATGATGACTTGTATGGTCAACAGTCACACAACCTTTGTAGTTTGTGGTGACACATGTGAACTGGAATTGGGATGAACCCTAGTGTAGTAGGGTAGAATGGTGGCGAATACCTCTCAACAGCATCAGTGATAACAATCCTAGATCCACAGTCGAGCTTTATGGTCTACACAGATGCAAGTAGGCATGGATTGGGATGTGTTTTGATGCAACAAGGTCGAATAGAGGCATGAGCATCTCCATAGCTGTAGCCTCGCAGAATGAATCATCCACTTGTGGATTGTCACACAATGAATAGTGCACATCGTATGGCTAGTAAATAAGGGTCAAATAGTCATTTGATCCTGAACATCGAATAGGTAGGCATAAATTACAGAAAGTGTACAGGTTTGTACAAGGCGGTAAGACCCGATGTGCAAGGTTGCATAGGGTAGTGTCTCTGGGCTGTAAGACCTATGTGTCTAGCACTATGGTCGATGCCTAGTGTGATCACATTGGACCAATGTGTCCAAGGTAATGTTTTGAGGTTGACAGAACATTCAAACTGTATCAGGTTGTAGCGAAGGCATTAAGACCAGTGTGACCAAGCGTTTTGATGTCCAATAGTACCAGTCTCACATAAGGTGCGATATTCTACCATGGGAGGAACCTAACAAAGTGAACCATGGCTGGCTCACTAGCCCAACAGACCTCGTTAAGGGGGTGAGGATTGGGCCGTTAAAAAAAAGTGATCTTGAGAATTCGGGTGAAGTCCCGAAGAGGCTGTGAGGCTTATGGAATCAAGTGTTGTGGGAACCTGTGTTTGATTGCACGCTACCTACTGTGTACAGAATGGATGATGAATGTTGAATACTATCTGAGATTAGTAATGGAAGTATGAATATGATGTTATATGGCTTATGAGCCTGCATGTGATAATAGAATGAGATAGGATTAATCCCTATGTTGTAGACTTTCAAATTTCGAGGACGAAATTTATTGAACGGAGGGAGAAATGTAATATCCCGAATTTTGGGTTGGAGGCTTTGGAATAAGCCTAAATTGAGTGGACTACTAAGCCCCGATTTAGTAGATGTCCCAAATATATTCCCTAATGATTCTAATATCTTTGGGGTATTAAGAAAGTAAAATGGTGAATTTTGGAGAATATAATTATGTTTTCGATAAAATCGCCTATGAGGCAGTGAGCTTATCATAAGGTTTTGGAAGACTAAATGATAAGAAAAAATTATGAATTACAGAATGAAATTATACATCCTAAGCTTTAATTTGGTAGGTCATATGATGCAATTAGAGCTATACACAAAAAGATATGAATTTTTGAAGTCTGCACAGAAAAACTGTGAAATTTCTGGAACAAGATGCAAAGATTGAGATTCTGGGAATTTTGTGATTCCAGAAAGTAAAATTCTATATTTTTCCTTAAAACTAGACTCAATAAGGGTTCTATAGGTTTTGGAATCACCTCATTTTGATTTTTCTAGAATTAGTTATGATTTTTCAAAGTTTGGGCAGAAAATCTGCCAGAAAATCCGAAAATGGGAATTATGACATCATCTCATTAAAAGATGACATCAGCATGGAATTAAATATCTTCTCATCTTCTTCAGCTCTCATTTTATGTCGTGATGAACCATCTGAAACTAGTGAGAGAGTGTTGAGAGCTCTTAGAGAGAGAAAGAGGAGAAATCTCGTAAGATAAGCTGATTTCTCCGGCGATCTAGCTCCTAACGAGTATAACCTTGCTTCTAAGCTTCTCTTTCATGTTCTTTAAGGTGTTGGAAGCTCAATTTTCATGGTTTAAAAGGGGCTAGGGTTCAGCCATATTGAGTAAAAGCCAGAGGGAGCTTGAGGTAACTTCCGAAACTTCAATCTTTGATTGTTCTGGCTGCTGTGGTTGATTTAATCGGTGAAATTTCACCAGATTGTCATTGGTTGTAAAAATGGAAAATGGGTTTCCCTAGGGGTTATGCTGCCCAAATTGGTACTATATGGTAGTTGTAACCTAATGGAATAGTCAATAAAGTGGTTAGGAGTAGAAAGGAACACGTTTACGGAGCTGAAACCGAAAAACCCCGATTTTCCCTGGAAAACCCATATATTTCGGTCTGTGCTCTAAATGGGTCTTAGAGTTGGATTTTCAATGATTTGATGATTCCATTGAGTTCAGGAGGGAAAATTAGGTGGGGTTACAGTTGGGCACTTTTTCGGAAAAGGCCGAGAAAGCAAAATTACGAAAATGCCCCTAAAACACTGAAATATGGGCTGCCAAGGGCAATTTCGTCTTTTGGCAGTGAATTTGGTAATTTCGAGTCCGGAAATGGATTCCTTGGGCGAAAATATGTCAGGATAGCCCAGGTTAGAATTTTGAGAAAAGTACAGCCGGACCGGGTACAATGGGCCGGGTCCCCGAGGGTATTTTAGTAATTTTTCAAGATAGACTCATATAACCCCCATAAACAGTATGGAAGTGTCTAAATAGTACATTTGACATTGTAGGATCGAATATGGAGCCCCGAGCTGTTGGCACGCAAACCGAGGAGAAAGATGGAGGTAGGGGACTTGCCTTATTTGCATGTATTTGATATCTTTGCTTGTGTAGTGATGTATGTGATTGCTTTACTTGATTGTGTAGAGCATATTTGAATAAATGAAGCTCTGTTTCTATTTTCGCTGTGGCCATAGTCTTGTTGTATGAAACATTGAGCATGCAGAAATGTCATTATGGGGCATACATCTAGATAAAGCTAACATGTCATACACATAGCATCAATCATGCATGCACTACGGTATCTGTTTCCTACTGAGATTCTCTCGAATCTCACCCTCCCCTACCAACAATTTAGACAGGAGACGATAAAAGATATGTAAACAACAATGTAGAGTACCGTATGAGGGGATTACAGTAGTGGAATGAAGACGGGAAGAAGTCTCCGTTTCATTGGGATGAGTTTAGACACCCAAGTAGCCCTGTGCGGCTACACTAATTGTAATTATCAGGTACAAACCCCTATGGGGAATTTATATAATCATGCACATATTATCAGTATAGTTATGCTATTCCTGTGTTGCTTATCGAACCGCATGTCGTCTTCCGCGAATACTCTGAAAAAGGTGAAATTAAAATAAGGGCGTGACATGATGCATAGCCTATTTGGTTCAATTCCATGAAAGAGGGTTACATGTAATCCTAATGAAACAGACTGATTACAGCGTTTGGTTGGGCTTATGTGATGTAAAGAGGTACCCACATTTAATGCCTTATAATACATCAAACAAAATTGCTTCCATTATTATAAAAGTATCTGTACCTAACAAAAAAAAAAATTAACTTGCCATTTGATTGAAAAAAAAACGGAAAAATTACATTCAAGTATCAGGAAAGAGAAAAAAAAATGAAACAATGGTATTGTCAAATTGCCAAATGAAAAAATGGTTTCATTGACAATTTCATGTACGGATCATTGACAACTTTAGGGGCGTTATTAACAACTTCATGGGATAATCTTTTCATTTTGAAATTTCAAGGGGTCATTTTTTTCATTTCTCTTCTAGTTGGGACTTGAGTGTAATTCTAAAAAAAAACGGGTAAACTGTCAGCACACCAACGTGGATGGATCAAGAAGGAGAATGATTGTTACAAGGGACTGGACTTGTCTCTACCATGGGCCTTTAGTTGATATATTAAACCATGTTGGCAAAAAAAAAATGATGTTTTACACTTCATTTCTTGACGGTGAGTGGGGACTTAGAAAAGTGGGAGAATGGTATGTGAGGACCACTTAAACAAGGTTATCAAACTCGAATTGGATCAACCGAGTCAACAAGGAAACTGACGACCTAACCATGAAATTGGTCTGGGCAAGTCCCTAATTCGGGATTTTGTTTAACCCCGGCTCAACCTAGGTGAGTAGCTGGGTTAACCTCATTACCTTTTTTAAAAAAATTAAAATTTTTTATGGGGTAGACAACAATATTAGTCGAAGCCAATGAAAATTTTTGTGTTGCTAACTATTAGTTTAATGATTAAATGATTGTAGGTAGGAAAATTTTGTTATCATCTATCTTTTTAGATAATTTTCTAGGAAGAATATTTAGTGATTATTGATTATATCACTACTACAAAAAGGTCGAAAGGTGGCACACATTTTGTAACCATTCTTTAAACAAGTGTCACAACTGTCTTTTTTTTTCTTTTCTATTTTATTTTATTTTTTTAAATTTTGAGTACCAGCTGTGGCCCCTGGTGGATCAGGTGCCACAGCTAGTTGGCTCAAGTGTGGCGCCTGCCAAGGAAGGCGCCACACTTGGGAGCACCGAACCAATTGTGACGTTTGGTTTAACAAGGCGCCACAGCTGGTGTAGGCCACCTATGAGGCAGGCGTCATAGGTGGCCCTTTATAATAAAAAAATATTTTTATCCAGATAGCCACCACATGACCAGTTGGTTGAATATATATATATATATATTCTATCACTAGCTGTGGTGCCTGGGAAACCAGGCGCCACAGCTAGTTAAATATTACACAAAAAAAAAATTTATCAGCTGGAAGTAAATTTTCAAATCACTTCCTGCCAATCAAATTTTCCACCTTTACTTTACTTTTATTCTTTTCCTCCCTTTTACCTTTTTTTATTCGCGCTTTTCCTCAACTTGCCGACATCCCTCTCTTCCCCTGTAAAAGTCACTTTCTCTCTTGCACAACAAACACACACACAGACGTCTTCTTCATTAAAATTCTCTTGTCCCTTTTTTTATTTTTGTTCCGTCCATCCCAACTCTTGTCTCTGGTTGTTCCCTTTTCTTCATACTCTCTGTCTCTCTTCTTCTTTTAAACCCCACTCCACTCCACAGCTCACATTTGCTCATCATCGTCACTCAAGCTAGCATCACCCACGTGGTCCCCCACTGGTCAATTAATAGATTTGTATGTGTCTATGCTTTTTTAATTTTTAATTTTTTGCAGGTTCTTTTATATGATATAACATTGCTCAGTCGAATTTTCTAGTTGGTTATGATGTCAAGAAGTAGACTGTTTTGTTCTTTTTATTTTTTATGTTAGCTTTGGAGAGTATTAATGTAAGAACATTATTGTTGATCTATTTTTAGTGATAGGAATACACAAACAAGCAAATCTATTATAGAAACTACTACTTGAAAAGAAATATTGAAATAAATTTTAACAAGCAAATCTTTTTTTAGTGATAGGAACGCGCAGACAAACGTAGCAAAACCATACAAACAATTTAAGAAAAGAGAAATTGATATATGGAAGGTAATAAAAAAAAGAAAAAAAAATGTAGGTATATCTTTATTTATGCTTCGTCCCTTTAGATACGAGACTTTTATTAATATCAGCCAAATCATAATATTAGTTTTCCTAAAACAAATGTGATTTTAATTTAAAGAAAAATGACGTTGCCATAAGCTTGATATAATCTATTTTCTAATTGCTTGGTCATGAACAATATATTTTCCAAAACAATATTTGTTAGTGGGGCTTTATCATACCTTTGCTGAGTATAACACTTCTAATTGGGGAAATGACAATAAATATATTATTGTGGAAGAACATTATTATTGGGGAACTTGAATTTTAAATGTGAAAATAATAAATATTATATAAAAAAAATATATATATATATATAATACTTTAATTTTTTTTTAAAATACCCTTCTGTGGCGCTTGTTGGAGGAAGCGCCACATAAGGTTATTTTTTTAAAAAAAACAAATTAAAATATTGTGACCCTTCCAAGCGCCACGGCTTTACTTTTTTGTAGTAGTGATAGTGTCATTGGATGATTGATTAATACTATGATGTTAATATTTTAAAGAATTTGTAAAGAATGTTTGATAAGAATATGATTACTTTGTTATTTATTCAAGGTATTAAATTGATTTCCAATAGATGATACTATGATGAGAATTTAAATTATTTTCTAATTTTTTATTCAACATCGATCTGGCCTTGTGTTAACTCTAAACTGACCCACTACCTTAACCAATTCCAGGTGAACCCAAACTTGATAATCTTGCACTTAAATAGTCATAAAATGAGCTAATTACATTTGGAGATCTTAGGTCTTTTTTTGACATTTAATATTTTTTATAGTTACCATATTGGCCATAATTTGAAATTACACCAGAGTCTTATTTGGCACAAGGGAAATAGAGGGGAGGGAAGTGAAAATTTTAATGAATTAAATTTTTTTAAAAAACGAAAAATAAAAATGGGGTTATAAATTTTAATAAAGAAAATATGAAAAATAAAAAATTAAAAAAATAATTAAAAACTTTTAATTTCACTCCCCGAATTTTTTTTAAAAAATCAAGCTCATTAAAATTTTTATCCCCCTCCTCCAACCCTCATACCAAATAGACCCTAGAGTTCAAAAACAAGTTACACAGAACAATTGACAACTTTGATTATTACTAATAAAAGCCACAAGTTCATTAATGCCAACAATTATTTTATAAACAATAAGTTGGTTTGAGGAATCAAAAACTCAAATGGTAAATTCAATGTAAAAAATAATATCAAGCCAACATAATATCCGGCTCTTAAACTCCTCAAATTAATAGCATCTTATATAGGTTTAGCTGCATTATTGTGCATATATGAAAATGTTCGTTATAATACCAAACCCATGCATTAATGTCAAAACCTACTGACAAATGCAGGAGCAAGGACGTACGTACATATGATCAATTAAACAAAAAGCCAAACCTAACACACCAAATTAAAGCATCTCAAAACTAGTGAAAATGGCTATGGAGTCAAATAATTTCTTAGAATCATATGACTTAATAATTAAATTACTCAAAATAATTTTGAATTATATATAAATACTTCTCTTAACATTTAAAACTTAATGAGAAACCACAGTAAAATTTTAAATTTGTGTAGATAACCATTAACTATCAATTATACATTAAATTTTATTTTTGTGTACATATAACCTCCACAAATTTTAAGTTATATGCATATAACCCCTTTAAAATTTAGGTTATGTGCAGACAAAACTAATAACAAGGAAGTTGTCTACATAAATGTAAGAGTTTAAAAAGGTTTATTGTAAAGTTTAATTTCAAATATGAGGGAGCCAAAAGAAATACTTCCTCCTATGCTTAATATAAGACATATTAGGGGGTTGATCTTAGAGCCCGTTTGGTTCGATCCTATTACACCCTACAGTGCAATGCAATATTAATTATAGGGGTAGTGTTTGATTTGATTTTTAAGCAAGGTGCAGTGAGTTAATATTTTAACAATTATTTAAAATTAATATATTACTCAAAGTCTATTTTACCCTTAATATAATCTTTGTAGAAAAAATAGTTAAGAGCCAGCGGCAGCGGGGATAGAGGAGGAGGTAGTGGTGGCGACAACGATGGGGGTGGCGGTAGAGGAGGAGGAGGTGGTGGGCAGTGGGCGGCGATGGCGAAAGAGAAGGTAGTGGTGGTGGGCGGGTGGCGGCACCAAAGGAGGTGGTGGGCGGCGGCGGAGGAGGAGGTAGTGGTGGTGGGTAGTGGCGGTGGAGGAGGAGGAGGAGGCGGCGACGGCGTGGTGGTGGGGAGGAGGGGTGGGGGTGGTGGTGGTGGGCCAGTGGCGGCGAAGGAGGTAGTGGTGGCCGGTGGCGGCGACGGTGGTTGGTGGGCGAGCGACGACGGCGGCGGCGAAGGAGGTAGTGGTAGTGGTAGTGGCTGTAGGCGGCGGCAGGGGTAGAGGAGGTGGTGGTGGTGGCGGCAGCGGGTGGAGGTGATGATGGTGGAGGAGGAGGAGGAGGAGATTATGGCGGTGGCAGTTGTGACGTGATATGTCAAGTGAAATGAGATAAGTGAAATAAACACACCGGAAACTAAAGGGTAAATTGAACTTTTTTAACCATACAATGAGATGGTAATGAGGGTTTATAGGGGGCAGGTATGAATGAGGATTACTAATGTTTTGGTAATCATCATTACCATGGTAAACCTTATTACCATGCTAAAGAGCAACCAAACACTATTCTCTTGGTAATGCAATCATGATTACCATTACAGACATGCAATGGGGTTGAACCAAACGGGCTCTTAGTTCTAAATATAATATCTATTTTTTATATTTGTCTATCTTTTTCTAATTTACCCCTATTGATACTCCTTCAACAATAATAAAAAAGGAAAAATAATAAGGGAATTATGAAAGATGACTAGAGTATTTTAGAAAATACATGTCATATTAACCAACTTCCTTAATTTAATCAAATTAGGTAAATAGACGTTATATTAAAATCAAAGGGAGCATATTCTTTTACCCTTAGTAGGGAAATTAGGTTTTATTGTCAGCATAAAATATAGTCCGGAAAAATCTCAAATTTAATTTATTTCGTTTGCACGCCGATTATTTTCAGGCATACACAATGAAAGGGGGAAAAAAAAAAGATAGTGTTTGAAGCTCACAATTCGATAGAAATCAATATGATCGGCCAAAAAAAACAAAGATAGAAATCTATATGTTAAGCCATTGATTATTATAAGTGGAAAAGTAATCGAACGAAATGCTTAACTAATATGAAATGCTTGAACTGTCACACACACACACACAAAGTAATATATAGGCCATTTCATTATCGTGTTCGTAGGAGTTATAATGTGTTCATGCATTTTTTAAACGCGTAATTACAAATAAAGTTGTTATTGCCTTTTAAAAGCAATAAAGTTGTTATTATTGGGTGTGTTTTTTTTTGCGATTGGATAAGTAACTTATTTTTACTTAAACTTATGGAATCTTAAGATTGGAAAAAAGTTAGATTGGGTAAAATGATGAGTGTTTGGATTAGCGATTGGATAAGTAACTTAAAGTATTTGGTTTGATTTTTACATAAGTGACTTTTGTATTAATTAAGATAAAAAAATTGAAAAAATTATGAAAATTGAAAAAATGAAGAACTAATTGTGGAAAAAAAACCCATTGATAACTTAAATGCCAAATGGGACTTAGGAAGATATATGTATTTATTAAAGTGACATTCTTGGTGATAAATTGATCCAAACCATCCAATGGCCACAGTGTTACCACAAGGCACATTCTCAAAAGTTTGATGCCGTTAACCCATCCAGATAACAGTTCTTTGCACAGTCTTCACTCACAAATCTTTCTTTTCTCCGGGGACATAATTGGGTCCGATATTTCTAAACTTCAAACCAGTAGAGACCTTATAACATCCCAAATTTTATTCACCAAGAATATATTGTAATTATTATATATATTCAATAAAATGGTGAATATTTAAAGCAAAAAGAATTAAATATTGAAAATTGAAGGTTGAATAGTGTTTTCAGTGAAATCGCCTTCGAGGCAGTGGGATTGTCATATAGTTTTGGAAGACCAAATGATGACCAAAAATTGTGAAATTTTATAGGGTGAACGTAGACATCCTAAGCTTTAATGTGATAGGTTATATGACTCAATTGAAGCTATGTACAAAAATATATGAATTGTTGAAGTTAATCCAGAAAATCTGGAAATTTTCTGGAGCAGCGTTCAAAGATTTAAAATCTGGGAATAATATGATCATTTCCAGTAAAATTCCATATTTTTCCTTGAAACTAGACTCAATGAGGGTTCCATAGGCTTTGGAATCGCCTCAAAAAGATGTCTATAAAATTAGTTATGATTTTTCAAAGTTAAGGCAGAAAATCTGCCAGAATTGGCATTATTCCGAAAATTTGAGAAATAAAGTAATCTTCCTTTTTCTCTTAATTATTTTAGAAATTTAGGGATGAAGGAGGAGAAGACAAGTGTCAAAATCCAATGAGGCCAAGTGTCAACACCACATGAAAGATGATGGAGATAATTGTTGTGTCATAAGTCCTTACTTATGTCATAAGGTTAGGTGGCCAACTTTTACACCAATTGACTTGAGTAAATAGAAGGAACACTTGATTTAGTTGGAGCATAAGGGGGAGCACGTTTTTGGCCAACCAAGAGAGAAGGAAATGATAATTTAGGTTGAGTGTACACAAAAGGGAAGCATGGCAAGGTTGAGTGCACACAAAAGAGAAGTATGGTGCAAGCATGGAGGCAAGTATGGTGGTTGACATGTGTCACCATAACAACCTTAGATGAGATCAATGGTTTGGAATCAAGGGAGCATTTTTATGAAGGCTTTCTCTTCCCTTCCCTTCATGCATTTTCGTTCAACATAGAGAGGGAGAGAGTTTGGAGAAACTTTGAAGAGTTAGAGGGAAGAGGAAGAAGAAATCTTAAGGTAAGAGTTGATTCTTAAGCTTTCCTTGTAACATTTCCCCTAGATCCTTCTCTAAACCATGTTTCTTCATGAATCTATGATCTTGAAGACTCATTCTTAGCTCAAGGAGAAGAGTGAGATGACATTCTAGAGAGAGAAACACCAAGGATCAAGAGGTAATCTCCAAAATCTCAACTTCTTTGTGTATTGAAGTTGTTGTTGGTGATTGTTGTTTGATTTATGTGATTTTTGGTTAAGTTGTAAAATTGGAAAAGCCATAATCCTAAGGGGTTATGCTGCCCAAAATCCATTAAATCATGATTATGAAGTTTGTAAATGAATTAATCAAGGATTAGAAGTGGAAAAATACAAGTTTTGGAAGCTAAAACACAAAGCTTCATTTTTCTATTTTCCCTTCAATATTTTGGCCAGACCAGAAATGGTACAAGGATTTGGATTTTCATGAAATAAATGGTTCCATTGGACTCAGTGGGCAAAAATAGGTGGGGTTACAGTTGGACACTTTTTCGGTAGAGGCCGAAAGAGCATAATTACGAAAACGCCACTAAAAATCCCTAAATAGGGGCTGTCAAGGGTATTTTCGTAATTTGACAGTGAATTTGGTGATTTCGAGCCCGGAAATGGATTCCTTGGGCGAAAATAAGTCAGAATAGCTTTGGTCAAAATTTTGGGAAAACGTGCCATCAGGCCAGGTACGGCGGGGCCGGGTCGGGTTCCCGGGGGCATTTTTGTAAAATTTCACCATAGACTAATATAACCACAATAAACACTATGGAATAGTCTAAAATGATACTTGGATAGGTTATGACCTATTTCTGGTACATTTAATATTTTAGGACTGAGTCGAATGCCGGGACAGCACGCTTTTCGAGACACTATTAAATAGGGGATATCAAAGCTTTGAGGTAGGGACATTATCCTTCATACACTATGCCATAAGTTATGTGATTGTGGGGATGTCATTGTTTTGTAAATACACTTTATTAATAACATGATTTGCCTAGAGAGAGGCTGTTAGTGCCAGAGGTGCACTTACACAGGGAGTTGGCAGAAGTCCAACCAGTAGAGATTGTGGGGCTGAGCCCTACTCATGTATACATGATGATGATGATGTGTTTATATTATTCATTAATTTGTGCATACCTTGGCGCATGTCATATTTACTTTTCGCATTTTCTATGAAAGATATTATGTCTCTACGGAGATTCTTCGGAATCTCACCCTATTTTTAAACAAATACCTCAGCGGGTACCAGTAGGCCAAAGGACAAAGACGTTGACGCTGAAAAGTGAGTGGCACGTGTATCGAGGCAAGGATATGAATGTGGTTATGCCTTAGTCTATGCCTTAATATTTTGGATAATTTGTAAATATTAAAACTTCCGCTGTATTTTCTGTTTCCGTCGATGAACAATATCAGAATTGTAAACAAATGACGTTGGGTTTGTAAATGAATATTTTTATCAGTATAATTGTACTTTTCTGTATGCCCATTGAATTCCATCTTTATTACTCTTCGATTATCGAAATGGAAACGGGTGATGACAGACCTTACCAAAAAAAATACACGGCAAAAGACATAAAACCGTTCTTTACACACTCTAGCATAAAAATCTTCCATAGTTTCATATATATTAGGAAAATACAAAATACATAATTTGGCGCTTGACTCATACCAATTAAATAGCAGAGCTTTCGAACGGCAGAGCATTGTGACGGATCATGTTTGGCAATGGTAAAGTAAATAATAAAATTACAATTATAATGCGAATAAAATAGAAATTGTACAAAGTTAAAGTTTTTGAAGAAGTAAAATATAACATAACTAATCAAATCAGAGGTCCCGTACAATTTGGTCCCTGATGGCGTCATGAACATGATTATTTGGGTTAAATATGTCCAAGCATCATCTGCCGACGATGAGTCTTGATCTTGACTATTATCTAGATTAACTACATTATTCTCATTTTCTGCTTCCCTAAAGTCCACATCAGTTTGGGAATTTCTTCTAATGAAATTATGTATAGCCATTGTGGCACAAACAATGCGGACTTGCGTGTCGAAGCTATACTTGCGCATATGTTGTAAAATTTCAAACCTATTTTTCCAAACTCCAAAAGTTCTTTCTATTGTGCACCTCAGGTTTGAATGATAAAAATTGAAAGCTTCATTAGAATTCTGAAACCCCCGATGATTTCTGAATTCTGGGAGGTGATAACATTCGCATCTGTACAAACCAAGATACCCAACTATTGTTGGGTAGCTGGAATCGACCAAATAATAGTTTCCTAACATGTGTTAAAATCATTGTAAATGTGAGATTAAGTTAAATGTTAAATGTAGACAAAGAAACGTAATTGAAGTGTACAAAATATTTACCTTGTGGTGGATGTAGGAAATTCATGGTTGGATCTGAGACAACAGAGTGAAAAACATGAGCATCATGTGTTGAACCTTCCCATCCCATTAACTAGAACGTAAAGCACATATCCCAATCACAAACAGCCATAACATTCTATGTGGGATATCCTTTTCTCCCGATAAACTTATCTCAGCCCGGTCCTGTGATGACACACCTGATATGAGTACCATCAATAGCTCCAATGGCGTCCTTGAAATATGGGAAATATCGATTATCGTCTGCTATTTTTGGATGACATTGACCAAATTCTAGATCGCATGACCTAATAATTTCCGTTCCAAGCTTAAGGCAGGCCTTTAAAACCTTGTGTAGAATCCTACTTACAGTTTCGCCCGTATGTTTAAATATTTCTTGTACTAGCCTATTTCCTACTCCGTGTCTAATAATGAGCAAAACCATGGCAACTATTTCTTCAACACCGGTATTCCTAGATTCTCTTAACCCATGCTCACACAACTTAATGCACAAATTATAAAAAACATGTTTTTCCATTCTAAACATTTGATGACATTTTGAACCTTCATTCGCCAACATTTCTTGTACCCAATAGTGACCTGTTCCCTGACTAACTCTATGTGGTTGTTTGCACACATATGGCACTAAATATTGGCAAAGCAAAACGCATAATTATTGATGTTGTTCCAACTCAGCCTCAAATATTGAGGCATCATCACTATCTTCATCTTCATCTATCCCCTGCAACCTGTTTCGGTTATTACGATTTGCCATTGAGTACCTATGATTGTGGTGAGATTGTGGTGTGAGCAGGATGATTAACAAACATAACATATAATATATATATATATATATATATATATATATATATATATATATATATATATATATATATATATATATATATATATAAATGCCAATAGGATAAAACTGTTCTACACGACGGGTCAAGTTATACGTTTTCGAAACAAAAAACAAAAAATGTCTAGATTCAACTATCCAGATATCAAGTACAACTACAACTAGTCCTCCTTTACAATATAACGCAAATAAGTCATCAGGTACTCAGGGTCTCCTTTCAATGTCACAAACATATCCCGATGTGTCTTGATTTCCAGAGCTCGCATACACCAGACTCCAAAGGCTTTGTCCGCCTTCAAGGCGTCAAGTTCTAATAGAGATTTCACAACCTCAGGCATGCTATTTTCTTGAGTTGCCGTTAAAGCCGCTGGTCGATCCATAGTCACATTGGCAATGACACTGACGGCATCAGCTATTTGCTTGGCAGCTAGAAGTTTCTGTTTTTTGCTTCTACTAGACCCTTCACCTCTCTTCCTTTTGGGCTTACATCCAGATGCACTAGGACCAGTGCTTGATGGCCTCTCTGTTGTTATTCCAATGCTTTCCATTTCATCGATCACTCTAGTACTAACTGTAGGGTCAACACCGAAATGCTCATCCTCACTATCCCCAGAGCCTTCCTCTTCATGCATCGTCGGTTTGTAAACATCATCCTCATCTTCCTCATTTGTCTGTGGTTGTATGCGAGAGGTTGAGAAAATATGGTCACCGGACGCCATTCCATCTTTGAATATTATTCTTAACTCACTTTCATTCTTTAGGCATGAGTTCCGGAATTTCTTATAATCGGGATGTGTCTGTATGCATACAAGTTAGACGAGTCAAAATGGATAGTTAAATGAATTACATACCAAAAATTGCACTAATGAAACTTGTAAATTGCACTTAATATTGTTTACCTATAACTTCTCCGTCCACCAGTCGTCCAACGCAATGACATTGTTTGTCACAGGGTCTCTGCCCACACCGGTCTCTTTGATTAAAGAATCACATATCTTCAAATCTTTCTTTAAGACAGCCAATCTATTTTTAAATTGTTTCTTCCCGTAGTGTTTCCCAGTCTTATAAGTGAATGTCTCAATAATAGTCTGTCATGCTTTCGGTGTGAATGATTTCCCTCTATGTTCTTTTTTGTATATTGGGTCTACGCATGCGTTGACAAATATCTCTGTCGACTGTACATACCATACAGCTTTTGTGTCCATATTTATATACCAAAAAGTCACATATAACAAACACACGACATAACAGAAATCCGAAATACACTAACAAATGCAAGATTATGACAACATATGCATACATACATATATAGAGAGAGACAAACACATGTCAAATAATAGTTCTTTACGCACTCTTCACATACAAATCTTTCTTCTCACATAGATAGTAGACAAGCAACCAATACATTTTCAGCTAAGAAAAAATAGAACATGAGAAAAAAGTTGGTAGGTTTATGCAAACAAATCCAATGCTGCCATTATGCAAACAAATCCTTTTACTTTTTTGGATACTATGTTGTACCACTCTTAAGACCAGAGCATCTGAGGTATATAATTAAGAGAAGCAGGTAGATACATGCATTTGCTATTTTTGGTTAAAAATAATTCAAACACCACACTATTTTTAAATTTGACTCATCTACTCATTATTATTAGTTTCGTTTATATTAATTGCTTGATCAAAATGCTATATATATATATATATATGGTGACAATTATTATTGTGATGAAATTGCAAATAAATTTTGCTCATATACATCAACATAATTTGAAGACAACTCTATATCTTATAAAAAGTATTTAGCATGTCGGATGCATGCTACACCTTGTATGAAAAATAGCATGTATCAAAGAATAGCACGTATCAGTAAGCACCTTGCATGAAATTTTTTTTAGAATGCCCGTTAATTAAATGGTGGGTCTCAAAGAATAACACGTATCAGTAAGTATCTCATATCAGCATTGAAACATGAAGAAATATGTATCTTTCACAGAAATGACCCATTGGGAGATGGCAATAAATTTCCTAGAAGCCATATACACGTAACTTTATCAAATTTACAAGATAAATGCAAGTCAAACACATATATCTCTTCAGTTGATGCGTTCCATAATCAGGTTATAGTTGTTCACCTCTCACTCTATCTAATTGAATCTATTCTCCTAAATAAATTACCATAGATCTAAATGTAGTCGTAGTATAGGCAACATGGGTATTTGAAGAATTTTGTTAGTTGTTTTCCTTGTTGCATTTGATTATTAGCTCTGTTATTTGTAAAAAAAAAAAGAAAGTAAACCATAAGGTTCCCAGATGCTATGTTCTTCAGAGTGTTTTGCTTATATTCGCATACAAGGTCAGTCAACATTTTTATACAAGTTTCACATTACCATCCTTCTCCTACTAATACAAACAGAGGCTGGATCGATTCTATGAAATACACACACTTCAAATATGCTACAAAAAGAGGAATATACACACTTACAATAGAGCAACCCAAGCAGAGCAATATCCGAAGATTAAAAACAATCACATATGAGTTTGCAAACTTACTTACAGCGCAACAAAAGCTTATGGAAACCAGAACGAATCAAACACAGCAACTAAAAAGATCAACTGAACAGATCAAAACTTCAAACCACGACAGAACAAACAAAATATGGTTCATTGAAATGTACAAACAAAGGCTAGATCGATTCCATGAAGTATACACACTTACAACAAAGCAACCCACGCAGAGCAATATCCGAAGATTAAAAACAATCACATATGAGTCAGCAAACTTACTCACAGCGCAAAAAAAGCCTATGGAAACCAAAATGAATCAAACAAAGCAACTGAAAAGATCAACTGAACAGATCAAAACTTTAAACCATGACAGACCAAATGAAATGTGGTTCATTGAAATGGGTCCAAAAGCAAACAATGGCTACCTTGTAACACCCCAAATTTTATATTCACAAAATATATTGTAATTATTTAGGAAATTAAATAAAATGGTGAATATTCATGAATTTGGAATTTATGAATTTATAAATGTTCAATTTCATGGGAAATTGGGCAAAAATAATTATGGAATTAATTTGGGTAATTTAAAAATCCTAATATTAAGGTCCAAAAATGAAGGAATATTAGAGAAAATATTTGGTCCAAAAATAGATGAAAATTGGTGAAAGAAAAATAAGAGAAGAAATTGGATTAGAAAGGTAATGGCAAAATCGTAATTTTGCCAAAATAGCACAAAATAAATTATTTTTCAATTAATTGAAGTTAATTTCAATTAATTAAGGAAAATAAAGGTTAAAAATATATTTAGAATATTTTGATCAATTTAATATGAATTTATGAAAAATTTGAGCAAAAAGTGCAATTTTGACCAAAATTGAGACTTTACGTGTATACGTAACCGAAACAAGTTGTGAAGCCAATTGAGACCATAGGGAGGGACCCCTAGGTGTCTTCTACATGTAGAATAAAGAATAAAATATTGGTTGGACATGATGGCATGGTTACGTGAATGTAGGAAGTTATGTACATAAAATTGGATTTTAACAATTTTGGAAAATTAAATAAATTATTATAATATTATGAGATATTAGAATATAAGTTCATCTTTCTCATTCAGCTGCTCATTCACGCACAGCAGACCTGAACCATAGAGAGAGAAGGTTGAGAGAGTTTAGAGAGAGAGAGAGAAGAAAAATCACAAGGTAAGCCGATTTCTCCGACGATTTCGCTCCTAACGCGTATAACTCCGACTCTAAGCTACTCCTATTTGTTCTTTAGGGTTTGGAGGCTCAAAAATCTGTTCTCTAAAGGTTAGGGTTTCAGAAATTTTTGGGAAAAGCTTGTGGGAGCTTGAGATAACTTCCAAACCTTCGTATATTAACTATTCTGGCTGCTGTGGGCAATTTAATCGGTGAAATTTCGCCGGATTGCCATTAGTTTTAAATTTTGGAAAAGTGTATATCTAAGGGTTATTTTGCCAAATTTTAGTTCAAATGGTTTTTGTAACTCAATTAGATTGTTAATAAAGTGGTTAGGAGTAGAAAGGAACGCGTTTACGGAGCCGAAATCGTAAAACCCCGATTTTTCCCGGAGAACACAATTATTTCGGCCAGGGATGTTTGAGGCCCTTAGATTTGTATTTTAAATGATTTGATGATTCCATTGGATTCAGTGGGCGAAAATAGGTGGGGTTACAGTTGGCCACTTTTTCAGAAAAGGCTGAGAAAGCATAATTACGGAAACGCCCCTAAAACCCTAAAAGTAGGGCTGCCAAGGGCAATTTCATAATTTGACATTGAATTTGGTAATTTTGATTCCTGAAATGGATTCCTTAGACGAAAATATGTCAGGATAGCCCTATTCAAAAATTTGGAAAAACGTGCCATCAAGCCGGGTACAGCGGGACCGGGGTCCCGGGGGCATTTTGGTAAATTTTCACCATAGGCTAATATAACCACAAGAAACACTATGGAAGTGTCTAAAATGATACTTGGATAGGTTATGACCTATTTCTTGTATGTTTGACATTTTAGGACCGAGTTGGACGCCTATAGTTGACACGTCTTACGAGGCGGACCCTTTGAGACAGGAAAGAGGTTAAGGTAGGGACTATTATCTCTCATATACTATGTGACTATTTGTATGATGCATGTTACTGTATTTTGTGATCTGAACACGTGCTGGAGGAACATTACCTAGCTGTGGTCTAGGACCTAGCTGACCAATGCACCTGCCGTGTTCATGGACTACATGAATCGAATCTTCCATCCGTATCTGGACCAGTTCGTTGTAGTCTTTATTGATGATATACTAGTGTATTCACGGAGTCAAGATGAACACGAGCGGCATCTGAAAACGGTGTTGAACATATTACGAGATAGGCAACTCTATGCCAAGCTGAGCAAGTGTGAATTCTGGCTTTCAGAGGTAAAGTTTCTGGGCCACGTTGTCTCACAGTAAGGGGTCTCTGTTGATCCTAGCAAGGTGGAAGCAGTACTGAGCTGGAAAAGACCAGAGACTGTATTTGAAGTGCGTAGTTTTCTGGGTCTAGCTGGCTACTATCAAAGATTTATTCCAAATTTCTCCAGAATTGCTTTACCATTGACTAAATTGACGCGAAAGGCTCAACATTTTGTGTGGGATGAGAATTGTGAGAAGAGCTTCCTAGAGTTGAAGCAGAGGTTAACTACAGCACCAGTACTGACGATCCCAGATCCACAGTTTACGTATGTTGTTTATACAGATGTTAGTGGGCAGGGATTGGGATGCGTGTTGATGCAGCATGGCCGAGTGGTGGCATATGCATCCAGACAGCTGAAACCTCATGAATTGAACTATCCCACCCACGATCTTGAGCTAGCGGCAATTGTGTTTGCTTTGAAAATCTGGAGGCATTATCTCTATGGCGAGACTGTAGAGTTGTTCTGCGACCACAAGAGCTTGAAGTACTTATATGATCAGAAAGAGCTCAACATGAGACAACGCAGATGGATGGAGTTGCTGAAAGACTACAATTTAGAAATCAAATATCATCCTGGTAAGGCTAATGTTGTCGCTGATGCATTAAGCCGGAAATCAGTGTAAGTGGCAGCCATAATGATTTATGAGCAAAAACTGATCTAGGATTTCAGAGACCTAAATCTGTCTAGTCAAATTCTATTAGGCAGTGGGGTCAGTGAAATATACAATGATCTGAGGGCGGCAATTGAAGAAGCCCAACAACATGATGATGAAGCGTTGTATATCAGAGGTATGATTGATAGGGGCGAGACTCGGGATTACGATCCCAGCGGGCTAGTCAGGTACAAGAAGCGGATTTATATTCCACCGCAACAAGAACTTAAATGACAAATCTTGGATGAGGCACATAAAAGTAAGTATACTCTGCATCCAGGAGCCACAAAGATGTACCATGACTTGAAGGCTCAATACTATTGGCCGGGAATTAAAAGAGAGGTGACTGAGTTCGTTGCTCGTTGCTTGACATGTCAGAAAGTAAAAATCAAACATCAACGACCATCGGGGCTTTTGACGAATCCTGAGATACCTGAGTGGAAGTGGGAAAGCGTTACCATGGATTTCGTGATAGGATTGCCAAAAGTTAGAAACCATGACGCTATATGGGTGATAGTTGATAGATTCACGAAGACAGCTCACTTCCTACCGATTAGCATTCACTATTCTCCTGATAGACTAGCAGAAATTTACATTCAAGAGATTGTGAGATTGCATGGTATTCCGAAGAACATCATCTCTGATCGAGATCCACGATTCACTTCCAAGTTTTGGAAGGCGGTTCATGAAGCTTTGGGTACCAAGCTCCGGTTTAGTACGGCATATCATCCTCAAACTGATGGGCAGACAGAGCGAACGATTCAAACCCTCGAGGATATGCTAAAGGCGTGTGTGCTTGATTATAAAGGTAGCTGAGACAAATTCCTTCCATTAGCAGAGTTCGCCTATAACAATAGTTATCATTCGAGTATTCAAATGGCTCCATACGAGGCACTCTACGGGAGGAAGTGTCAATCACCAATATGCTGGACTGAGTTGTCTGAGAGGGAATTGCTAGGGCCAGATCTTGTTGATCAGACAACAAAGCAGATAAAATTGATCAAGCAGAGATTACTAGCTGCTCAGAGCCGACAGAAAAGTTATGCAGATAAGAGGTGAAAACCTCTGGAATTTGAAGTCGGTGACCACGTATTCATGAAAGTATCACCTGTTACGGGTATTGGCAGGGCATTGAAAGCAAAGAAGCTACAATCAAGATACATTGGTCCGTTTGAGATCTTAGAGAAGATTGGGCCTGTAGCATATCGTATCGCTTTACCACCGAATCTGAGTAGACTACATGATGTTTTTCATGTTTCACAGATGAAAAAGTATCAACCTGATCCAGAACACGTAATAGAGTATGAAGATGTGGAAATACGCGACGATTTGACTTACAAAGTCACACCTGACCGAATCATCGATCGACAAGAAAAGCATCTCAGAAACAAGAGCATTCCATTTGTCAAGATTGTCTGGAAAGGGTTATCGCCCAGAGAGGCTACATGGGAAACAGAAGAAAGTGTAAAGAAACGTTACCCGGAATTTATGGCTGATCAGGTGTAGCAAATTTCAGGGACGAAATTTATTTAAGTGGGGGAGAATAGTAACACCCCAAATTTTATATTCACCAAATATATTGTAATTATTTGGGAAATTCAATAAAATGGTGAATATTCATGAATTTGGAATTTATGAATTTATAAATGTTCAATTTCATGGGAAATTGGGCACAAATAATTATGGAATTAATTTGGATAATTTAAAAAGCCCAATATTAAGGTCCAAAAATGAAGGAATATTAGAGAAAATATTTGGTCCAAAAATAGATGGAAATTGGCCAAATAAAAATAAGAAAAGAAATTAGATTAGAAAGGTAATGGCAAAATCGTAATTTTGCCAAAATAGCACAAAATAAATTATTTTCCAATTAATTGAATTTAATTTCAATTAATTAAGTAAAATAAAGGTTAAAAATATATTTAGAATATTTTGGTCAATTTAATATGAATTTATGGAAAATTGGAGCAAAAAGTGCAATTTTGACCAAAATTGAGACTATACGTGTATACGTAACCGGAACAAGTTGTGAAGCCAATTGAGACCATAGGGAGGGACTCCTAGGTGTCTCCTACACATTTCAAGAGGAATGAAATATTGGTTAGGCTTAATGAGCTTGGTTAGATGTACATAGGGTTTATGTACATAAAATTGATTTTGGAATTTTTGGAAATTCCATAAATCATTAAAAAAATCATATAATATAATAAAAACACTTTAACATCATCTTCCTCAGCTCATTTTGTGCCCAACCAGATCTGAACTAGTGAGAGAAAGTTGAGAGAGTTTAGAGAGAGAAATAGAAAAGAAATCACAAGGTAAGCCGATTTCTCCGACGATTTCGCTCTTAACGCGTATAACTCCAACTTTAAGCTACTCCTCTTTGTTCTTTAAGGTTTGGAGGCTCAAAAAGCTGTTCTCTAAAGGTTAGGGTTTCAGCCATTTTTGGGAAAAGCTTGTGGGAGCTTGAGGTAACTTCCAAACCTTCGTATATTAACTATTCTGGCTGCTGTGGGCAATTTAATCGGTGAAATTTCGCCGGATTGCCATTGGTTTTAAATTTTGGAAAAGTGTGTATCTAAGGGTTATGCTGCCCAATTTTAGTTTAAATGGTTGTTATAACTCAATTAGATGGTTAATAAAGTGGTTAGGAGTAGAAAGGAACGTGTTTACGGAGCCGAAATCGTAAAACCCCGATTTTTTCCCGGAGAACACAATTATTTCGGCCAGGGATGTTTGAGGGCCTTAGAGTTGGATTTTCAATGATTTTATGATTCCATTGGATTCAGTGGGCGAAAATAGGTGGGGTTACAGTTGGGCACTTTTTCAGAAAAGGCTGAGAAAGCATAATTACGGAAACGCCCCTAAAACCCTAAAAGTAGGGCTGCCAAGGGCAATTTCGTAATTTTACATTGAATTTGGTAGTTTTGAGTCTGGAAATGGATTCCTTGGACGAAAATACGTCAGGATAGCCCTCGTCAAAAATTTGGAAAAACGTGCCATCGGGCCGGGTACGGCGGGGCCGGGGTCCCGGGGGCATTTTGGTAAATTTTCATCATAGGCTAATATAACCACAAGAAACACTATGGAAGTGTCTAAAATGATACTTGGATAGGTTATGACCTATTTCTTGTATGTTTGACGTTTTAGGACCGAGTTGGACGCCTATAGTTGACACGTTTTACGAGGCGGGCCCTTTGAGACAAGAAAGAGGTTAAGGTAGGGACTACTATCTCTCATATACTATGTGACTATTTGTATGATGCATGTTACTGTATTTTGTGATCTAACACGTGCTGGAGGCACATTACCTAGCTGTGGTCTAGGACCTAGCTGAGGTACACTGGTCTTACCTAGCTGTAGTCAAGGACTCAGCTGAGGTACATGCAGGGGTTTCAACGGGTTAGTTGGCCCTGAATTTTGTGTACACACACGGATGATATGAATTTTCATTTTACTTGATACGGTGCATTGCATATTTAATTTTCGCATTTTATATGTTGATCGTATGTTTCTACTGAGATTCCTTGGAATCTCACCCCTTTTTTCTAATCAAAATGTCTCAGCGGGTGCCAGTGGCTCGAAAGCCAAGGATGCAGAGAAGGGAAACTGATGGACACGTTTCCCAAGATGAATACAGTGGTTGTATAGTCTGTATGTGAAATAGTTTTGGGAACATACTGTACATATTTGTCATTATTTTCGACTTCTGCTCTGTTAATGACTGTCTGTAAACAAATACTTATTATCAGTATAACTGTACTTTTCTGTTTGCCTATGGAACTTGTTCAATATTGCCCTGCGCATATCAAAATGGAAACGGGTGTTGGCAGATAATCTACTTAATTATATAGAAAATTCACGTCCCTCTCTTTACTTTTTGTTTACCCACAAAGTGCAAACTTTAACATTTTGATTGTGGTTAGCTTTTGTACTTGCATTCCATTTTTTTTGTTGATTTTGGTGATTCTTTGCTTTTGTATAAATCATCTAATTTTCTCATTTCTCAAGTAAAGAATAGTACTTCGGTAAAAAAAAACTAGTAAAGAATAGTACCCCACACGTCTTTGTATTTGACCCAAATTGATTTTCATTAAATATTCACATAATTTCATTTTGATTAACATATTGCATACACTTGGAGTTATTAATCAATGTAACTTCAACTAAAAATAAAAATTATTCATCAATATGATATAACTAACAGAAGCTCAGTGTATATATTTTGACCAAAGAATATTCATAAATGGCAAAAAAACTGTAAAATCAGATTTAAATAGGCAAGTCGAAAAGGAAAATATCACGCTATATGAGTATAACCTAATATAATGTGAAAATGCCGAACACAATTAAAAGTAAAGTAGACTTAAAACCTAGATGCTACAATGATGCATTTGAAAACTCAAAACAACACATGGGCTGTAATACCCCAAATTCTAAAACTTGAGGCTAAAGAATAAGCCTGAAATAAGTGGATTGCTAAGTCCCGGTTTAGCAAGATCCCAAATGTGGATTAATGGATAATGATTTCAAAAGTGGGTGTGATTATTTATCTTTGTTCCATCATTGCATTCCTCCTGTGTAGTTCTCTTCTTTGCTTTAAGTACACCTCTTGTTTTCACCTATCTAATTTGTTGGTATGGAAGGGTGAGATTTGAGAGCATCTCAGTAGGAAACAGATACTATAATGCATGCACGATTGATGCTATATGTATGACATGTTAGCTTTATCTAGATGCATGCCCCATAATGACATTTCTGCATGCTCTATATTTCATGAAACAAAACTATGGCTATAACGAAAACAGAAACAGAGCTTCATTTATGTAAATATGCTCTACACAATCAAGTAAAGCAATCATATACATCATTACACAAGCAAAGATATCAAATACATGTAAGTAAGGTAAGTCTCATACCTTAACCCTTTTCCGCCTCGAAACGTGTGCCTTGTAAAGTGTGCCAACGAATGGGCTATCAACTTGGTCCTACAATTCCAAATGTACAATTTAGACACTTCCATAGTGTTTCTAGGGGTTATATGAGCCTATTATGAAAATTTACCAAAATGCCCTCGAGGACTCGACCCGACCCCTTGTACCTGGCCCCAAGGATTTGAGAACCAAACCGGGCCTGACGGTCCGACCGATCAGACCGTCACCCGGTCCCTACAACGGCCCGGGTTAGCCCATTAAGCCATTTTTTTCTGGAGCAGCTTTGGACCGCTGTAAATCGCTATTGGGCCGCCATCCGCCTTTGGGCCGGAATCCAGAGTGGTTTTACAAAATCCGTCCGGGTCAAAAAAGGCCACTTTTAAAAAAAATGTTTTGCTAAATTTTTTTTAAAAATATATAAAAGGGTCAAAAATGGAAAATCCCCCCCAAAATCGAATATAGAATCCCGAATCGACATATCCCAAACCCTTCAACCGAGTTCCGTCACACTACAAACCCGACCCGTCGTCTGTAGCCATCGTCTTCCGACGTATGCGGTGTCATCCTCCACCGTCTTCACCGTCGTCATCTATCATGCGTGGTGCTGTGATTCATTTTCTCAGTCTCGGCTTCAAATCACCAGAGTCACTGACTCGAAGTCGTTGATCCCTCCACCTTCAAACTCCAAGAGTCCAAGTTGGTTCGTTCTCTTCTAAGTCTCGGCGTCAAATCAGGTATTGGCGGTCGGCTCCTCCTCTTGTTCAGTCCGTCTCAGCGTCTCCTCATTCAACCAAAGTCTATCGCTTTTTGCACTGAGGTACTCTGTCAAAAATTCCCCTGTGGCGGTGAGGCCTATGCTCTGAATCTCTGATGGTCTGATAATTAATAGTGATAAGTCTTTGTTTGCATTCCCCTATGGCGGTGTGAAACTGTGAACTGAGCTTGTTGTATAGCTCTAACTGGATTTGGTCATTTTTATTGGTACTATAATGCTCATTGTTCAATGCCTTTCGCTGCATAGATGATAGATGGGTTGCTGTTGTAATTTGTATATCTTCGGCTGCTTGTTTGGTTAAGAAATCAGAATTGCCAAATCTGCAGGGAAACTTTTATAACTTATATATCTGCTTCTGCTTGTCTGATATGTTGTGCTCTGCGCCTTTGCTGTAACCCCCTTCAGTAATTATATCTGAAATACGCAATTAAAGTGAAATAGAGACCAATAACAGTCAAATAACATTTCAAAAGCCCATTTAACAGACGGGGTTTCCACAATCACATTTCGAAATCATTTAAAACCTGGTCTCACATTCACATTCTGAATACAATTACTACATGAAGATAAATCACATTTAAATATATCAGAGTACGCAATGTAATAATTCCGGAAATTCCGGATTCCATTTATTAACTCAAGCTTTACAGGGCACAATCGCCCATTACAAGCCCTCATATGGGGATTACACAAATCCATCTCAAATACATAGCAAATCCTCATCCACATACTTATATACACATCCAAATCTATATACTCCCAACTATGATAACCAACTACCGAATCTTCAACCCGAAGGAAGTCCTTGCCGGCCTTGATCACTTACTTTATCCTCAATCCACTTCCCTGTCTGAAAGGTTAGTAGGGGAGGGTGAGATTCTAGAGAATCTCAGTAGGAAAACAATATCAATATGCATGTACGATAAATGTTTAATGTATGACATGCTCGCATCACATAACTATCATGATGACAAATTTGTAAGCTCAATGCTTCTAAGAATATACTAATGGTCATAGCATAAATTGAAACATAGCTTCAATAACACATAACCATGCAAAGCTAAGACATGCATCAACACATTAACACATATATCAAATACAAGCAGAAGAGATATATTTCCTACACTCTTTCCATGTAAGTTCTATCTCCGGTTGCTCACGATCAAGGCGAACACCAAACCCTATAACCAAACAAGGACATAGGGTTAATCCCTTTTCCAATTCCTCAACATACAAACACTTAATGTTGGTTATCATTTATGACCTTTAGGTGGCTAATCAAAGCCTAAACATATGCCTAAAGGCTTGGGAAACACTTGACCAAAGATCACCTTTTAAAAGTCCAAAATGCTGATTTTTGGGGATTGGCCGCGGCCAAAAACTGCCTAGAAACATTTGGGCCGCAGCCCAGAATCCGCTGGCCGCGGGCAAGAAAATCCAGTTTCTTGGCTGAACTTCCAAAAATCGTAACTAATTCCAAAAAAATCGAAATGAGGTGATCCCAAAGCCAAATGAAAGCTATTCAAGTCCTGTACACAGGAAAAATATTGGCCTTTACTAGAAATCACCAAAACAAATACATAATTCCCCAAAACTCAAGACTGTCCCAAAACAGTGTTCATTTTCGACCTCAAATTTTGGACAGCTATAGTGCCCAGTTCCCAAAACGAAATGGCACAAATTATATGTCCATTTTGAACCTTGGGAAGTGAGCTTTAAGACTGGAAAGTTTCATAATTTTTAAACATCATTTTTCCAGTTAAAACGTTCACAACACCAGACTGCCCAGAGCAAAACTTCAAGGGACAGATTTCTCAGTTTTGCACCAATGATTCCAATGGTTCCCAAATTCACACCAAATACCATTTCCACATAAATTTGCACAAGGAATCCATTGGAATTACCAAAACAACCAAATTCACATTACTTTGACATGTTTTACCAATAATCATAACATGTCATCACAAAACCACAACACAAACACACATTGCCATTCTTTTCATTCCAAGTTCTCAAACCAATTCCAATGGCTCTATAACACATCAAGACACCAATTTCCACTCAAAACACAAGGCAATTCATACATTTCTAAATCACAAGAAAATCAGGGCAAAATTTGAAATTCACTAAGCTCATCCACAATTCACAAAACTTAGATCAAAAGGCTTCAAATACTCACCTCTTCCTCTTTCCCAACCCAATTCTTTGATTCTTCATCTTTCCAAATTTCCTCAAGCCATCAAACACCTTCAATAAAGAATCTAAAACCATAGCAATGAAGCTCTCATCACTATGAATAACTTTATAGAAGTTGATTAGAGCATTAGAGGACATTAAGCCAACCAAAAACTCACCTTTTGATTTCTCTTTCTTCCCTTAAGCATGGCGCCATGGAGAATAGAGGAGAGAGAGCATGAGATCAGTTTTAGCTCCCAATTAGCCCACTTAACCAACCTAAAAGGGAAGAGAGAAGAGAGGGAAGAGTTTGACATCTTGGCCCAATCCAAAGGTCCACATTTTGCCACTTGTCTCAATCTCACCACATCTCTTATGAGCTCACATGCACACAAGCACATGGGATTCCACCCTTTAATCTATCACACAAATCAATCCTAACCATTGACCTTCAAGTTACCAATGAGTTTCCTCTTCGGTAACCGATCAATCGGTCAATAAATTTACCGTTTTGCCCCTGATTATGGCAACTCACACTGAATCACCACCAAATACATTTTCTCATTCATTTACACCATATTATGCACCCTACCTCTATTTTGAGTCAATTTAGAGGTTAATCCATAATTGAACTTAAATACAAGGTTTTGGCGCTGCTCACAGCACATACGAATCACATCGGGTGCCAACTCACACCATAATCTCCAAAAGGGTTTATTTATCACTAACCACATCTACTTTTGGAGTCATTATCTCTTAATCACAATTTGGGATCCTGCTAAACCAGGGCTTAGCAGTCCACTAATCTCAGGCTTATTCTCTAGCCTCAAGTCTCAGAATTCGGGGTATTACATCTGCCACTGTTTTATTATGAAATTAAAAGTGGTTTCACTTTGTGTTGAATTCTCTGTCTGTAAGCTTTATTATATCAAATTTTTAGAAGCTATGTCATTGTCATTATGGGTCAAGTTTGTTTGTAAGTGTAAGTTGTAAGTAACTGTGTAAGGGTCAACTTTAAGGAGTTAGACATGGACAATTAATAAAGCAAACCAACATTGTCTTTATTAGTTTATTGCAGCTAATGAGCTTATCGAAGCAGAGGCTTTTGCAATTTTTGAGATAAGCTATTTTAATAAAGCAAACCAACTTTTTCTCTGTTTTTTGGTTTTTTGAATCCAACTGTATTAAACTATAAATTATAAAATATTCATTATGTTAATTAATTAATGAGGTTATTTGAATGAAGGGATTAGATTACAAGGGCCCAGTTAGAGCCTTTGGTTTTGTTTTTGTTTTTTTGAATCCAACTACTATAAAAAATTCATTATGTTAATTAATTAATGAGGTTATTTGAAATTTTCATCCAGAAAAAATGTAACCAACAATCAATGAAAGGACAATAGCAAACTAGAATTACCAAAGATCACTCGCTTTCTCATTCCATAAAAGTATGACAACCAAATTAGGAAAGTTTAGGGATCATGAGTAAATATTTTCTTTGACATGAACTAACTCAAGAGTTGTTTTCAATGGTGGGCATACGCATATTATTAATGCTTTTTGATGTATAATGTATTCAAGGAGAAACAAACTTATCAAGTATGCATATAAGGAATTAAAGATTTGTTTGACTGTTTCTCATGTCATTTTTTTTTCATATTCTCCTCATAGCATCATTTTTTTTTAATTTTTATATTGTAGGAAGTAGGAACTAGAAAATGTCATCCCAAGCAGAACAAGTATCTACTGTTGCTCCATCCACCCAATCTGTTAGATCAAAGGCCGATCCAACATGGGAGAATTGTGTTCAAGTGCCAAACAAAAACCCAAGTGGCAAACTTCTCTTGAGATGTATGTGTTGTGGAAAGGAATTTGCTGGAGGAGGAATACATAGAATGAAACAACATCTTGCCGGGAAAAAAGGGGACATCATAAGTTGTAAAAAGGTTCCAGGGGATGTTCGCTTTCGGTTGGAAGAAAATTTGAAAGAGATTGAAGAGAAAAATGGAAAGAAACAAGATCAATTTGAAGAGGACAATCCATATGGCCCTACACTTGAAGGGGATGCTCCAAATTTGCAAGAAGTTCCTCTTTCACATACCCAAACTTCTAATCCATCTCAACAAAGTGTTCAAAATCCTTCTTCAAGATCATCTGAAGGTTTGAAAATAAAAACACCTGCAACTATAAACTTCTTTGCCCCAAGGACAACTCCAGGTGCACAACCAGGAATAAGAAAGGCATTTGCAGGTAAAGAAGCTGTGCATAGAGTAGATATGTCAGTGGCTAGGTGGTTGTATGATTGTTGCATTCCCATTAATGCTATGAATTCAATTTACTTCCAGCCTATGATTGATGCTATTGCAGCTATTGGCCCTGGTTATAAAGCGCCATCTTATCATGCCTTTCGAACAAAATTATTGCAAGATATGAAAAAGGAAGTTCAGTTGTTAGTTGATGAGTGTAGGAATTTTTGGGTAGAAACTGGTTGCACAATAATGGCGGATGGTTGGCAAGACCAACGAAATAGGCAATTGATTAATTTTCTGGTTTATTGTCCTAAAGGAATTGTCTTCATCAAATCTATTGATGCCTTAGACATTGTTAAAGATGCCCAAACGCTATGCAACTTATTCATGGATATGGTTGTGTTTGCTGGTGTGAACAATGTTGTCTACCTTGCTACTGATAATGCAGCTAATTTTAAAGCTTCCGGGAAGTTATTGACTGAAAAGCATCCGTCTATTTATTGGTCTCCATATGCTGCACATTGCTTAAATCTGATTTTGTCTGACATTGGTAAAATGGAGATTGTCACACGTTTATCCAGACGTGTATCTTTAATTTCAAAATTCATTTACAATCATGGATTTTTGCTAGCTTGGCTGAGAAAAAGAGAAGGTTGGGCGGAAATCATTAGACCAGGAGCAACACGATTTGCTACTACTTTTATTGCCTTGAAAAGTACTCTTGAGCACAAGCATGATTTACAAGCCTTGGTAACTAGCAAGACATTTATAGACTCTAGATACTCGAGAGACCATAAAGAAAGGGATGTAGTTGCGGTTGTATTGGATGGTGGATTTTGGAATGATTGTCAGGGCATTGTTGAAATTGTCAAACCTCTTATAAGAATTTTGAGAATTGTAGTTTTGATGATAGGCCCTCACTTGGATATATATATATATATATATGAAGGGATGTATAGGGCAATAAAAGCTATCAAACGTACTTTCAATCATATAAAAAAATTACAAGCCATTCACGAGTATTATCAAGAATAGGTGGGATTCTCAGCTTCGCCAAGATCTTCATGCAGCAGCTTACATCTTAAATCCTGCTTTTCTTTATGATAAGTCTAACTTCTCTCAAAAGCCAGAGGTAATGCAAGGATATCTGTCTGTCATAAGTAGGAAAGTGACAACTAATAAGACCAAGTTCTTGCAAGAAGGCACATTATACCAAGAAAGAAGTGGCTCCTTCAGTAATCCTTTGGCTCTTGAATCAGCAAAATCGATGCGACCTGGTAACATTTCTCACTTCTTAATTCTTATATTATAACTTTATAAGCCTCTGGTTTGGTTTTTTTATTTGATTATGTTCAATTTAATATGATAGATGAATGGTGGCGGTATTTTGGGGGTAGTTGTCCTAATGTTAAGAAATTGGCTATTCAATTGTTGAGCCAAACTGCTTCTTCTTCCGGTTGCGAAAGGAATTGGAGTGTCTTTGAAAGAATACACTCTAAAAGAAGAAATAGATTGGAACATCAACGGCTGAATGATCTTGTCTTTATTCATTACAACTTTCGTTTGAGGAATAGGTATATTTTCTAAGTTTTCACTTTACACTTTACAATTACACTTTATTGAAATTTGTATCTCTCAAAAATTAATTGAATGACTTCTAATGATAATACTAATACTTTATGTTCATGTGTTTTTTTGAGTTGTTGACAAGAAAAAAGCTTTTGATCCCATTGATTATGAAAGCATTCATAACATTGAATATTGGATAATGGAAGAAGTTGATTCTACTCCACTGTCAACACTTTCTGCTGAAGAAATAGAAGAAGATATCATTTATAATGATGCCACCCTACCAATACCAAAAGCTACTATCAATGATGAAGGTTGGATATTCTAAATTTTAGACATGTTAATTTATTTTTTAAAGCATATGTTACTAATTTTAATAATTTGGTTTGTTGCACACTCTTTTATAAAGATATTTTTCAAGAGCAAGGCAATGAGGTTCATCCTCAAACTATGGATGGAATTGGAAGCTTTGTGACTGGAGTTGGTTGTCTTGATTTTGGATCTTTTCCTCAGGCAGATGATGATATTTATGGTCCAAATGCTTATCAAGAAACTCATGCTTGGATCAATCAAGAACCACCAATTGACAAGCCATGAAGTCATTGTGATCCAATGCATTTTGTTAGGTTGATTGTTCATCTTATGTTATGTAAGGCTTCAATTTTAATACTAGTTGTTAATTTGATCTGTTAACTTGTAGAAGTCACTTGAATATTTTTCTTTCTAGACTACCCGTTTGTTTAAATTTTAATGAAACATTGCTACTTTGCTAGTTAAACTACCAATTAACCAAATTATAATTTTAGAACAAGCAATTTCTTTATTATTCTTTCCAGCATTTTATTTTGTTAGCGTCTGAGACTCTAAGGAGAAAAAAGAACAAAACTTTTGACTTGAAGAAATGAAGTCAAAGTGAAAATTAAATTTTAAACAAAATTAAAACAACAAATATATTTGTTATTTAGAACAAAATTCAAGGTTATGGAATTTTTGTATAATATATAGAATAAAATTTAACAAATATACACACAATTCCATGACTTTATCAAAATTGTGATTCATTTGATTAATAACCTCATTGATACTCCGTTTATTATTAGAAAAGAAAAAAAGAATTGTAATGTTTTTGTCAATTAGGAAGCTTTCTCATTAGTCATTGGTGAGGGAAAAAAAAGTCTTATAGGAGTACTAGGCAAGGTAGCCATGCACTATTTGTCACTGAGTATATAAGACTAATCATGTTTTTGTAATATATATATATATATATATATATATATATATATATATATATATATATATATATATATATATATATATATATATATATATATATAATTATAACTATATATATATATATATAATTATAATATTTTTAAATTTATTTATTATATCACCGGTCCGACCGAACGGCCCGACTGTTCCAACTGGTTGAACCTTGACCTGCTGACCTTTCCGGCTCGACGTTCGGTCCGGCTTTTAAAACATTGCCTGGTCCAACTGTACTTTTCCTGAAATTTTGACATAGGCTATTCTTCCATATTTTCACCCATTGAATCTATTTTTAGACTCAAAATTATCAAATTCAATGTCAAATTATAAAATTACCCTTGACAGCCTCACTTCAAGGGTTTAGGGGTGTTTTCGTAATTATGTTTTTTCGGCCTTTTCCGAAAAAGTGACCAATTATAACCTCACCTAATTTTCGCTTCTGAATTCATTGGAATCATTAAATTATTGAAAATTCAACTCTAAGCCCCATTTCTAGCTCCTAGTTGAATTGCACAATTCCCCACTTCCATATTTTCACCCAATGAATCTATTTCTAGACTCAAAATTATCAAATTCAATGTCAAATTACAAAATTACCCTTGGCAGCCCCACTTTAAGGGTTTCAGGGATTTTTTGTAATTATGCTTTTTCGGCCTTTTCCAAAAAAGTGACCAACTGTAATCCCACCTAATTTTCCCTTCTGAACTCAATGGAATCATTAAATCATTGAAAATCCAGCTCTAAGCCCCATTTCTAGCTCCTGGCTGAATTGCACAATTCCCCAAGAAAAATTGGGGTTTTTCAATTCTAACTCGCAAACGTGTTCATTTCTACTTCTAACTACTTTATTAACTATTTAATTATTTTACAACTACCATTTAGTATAAATTTTTGTAGCATAACACTTCTAACACAACATTTCCAAGTTTCTCAAACAAAGACAATCCAGTAAAATTTCACTAATTAAATTATCCACAGCAGCCAGAATAGTCAATATACGAAGGTTTGGAAGTTACCTTTCATTTCCTTCTGGCATTTCTAAGTATGGCTAAAAACCCTAGCCTTCACACACCCAAAGATGGCTTCCAAACCTTAAATCACATATAAGAGTAGCTTAGAAACGGGTTAGGAACCAATTTACCGAAGAAATCACTTACCTTTACAAGCTTTTTCCTCTCCTTCTCTCTCTAAAAATCTCAACTCTTCTCTCTCTAAAACTGAACTTCACGTCAGTTATGGCTGAAATAAGGAGGATGAAGTGCTCTTATGATATATTTTATTGTATTTTATTCAATTGTCCATTTTTCCAAAATTCAGATTTTTACAAAATTTTGGCAGATTTCTGCCCAAACTTTGAAAAATCATAAATAATTCTAAAAAAAATGGAATTAGAGTGATTCTAAAGGCTATAGAACCCTTATTAAGTCTAGTTTCAAGAAAAAATATAGCCTTTTATTAGTTGAAAGTATAAAATTGCCAAAATTTTAATCTTGTTGTTCCAGAAAATTCATAATATTTATGGGCTAAATTCATAACTTTTTGTATATATCTCTAATTGAGTCATATGACCTATCAAATTAAAGCTTAGGATATCTAATTTTATCTTGTAAAATTTCATAATTTATGGATATCATTTGGTCATCCAAAATCACATGACAATCTCAATGGCTCGCGGAAAATTTCACCAGAAGCATAATCACTTTCTTCAAAATTCACCATTTAACTTTCTTTAATACCCCAAAGATATAAGAATCATTAGAGAATAAATTTGGGGCTCCTGCTAAATCGAGGCTTAGCAGTTCACTTATTTCAAGCTTATTCTCTAGCCTCCAATCCCAAAATTCAAAGTATTACATTATATGGCGATTGTTTCGAAAGAACCGTTGCTTTTGTCACTAAATAAATGACGGTTATTAACTACAACTATTATTTTTGTGATTTCTTGAATTCCGTCTTGCGATACGTGACAGTGCGCATAATTAACCGGTACTTTTTAGCATTATATATCCTTACGTGACCTCCGTCTCAGTATATATGACGTTTATTAGCGATCACCATTATGTATTAAGCATTATCAATATGCAAATTTATAGTAGTGTCTTTTGTTGTTGCTCTCCTTTCATCCTAAACTTTGGCACTGGCTTCTCTCATTCCACCTACCTTACTTTTCTATGTTGACTGCCCTTAGTGGGCAATTCAAACCATGCCCTTGTTAGGTTACCTTACTTTTTTATCTTCTCATCACCATTTATTATAATTTTAACTATTCAAGTTTAATATTTTATTAATTTATTATTATAATTTTATATGAAAATGTATACATAAGCTTAAACTATTAAAGTTTGTTTTAAACAAGTCACAACGATATGCTCTTATTAAAGTATTTTGTAAATTTTTATCTTTTTACTTCAATTGTGAACTACAAGGATCAAATTTTAAAAGTTTAAATTTATTTATATATTTTTATATAAAATAATAATAATTTGAATAGTTAAAATTAAAATCAATGGTGATAAGAAGGGAAGATAAGGCGAATAGGAGGATAAAGAAAAGTAAAGAAGCCAATCCCCCAAAAGTTGACTTGTTTCCTTTGCAATATGACTGTGGAATCACACACTTCATAGTTCATACATTGTTGGTTTGTTGTGAAAACTGAAAACAATGCATTGCTCGTGACTGTTGCCTTTTCACACTTTATCAAATATTGTCTTCCGAAACAATGATCATTGGGTAAGTATAACTAACAACAAGGCCAAGAAAAAACTGACAGAAATAAATGATATAAAGTCCCTTTCGGCATTCCCCCTTTTTTTAAAAAAATAAATAAAGTGAAAACAAAATAATTATTTTGTAAAAAAATAAGGCTTTTGTTTTTGGGAGAAAACTAATAGTGTTTCTAAATAAAAAAAAATAGTAAGAATAAAGGAATATTATTCTAAACATATTTTAAATAATTATAATTCTTAATTATACCAAATGTCAGTTATTTCTTTCGTGGCACAACTCACGGCTCTATATGGCACCCTATGTATAAAAGTTATTGGGGATCCTTTCTATAAGGCTTTTAATACTTTTAATGAGTATTAAATATTTTGTATGAATGTGTATTTAGCAAGGTATTAAAATTCGGACCGGGTATTGAATCGGTTGGGGTACTGGGTTAAGGGTCAGTGGGTTAGACCAGGGCCAAACTGGAGCTAAATCGAGACCAAATCGGTGAAAAATTAAAAATTTTAGACTTATAATATAAAATTCTAAAGGAAAAATAAAAAAAATTATTTTTTAAAATAGTAACCCGGACCGGACCGGGAACCAGACCGGTTTACCGGCCGGGGTTACATAACCCTGGCATTTAGTATGGGCAATGTAGACGGTAGAGAGTAGAATTAAGTATAGTTATCAAACTTGCGATTTGATTCTCCAAACTATTTTTACGTTTCTACTTTACAAAATCGTGTTGAGTCACTAGTAAATTTATGCTAGTTGTAAACTCAAATAAACTAGCGAGTTTACACACCAAATTTACCATTTTTACATTCTAACTTACAAAACCGTGTTAAATCGCTATTAAACTCGTATTAACTTTTTTTTGTTTTGATTATATTCAATGAGTTTATATATGAATTTTATATAAATGTTTTTGCTAAGTATGATAGATTAAGAATGTTGATGTATTTAATTTTAATTATTTGAATTTAAAATATATTTAAATCAAATTGTTGTCATTTTTATATTTTAATTATTTAATTCTACACTATAAATATATTTTTTTTATTAGATCAAGTGTTTTCCCCTCGGAGCTTAGAGGGTAAAGGGTTCTCACTTCTTCCAACAAATACATTTCCTGAAATTCAAACTTTTGTTCTCTTCTTTATAGGGATAAGGCCCCTAACCACTTCAGTCAACTAGTTGTTGATGCTATAAATATCTATTTAATGACAAAAGTAAACTTTTATGAGTTTATTCTAGTTCATGTTATTGTTATGAATTTGTTTAAACTCGTGAGTTTAATAGCATTAGAATTAAGACAATATTAAAGTTTTGGCGTAGTTAATATGAACATTATAAATTATTTAAATTTTATGACATATTCAAGTTTTCAACTGTTTTTATTCATATATGTGAATTAGTTAAAACTTACAGGAGACTTATGCTTGAGACTTGAATCGTAGACAGTTCAAAATTCTTTGATATTTAAAAAACAACTATTTATTGATTGAGGTGGTAAATAACCTTATCCCATAAGGAGGAGAATACAAGTTTGAATTTCAAAAAACACACTTGTTGAGAGAGGCGAAATTCTTTACACTTTAAGTTTCAAAAGAGAAAACCCTTGATCAAAAAAAAAATTAAAGAAAAAAACCCAAATTTAACTTGGGACAAATTTGAAAAGAACAAAAAAATTCAGATGAATATAAGCTCATTCTTTTGGCGTGTTTTTATAGTTGTCTCCTGCGTTTAGATGCGAAGGGTGTATTTTAAGAAAATTATTACACAACATCACTAAATTGTAATTGTTGTAGTTTCTCATAATAGTACTATGTTAACCAAAAAAATTCAGATAAATATATTCATGGGTTAAGGTGCAAAAATAGCAAAGAACTATTTTGCTAAGTGCACTCAGCACAATTAACTATTTTTGGGTGCAAAAGTAGACATAAACAATATTTTTGGGTGCAAAAGTAGCAACGACGTTAACTCAGGATAACTTCCATTACTTTAATATAATTTTAGAATGGTTAAGGTGCAAATTTAGCAACAAACTATTTTCTTATGAACACCCAACACAATTATTTTTCACATGAGCATTTACAAGACAAATATGGGCATTTACACAGGAGCATTTACATTAATGATCTTACTTTTTTCATAAGAGCATTTATAAGACAAATAAAGGGATTTAAAAGAATCCAGGGAATTAAAAAATTTTGGTCTTTCATATATTTATCTTGTAAATGCCTATATTTAACTTTCCACTGACAAAACCTAACTTTTACTTGACTGAATGGGATGCAATAAAATTTTGTTAACTCACTGTATTCTTTTAACCCAATGTTTCTAAAGGTCCAGAATTCACAACCGGGGGTAATCCCCACACAATTTTTCGCACATAATCCAATGGAAACATCAAAACAATCAAATTCTCACTCCTTTCACAAGTTCTTTTTTTGGGACAATGACTCAACACAAAACTCAAAACTTCCAAACTTCACATTTAAATCTCCAATCAAGTGCATTCATCCAATAGAAAACACAAAACACCAATACCATCAACAAAACACCATAAACCCTCTAACACCCTAATTACATGAAAATTAGGGAGAAATTCCAAAAATTAAAATACTCAACCAATTACCACAAAATACATGTCAAAAGGTTACTTTTGCTCACTTCTATCTTTTCCACTAGCTTGTTCTTTGATTCTCTAACCACTAGCTTTTCTTGAATTCACAAAACACATCCTCTTGAAAATCTAAAACCGTAGAAATGAAGCTTTCACCAAGAGGAACAAGTTTAGAGAAGAGATTTTGAGCATACAAGCTTATCTACAAGGTCAAAATGGCTCACTACCTTGATTTCTTCTTTCTCTTTCCTCCAACCTCCATGGACAACATTGAGCAAGAGAAGAGAGAGAAAAGATGGTGATGAGATTAGATTTTTCAAGCTCCCTTCTCAACATGAAATCTCATCCTAGTTACATCATTAAATAAAAAGGTTGTAATAGCATCAGGGGGCGAATATGTGATATGAAGATCAATCGCCATCTTCCAAGCTTCTTTAGCCATAGAGTCTGCAACTGTGTTAACATCCCGAGTGCAATATGAAATTTTCACCTCCCAATCTCTATCCAGCAACGTTTGAACCTCCTCAATAAGCCGACAATCAGGGTGTTCCTGAGCTACCTTTCCCTGAATTAGATTCATTACTTCACTACAGTCAGACTCAATCATGATTTGTCTGTAACCTCTATCCCATGCGACTTTAAGTCCCCACAAAACACCCCAAGCTTCCGCAGATACTATTGTTCCTTGCCCGATCTGATACATAAACCCCATCAAAAATTCACCATTGTGATCTCTCAACACACCTCCACACGTGCAAGTGCCTAAGTTGTCAATCCTAGAACCATCGGTATTAATCTTCACCCACTCAAATGGTGGTGGCAGCCACTGTTGTTGATTCCTTTCTGCACTCTTATCTTGAAGCAAGCTTGTAATACCCCATGTTAAGCAGACACGAGCACGGGCAAATATGGCCTGTCTACTCCAAGTGTTATTGTTAAAACATCTGTCATTATGAGCAACCAGATATGCCAGCATAAAACTGTAAACCAAAGACGAAACTCGAATCCCTGGATTACGTCTTTTCTTCCCATACACCATGTAAGCCAGTCATTTCTCTCAAACATGCCAAAAAATTAATCACGCCAATCAGGCGGTAAGAATTCTTTCCATAATTCAAAAGTGAATGGACAATCTCGCAAAACGTGGAGTAGAGACTCACGTGAGTTATAGCATATATCACAAGTACCCGTGGGATGACTACCTCACTGGTAATGCATCATATTTGTCATTAGACAACCATGAAAGCACAGCCACAAGAAAATACGATACCTTTGAAGGACTTTCAATTTCCAAACACATCTTCTCCAATTAATACTGTGAGATTGTGGGGTGCATACGAGACATTTGTAAGCAGATATAATGGAGAAAATTCCATCTGAAGACCATCTCTATACCGAAAAATCCTCCCCATTTAGATGATTAAAATTAACTCGTGCAATAGCTATACATACATGGCTTAGCAGTAGGTGATTAAATTTGCTCATATCCCATTGTCCGGATGAAGTGATACAATCAGCTACTCTCCATTCAGTAACATCTCTAGGCAGTTCACTGATTACCAACTTCTGAAGCTTGTCAAAATGTGGTACCCATATATCATTCCAGAAAGAAGTATTCTGTCCATTGATAACTCTCCATGATAAACTATCTTTGATCTTGTCCCAACAGTTACGAATACCCCTCCACGTACTAGACTCAGACCGGCGCTTCTCAACTTTAGGAATAATATCACTGCCAGTTTTATATTTTTCTCATAAAAGCTTGACCCATAGCGAATCTCTTCTATTAATCATATTCTAACCAAGCTTTATCATGAAAGCCTGATTCTGGTAACGAGCCAACCTAAGACCTAGGCCTCCATCCTCCTTACGTGCACAGACGATGTCCTAGGAGACTAGATGAGGTTTTCTGCTGGCTGAACTACTACCCCAAAGGAAGTTACGACAACATTTGTCTATTTCATCACAAAGCCCCAAAGGAAGAGGCACTGACTGCATAGCATAAGTTGGCATAGCCGACATAACAGACGACACAAGAGTATGCCTGAAAACCATCAATAACATGTTAGACTTCCAATTGGTCAAGAGGGAATCCATCTTATCCAGGAGAAAACTATACGTTGCCTTTGATCTTCTTTCATGTAAAATAGGCATTCCCAGATATTTCCCCAGATTCGAAGTCTGAGTAAAATTTAGAAACTCACTGATTTCTTTTCTTTTTATATGGTTTACATTCTTAGAGAAGTAAACTCTTGATTTCCTGTATTTGTCTTCTGCCCCAAAATGACACAGAAGTCATCCAGGATAGCCGTAATAACCCCTGCGTTATCTACATCTGCTTCTACAAACAAAATGAGATCATCAACAAAAAAATATGAGAGACAGGAGTACCTCATTTAGAGAGCCTAAACGGTTGCCAAACACCCTCTTCAACTGTCATTTGTATAAGATGCCCCAATCTTTCCATCATGATAACAAAAAGATATGGTGATATTGGGTCAGTCTAACCCCTCTGGACGGGCAAAACATCTTAGTAACTTCTCCATTCCAAAGCAGTTGCATCTGAGACGTTGACATACAAGCTTGAATAACTTTACTCAGATAATCAAGAATCTTGAGCTCTTTTAGACATTCGTAGACAAAATTCCATCTCACATGATCATAAGCCTTCTCTAAATCAATCTTAATGGCCATGAAACCCTTTTTCTTTTTTAAGGACTTCATAGAGTGAATGATCTCCTGCACTAGTATAACATTATCTAAACTCTGACGCCCTTTAACAAAACTGCATTGATTTGGGGCTATCACCAAAGGCATGATTGCCTTGAGTCTTTTTGAAATAACCTTCGTAACAATCTTGTATACAACATTGCAAGGACTTATAGGACGAAAATCATGAAACTTCTCTGGATGTTCCACCTTCGGTATGAGTACAATCTGAGTGCCATTGATTTGTCAAATCCACAGCGGATCATTAAATACTCTTTTTACTAATTCAATCACAGACGGACCCACAGTTTCCCATTGACTTTGGTAAAATAGTAGATTGAATCCGTCTGGCCCAGGAGCTTTCAACGGCCCCATATCAAATAAAGCTCTTTTAATCTCTTGATCTTCAACTAATCTTCCCAGAATATGTAAATTGACATCATCAATTTCAGGATAAGAGCATCCGAATACCAAAGATCCATTATAGTTATTGGTTTTAGTATACACATTTTCAAAGAATTGGCTTCCCAATCTCATAATTTCCGCTGCATTATATATCCATTCCCCCGATTCAAGCTTTAAAGCTTCTATTTTATTCCTTCTTCGTCTGCTATTAGCCACTGAGTGGAAGTATTTAGTATTACGATCACCATCCACATACCAATTAGCCTGAGAGTATTGAATCCACATGACTTCTTCCCGTGCCAACAGTTTCTCAAGCTCTCCCCATAACTTCCCTTGTAACTTTTCAAGGTGCTCCGAGATACCTACCAAGGCCATCTTTGTATTAATCCTATCTAATCTTCGATATAATCTGTCTTTCATATAGGATATATTTCTGAAAACCTCTTTATTCCATAACCTCATATCCTCAGTAAATTGTTTAACAGATCCGCCCCAGTCATCGTCCACCCCCCAGTGTGTATGAACAAAATTCTTGAAATCATCATGCATAACCCAAGGTGCGAAAAATCTAAAAGGCCTTCGATTCTTTGCCGTACGAACATGAGATTCAATATCAAGCAACACCGGACAATGATCCGATTTATACTTTGGAAAATGTGTCACTGTGGCATTAGGATTATTTATAAACCAGCAGTTATTTACCAAGGCTCTGTCTATTCTGTTCTGGCTATTCAGATTGCCCCAAGTAAATTGAGGCCCATTAAAACCAATATCAAGTAACTCGCTACTCAGAACCCAATTCCGAAATGACCTATCAATACCAATAGTTGTCCTGTGATTCTTACTCCAATGTTCCTCGGGACTAGAAACAACATTAAAATCACCAATCACAACCCAGCCTCCAATAGTCAATTGCCTAACACCCTCAAGAGACTGCCACAATTGACGTCTAATAACCATATTTGGGTGCCCATACACAACAGTTATTGACCACTCCTCCCTAGTACCTTTATTAACCACCCCATGAATAAATTGATCCCCTGAAGAAGTAACAGAGAAATTTAATTTAGAATCCCAGAACAACCACATACCTCAACTAAAACCATGAGCTTCAACCACATGCATATTCGTCCAACCCAACTTCCTAGCAATGAGCTTAGCTTTTAACCCTGGCTATCTAGGTTCCAACAGCGTAAATAAATTAACTCCATGTCTAGCAATAACATCACTAAGTAACCTTCAAAAGGAGGCACCACCGGCACCCCGAGTATTCCAAGTCATAATAATCATTAAAAAATTAATAAAAGAATAAGAGAACACAAACAAACCAGACATCATTGAGACATATGTCCCTTCTGTACATCCTCAATCCCATGCATCACCACGTCATCAACACCTCCAAGTGGACTAACCTGAAGTATAAAAGTCTCTCCTCCTTCTGCACCTGGATCAATAGGGTTGGAGGCTTCTAGACGAATAGTGGGGGAATTGGATTGTAATTTTATAACATTCTTCTTTCTGCCTGACCCCACTTCCCCACTTAAATTACCAGACGTTCTATCTTCTTTTGTTTTCCCCGTACTCAATATTTCTTGGGAAGGTCCCTCCTCAAACCCTTTCTTCTTAGCTATTTGGCTTCCATGTATTTGAGTCAACTTATTAAAATGCCCAACACTATTCACAACTTCACGATTAAACTCCTTCTTTCTTACATTTACAATATCTGATCTATTATTACCCTTGCTCCCTTTATTTGATACAGGTAGATGACCATTTTGACCTTTAGAATCATGCGACCTATCTTCAGGCTTTGAACTCACACGAATCTTCCCTTGATATGCGTTATCACCATCCCTGCCATCAATAATTATCATGTCTTCAACATTTAGAGCCTCAAAGCAAGATCCTCCTCCCATATTTCGAGAATGTAAATCATGCCTATACTCACGACTATAATTGTCATTCCTTGCATTCGAGTTCCATTGCCCCCTTCTCCGAAGTGGCGCCACCATCCACTCCCCATACATTCCAGCAGTTATTTCGGAGGATGTGGTCGATGGTGTTATAGAAGTAGAAGTCGATGTGTTATCTGTGCATGGCGACTTTGACGTATTTGTAACTTGATTATTTGTGCAATGTTCTGTATCATGGCCATACCTCCCACATGAGAAGCAAATTAAATGCAAACCCTCGTAAACAATCTTCTTTTCTTTCCCATTAATAATCAAGGATGGAAGCAAAGGTGCATTCAAATCAACCTCAACACATATATGGGCAAAGCGCCCTTTGGTCTGCCTAAGAGTATTTGTATCCACTTTTAGAACCCTTCCTATCTGGTTACCCACCACATGTAAAATACCCTTATCATAGAAATCAACTGGGAATTTAGGAATTCTTACCCATGCTGCAATCTTGGAAACCTTACCATAATATGGATCAAACTCTGACTTCCACGGCTGCACTGTTAGATAATGATCCATGTATAACTAAGGGCCTCCTGTTAACACAAAATCATAGTCCTCCTCATTGTTCATACGAACCAGAAAATACCCGGAGCATATCTCAATAGTTTCAACCTGCCCTCTACGTCCCCATAATTGTTGAAATTTTCGACCCAATTGATCCCACCTCACCATCCTGCCAAGTAATCTAACAAACAATGATGTTGACCATTTTCGTGCTAGCTTCCTTCTAAACTCCGGAGACACAATGATATTAGGACCCTTCTTCGTTATCTCGACCTCAATTCTGGACATCCATCTGTCCCCTTTCCACCATTCTTCTTCTTCATCTGAACATTCCTCCCTTGTCTGATCTTCGACACATGCCTCCTTGTATGACCTTTTTTGTGCTTCCGGTATAACGGATTCCTTTTCAATATCCTCGTTACTCATCCAGTCCTCCACCCGTGGAGCTAATGATTGCTTACCTGAGAATTCTTCATTATCATCTCGAATTTTCTTTGTAAAACACTCCAAGGCATCACTCTTCTTCATCATTAGCTCTGAAACCATTCTCTCAGGACTACGTTCTCTCTCACGTTCAATCATGTCTAGCAGCTCCAAAGCCGTCCAGACGATGAAAATGTTCAATCCTTAAAAAAACCACACACACACACACACACAAACTATGAATTCATAAACTATACCTCACCGACGGCCAACCCCATAAACAATACAGGACGAATGCAAATGACGAAATAGGTAGATCTTAGGAATTAAAGGAGCGCCCTTGCAAATTAACAGTCACCACCGAAAGAGACGTTCACAGGATACCGAAGTTCACAACCACGGAAACACAGATGAACGATAAGATCTGGAAAACTATAGTTGCAGAAAGAATGACATACTCACAGACATTTACTCACAGATCTCTTCTCCCATTTCCGGCAACAACTCCACGGAATCAGCTCGGACGAATGAAAAAATAGAAACAGAGTGAATCCACGGACAGACAGAAGAAGGTCTACTCAAAACTGATTCACAGAGCTAGATCAGCAGTGCACGGAACGGATAGATCTATATAGAAGCAGAACAGATCGACAGAAAACAGAGAATCTCGTCGGAGCCGGAGACCGTTGCCGATGCAACGGTCAAAAACTCCAAATCTGTCTCAGAGAACGAAAGGCACGATACTGTAGCTAAACAACGCGTCTGCAAAATTTGTTAGTTTTACAACATTACTAAATTTTAACTGCTGTAGTTTTTCACAATAGTAGCACTATGTTAACGAAAAAAATCCAGGTAAATATAAACTCTTTTGTTTGCGTTTTTTACAGCTATCTCTTTAGGTTTGGATTCTCTCATAATCTTTTATCTTATTTTCTTCTCAAAATCTCATCTCTACCCTCAAATTAGAAAAATAGATTATTTAGATTTCATATTTTATAAAATTGTTATTTTAAACATAAATAAATAAATTTAAACTATTAAAATCTTATTCACACAATTTATCATTGCAATACAAACATAATTTTAAAAAAAATAAATTATAAAGACTATAATAATAGTTTTAGAAAATATTAAATCTAAATCGTTTATTTTTTAATCTAAGGGTAAAAATGGAATTTTGAAAAGAAAATGAGAAGAAAGATTCTAAAAATATTACCTCCCTGTAATTAGATACGAAGGGAGTATTTTAAGAAAATTATTATACAACATTACTAAATTTTAACTGTTGTAGTTTTTCACCATAGTAGTATGTTAAGGGGAAAAAAATCAGGTGAATATAAACCATTCGCTTGCGTGTTTATACTTTATACAGCTGTCTCCTACATTTGGATACGAAGGGAGTATTTTAAGAAAATTATTATACAACATTACTAAATTGTATTTGTTGTAGTTTTTCAAAATGGAAGTATGTTTTTTAAGGAAATTTTTGACAATAGAACTTATAAATTCTATTACCAAGTTTTATAAGATTGATCATAAAACATAATTTTTGAAAGACGTTGACTTAATCAATTTAATTCTGGATCATCAATCAATTAACTTTATACTCTAAATCTCGTGTGACCCGCTCCATAACTCATTTATGCTTGACTCGGGTCGAATAATCACAACCCTAATTACATTAAAACTCATTTATGATAATTGTCAAATAATAATTGGGTGTAGCCTTTCAAAATTCAAATAATCTAATTACATTGAAACGTTTTTGTAATAATTGGGTGTATCCTTTCAAATTTCAAAATCTTCCATAATTATAGGAAATAATAACTTTAACATTTCAATCTTAATTAATTCAATAATTGAATTAATTGCCAAATAATAATTGGGTGTAGCCTTTCAAAATTCAAAAATCATTATCTTATTATTTTAGATTATATTTGAAAAATCTGTATTTTTACGAGCAATACGTTATTTTTTTTAAAGTTAGTTTGAAAAAGCATAGCACCTTTTTTTAAAAACTACAATTGAAGTTTTATTTTGATATATATATTATTTTGTTTTGAGACACGTTTGTAATTTGTACTTATAAATAATCACAATTCTAATTATATTAAAACTCATTTATGATAATTTTCAAATAATAATTGGGTGTAGCCTTTCAAAAATTAAATAATCTAATTACATTGAAGACCTTTTATAATGATTGGAAAAGAATAATTGGGTGTATCCTTTCAAATTTCAAAATCTTCCATAACTATATGAAATAATAACTTTAACATTCCAATCCTAATTAATTCAATAATTGAATTAATTTCCATTTAATAATTGGGTGTAGCCTTTCAATGTTCGAAAATCATTATCTTATTATTTTAGATTATATTTGAAAAACCTGCATTTTTTCGAGCAATACGTTATTTTTTTAAATTTAAAATTCCTTCACATACACGTACCATTATATATCTCAGCATAAGCCTCCCATCCTCATATCCAGCATAAGAGGACCATTCTTGAAGAATCAGTTACATCAACTCAATTAATGGCAAACATTGCTCATACTTTGCTCAAGGACATTGATGATAGCAAGGAAACCTGGAGCATTATTGTTAGGGTACTTAGGAAGTGGATAATGGCAAAGAAGGCTGCACCATTTGAGGTTTGGAAAGTCAGTATGCTATTAGTTGACAAACAAGTAAGTATCTAATATAATCATCACATTCATCAAGTGAACATTATATTCTTGCTCATATTTCATCTAACTATTTGCAAACAGGGTGATCGAATTGAGGCTTTGTAACATCCCAAATTTTATTCACCCAGAATATATTATAATTATTATATATATTCAATGAAATGGTGAATATTTAAGGCTAAAAGAAATAAATATTGAAAATTTAAGGTTGAATAGTGTTTTCAGTGAAATCGCCTGCGAGGCAGGGAGATTGTCATATAGTTTTGGAAGACCAAATGATGACCAAAAATTATGAAATTTTATAGGGTGAAATTATACATCCTAAGCTTTAATTTGATAGGTCATATGACTTAATTGAAGCTATGTACAAAAAGATATGAATTTTTGAAGTTTGCCCAGCGAAATTGACTAATTTCTGGAGTAGCGGTCAAAGATTTAAAATCTGGGAATAATATGATCATTTTCAGTAAAATTACATATTTTTCCTTGAAACTAGACTCAATGAGGGTTCCATAGGCTTTGGAATCGACTCAAAACGATGTCTACAAAATTAGTTATGATTTTTCAAAGTTAAGGCAGAAAATCTACCAGAAATTGCATTATTCCGAAAATTGAAAATGAAAAGTGTTAGAAATTGAATAATGAAATTAAAATGCCAAGTGTCATGAACATGAAGAGATAAGACCCAAGTACACTTATGATCACAAAGTATGACATAATGCAAGGTGTCATGAGGGCAATTAAAGTGTACATGAGAGGTGGAAAAATCTTGACCATTGGCTAGATCAAGGGTTGAGATTAAAGATGAGAGAAGACAAGTGGTACATAAAATTTCTCTTCCTCCTTTCTTGCCATTCACGCACAAAGACTAGGGAAAAGAGAGAGAGAGTGAGTTTGGGAGCTCTTGGAGATTTAGAGAGCAAAAAGAAGTAAGATCCAAGGTAAGCTAAGATTTCTTAAAGGTTTCTTCTTCTAATCTTCCATAAATCTCTTCTCTAATCTCTTCCTTTCCATAAATTCCATGGATTAGCAAGCAAATCTTGAGCCAAAGAGAAGGAGAGTGGAGAACTTCTAGAGAAAGGAAAGGAACTCAAGAAGGTAACTTCACAAATCCTAAGATCATGCTAGTATGTGGTTGTTGTTGATGATTATGGTTGGATTTGGTTATTTTGTTGAGTTTGTAAATTTGGAAAGTGCTAATCCTAAGGGATTATGCTGCCCAAATTTCTTTAAATCATGGTTAAGAAGTGTTTAAGTGAGTTGATCAAGGATTAGAAGTGGAAAAGTACAAGTTTTAGAAGCTAAAACACAAAACTCCATTTTTCCAATTTTTGACCAATATTTCGGCCAGACCAGATCTGGTAGTAGGAGTTGGATTTTTATGAAATAAATGATTCCATTGGACTCAGTGGGCGAAAATAGGTGGGGTTACAGTTGGACACTTTTTCGGTAGAGGCCGAAAAAGCATATTTACGAAAACGCCACTGAAATCACTAAATAGGGGCTGTCAGGGTATTTTCGTAATTTGACCATGAATTTGGAAATTTCGAGGCCGGAAATGGATTCCTTGGGCGAAAATAAGTCAGAATAGCCCTAGTCAAAATTTTGGGAAAACGTGCCACCGGGCCGGGTACGGCGGGGCCGGGCCGGGCTCCCGGGGGCATTTTTGTAAATTTTCACCATAGACTAATATAACCACAATAAACACTATGGAATAGTCCAAAATGATACTTGGATAGGTTATGACCTATTTCTGGTACATTTAATATTTTAGAACCGATTTGGAGGCCGGATACGACACGTTCTTCGAGGCACATTTAAAAGAGGAATATAAAGCTTTGAGGTATGGACATTATCCTTCATACACTATGCCATAAGTTATGTGATTGTGTGGATGCCATTGTTTTGTAAATGCACTTTATTAATAACATGATTTGCCTAGAGAGAGGCTGTTAGTGCCAGAGGTGCACTTACACTGGGAGTTGGCGGAAGTCCAACCGGTGTAGATTGTGGGGCTGGGCCCTACTCATGTATACATGACGATGATGTGTTTATGTTGTTCATTAATTTGTGCATACATTGGCGCATGACATATTTACTTTTCGCATTTTCTATGAACGATATTATGTCTCTACGGAGATTCTTCGGAATCTCACCCTATTTTTAAATAAACACCTCAGCGAGTACCAGTGGGAAAAAGGGCAAAGAAGTTGTCGCCGAGAAGTGAGTGGCACGTGTCCCGAGGCGAGGATATGAACGTGGTTATGCATTAGTCTATGCCTCAATATTTTGGTTAATTTGTAAATATTAAAACTTCCGCTGTATTTTGTTTCCGTCGACGAACAATATTGGAATTATAAACGAACGACGTTGGGTTTGTAAATGAATATTTTTATCAGTATAATTGTACTTTTCTGTATGCCCATTGAATTCCGTCGTTATTACTCTTTGATTATCGAAATGGAAACGGGTGTTGACAGGCTTCAATTGTCCAGAGGGGACAAATCCGTAAGTACATTGAGGATTTAAAAGAGGGTGAGGTGTACCAATTTGAGAACTTTCAAGTGTTGACCAACAATAATGACTACAAAACGTTCTCACACCGTTGGAAGATTACGTTTCACACTAACACATTTTTCTAGAAACATTACTTCCAAATCCCTCTTCATGCATTCAACTTTGTCCCAGTCAATGACATTGCTAGCGGTGAAGCCACACATGAACGAGTAGAATAGTTAAATCCCAAGGAGTAGTGATTAATGTGGCATCAAGTGGAATAGCAGTAACTTTGCTACCTTCAGGTAGGACTGCGCATTCAAGATTTGCAATTCCAATAAATGTCGATGAAGACTCTATGTGTAGTATACCACAAAGTTCACCATTATGTGAGCTTATCAGGTGTGCCAAATTGATTATTTGGGATGAAGCCCCAATGGTTCAACGATTTTGTGCAGAAGCTGTTGATCGAACATTTAGAGATATAATTAAGTGTAATCGTCTCTTTGGAGGTAAATGTATTGTCATGGGAGGGGACTTTAGACAAATATTGCATGTGGTTCCAAGAGGTAACCGTGCAGATATTGTCAACTTGAGCATAAACTCTTCTCATTTATGGGGTCATTGTAAGTTGTTCCAACTTACCAAGAACATGCGGTTATCTTCAAGTTCAGCTGAAGATAATTCAAAGCTGAAGCAATTTTCAGACTGGCTTTTAGATGTTGGTGATAGCCGGATTGGTTTGCCCCATGATGGAATATCAGAGATAGAAATACCAGAACATTTCTTAATTCTAGACTGTCATGATCCTCTGCAATCGATCATCGAAGCTACATATCCTGATCTCCTCCATCATTTGTCTGATTCTGAATATCTTACTAATAGGGCTATTTTGTCACCAACAGTAGAAGTTGTAGAGCAAATCAATGACTGCATGTGTGCTTTATTGCCTGGTGATGTTGTTGAATATTTTAGCTCTGATTCTGTGAGTTCAGCAGATCGAGGCTATGCATCATTTCAAGAGTTGTACACTATAGAATTCTTGAACACAATAAAATGCTCTGGCTTATCTCCACATAGGCTTGCATTGAAAGCTGGCGTTCCGATAATGCTCGTGCGAAATATAGATCAAGCTGCAGGACTCTGCAATGGAACCAGGTTGAAGGTCACATTTCTGGGGAAACACTTTAATAAAGCAATCGCGCTCAATGGTACAAGTAAAGGTCAAGAGGTTCTAATTCATCGTATGGATATGAATCAATCGGAGTCTAAAATCCCATTCACATTGACGCGTAGGCAATTTCCCATCATACTATCGTTTGCTATGACAATAAATAAGAGTCAAGGACAATCAATGGCAAATGTCAGATTATATTTACCCAGGCCTGTCTTCACACATGGTCAGTTATATGTTGCTTTGTCTAGGGTTAAATCAATGGACGGCATCAAGATTTTAATACTTGATTCAGACAAGAAACCCACCAACAAGACAACCAATGTGGTTTATAGAGAAATTTTTCAAAATATCATGTAAAATTCATATTTTTGTTGAAAGATTCCTTTGGTGATATATTTAGTAAAAAACTGAAATTGTAGGCATTTTACCTTTGCTTTATCAAATTGTATCCCCCACATAGCCTTCCATTTATAAATTTATTGACACTCTGTTGACACACCAAGCATAATAAATTCTCCAAAAAAATGTCCCCTCAAAATTTGATATATAAGCATGAATATAATCACCCTTTATGCATTTTTGAATTGAAAATTTAGTTTTATAAATGTACAAAGTCATAAAAAATTAATCTTGTAATATATTATTAATCAGAATTCACATTCTCGTGCAACGCACGGAAGTTAACACTAATTTTATATAATATACTGAAAGATTCCATACCATATATGCACATAACATAAAATAGACTTCCTGAAGGCCAAAAGAAAATCATAAAATAGATTTACGTAGCTTAAGTGCATAACCTTCTGGATTGTTCATATTCTATGAATCTATCGTACACTAAATTGTATTAACGATATTGACCGTTTCATTGTTTAGTCCTCATAAAACGACAATAAAGTCCAAAAATTCCGCATCACATCAACTCTCCACGTGTCATCTTCCTATTCCCAACAACACATAATCCCTTCTGATACCTGCCGCACCCAATCATTCCCTCTGGACCTTATTCCTCCTTAAAGTGACAACATGTGTCTTGTGCTCTGTTCAAAAGTTGTCTCTTTCCATCTCTCTGTTCCCCCCACAGCCATATAGGTCCACACACTCTCTCTCACTAGAATCCGCCAATCCGAACGCACCTTCACTCCGGCCACCGCCCCCGCCACCGGCAATGGCGTCTCCGGCATTCTCACCTTCCTTCTTTGTCATCCTCTCGTTGTGTTCGACGGCGACGATGATGTTATTCACACCTGTCGCTTCACTCACCTGCGCGTCGCAGAAATTCACAAGCAACGAACTATACACAAATTGTATAGATCTCCCTGTCCTCTCTTCATACCTTCATTGGACGTACAATTCCTCCAATTCCTCTCTCGCGGTCGCTTTCGTTGCCGCTCCGGCGAGTTCCAACGGCTGGGTCTCGTGGGCGATCAACCCCACTGGCGCCGGCATGGTCGGAGCTCAAGCTCTGATCGCGTTCAAGAACAGCGGCGGTATGACCGTGAAGACCTACAACCTCAGGTCCTACGAATCTATAGTACCTGGGAAGCTGTCTTTCGATGTTTGGGACACAAAGGCAGAGGAATCCGGTGGGCTTATGATGATCTTCGCGAACATTAAGGTACCGGAAAATAGGGATACTTTGAACCAGGTGTGGCAGGTGGGGCCCTCCGTCACCAACGGTATGCCGGAAAAGCATGATTTGGCGACGGCGAATTTGAACTCAAAAGGTACTCTGAGTTTGAGTGGAGGCCAGATTACCAGTAGTGGTGGTGTGGACTCAACTACAAAGAAGAAGAATGTGAGTTTCAATCTTTTAATTAACAATCAATTTGTATTACTTTAATATCGTTTAATTTGATGAAAAGGATGTTTCTAGTTTTTTTATTTGATTAATTTCTTGATGTTTTTTTTAGTTGTAAGGTCTGATTCACTGGGATTTGATCTTGGATCTCTTAACTTAGAAGGAGAGAGAAATGACTATTCTTAGCGAAAAATAACGAAATTCTTTTGAGTTACGTTTGAAAATCAAAGGAAAAATATTTTAATCTCAGTGAAACTTGCTGATTGGAATTTTAACATAACCTTTGACTTTGTCTTAGTCTCCTTCCTCTGATAACTAGGCGACTGAGATTTTTAAGATTGCCACTTCAATTTTTTTAAAAAAGTCTGTAATAATGATCACCAACAATCTAAAATGATCACCAACTAATGATCTTCTCTGCTTCCAGGATCAAATAGTTATCTACTATTGGGATTTAAGATTCATTTTTCTGATTTTCACTCAATGATTGTTTGCTTTGAAGGTGATACACAGTTATTATGAATTCATAATATTTCACCAAAAATTAATGATCTAATTGTGTTTTTTTTTTTTTCTGAATAAATACCTGCAGATTCATGGAGTACTAAATGCTGTGAGCTGGGGCATTTTGTTTCCCCTTGGAGTGATCATTGCAAGGTATCTAAGAACCTTCCCATCTGCAGATCCAGCTTGGTTCTATCTTCATGCTTTCTGCCAGGTTTCTGCTTATGCCATCGGAGTTGCCGGCTGGGCCACTGGTCTTAAGCTCGGAAGTGAATCCAGGGGCGTCCAATATTCCGGCCATCGCAACATAGGCATCGCCGCCTTCTGTCTCGCCACACTACAGGTATATCCTCAGTTCCCTATATCTTTAGTACTAGATTATTAACAAGTACCATCTCGAGTTTGAGTCTTGTGAATGAAAAAAACTATGTTCCAAGAACTCTATTCCTTCTTTGAGATCTGGCAAGAATCAAATTTAGACTTGTATAAAAAAATAGGATGCCGAATAGTTTTACGAAAATAAATTTACTTCCTTCGGTCCTAAATATAAAAGCTGGATAGCGGTTTTACTTTCTTTCTACATATAAAACCTGAACTTCTGTCAAGGAGTGGTTCTAATACACATGATTAAAGAGTATATTTTTAGAGAAAATATAACACATTTATTATAAATAACTAAATTTGTTCTAATGAGTACAAGTTCAACCAAGTTTTTGTGACTTGTTACTTGTGAGAAAAGTTTGAATCTTAGTGCTTGAACAGAGCAATTTGCGAAGTGCTTTTAGTGAGTTTCTGAGTTGTTGAAGTAACCATGGATTGACATGGAACATAGTAGTATGCTAATAATATCAAAGGATGTAATGTAACAGTTGAATTGTGTGTATCTGTGTCATTCAGCCTGATGAATTATTGCTTGTTTGGATTCCCAGATTTTTGCATTGTTCATACGACCAAAGAAGGATCACAAGTACAGATATTACTGGAACATCTATCACCACAGCATAGGATACACCGTGATCATCCTCGGAATCATCAACATATTCCGAGGATTCGACATCCTAAGACCTGAACAGAAATGGAAGACAACCTACATTGTTGTGATTGCTGCACTTGGAGGAATTGCCTTGTTCTTAGAAGTGATCACTTGGATTATTGTTCTGAGGAGAAAGACTAGCAGCAACTCCACAAAGCCCTATGATGCTTACAACAATGGACAAAGCCGCCAACATCCCATCGCCGCGTGATCTAACCAGTCCCGTCTGGTTCACACCGATTGGCGGCCCTGCCTTGTCAGCTTCTGATTTTGTAGTATTGAGATGTTACATGTCTGCTTATATTTATTACATATAGCTCGCGTTTTTGTAACTTGCTTGGTTTGTTTGAACAGTTATTCTTATTTAGTACATGCGTATAGATTCTTCTACATTCTGTTTGCACTGTTCCGTTGTCTTTTTTGGTTGATTTTTCTTTTGGTGAACGTTCCATTGTTGGGTTTGATTCCTCTACAATTCACCCTACGGTTATGATTTTGAGATCAAGGTGCACTGATGAACTTGAGTTTATTCCAATTCGAATTAGTTCACCACTAAATATCAGATGATTTATTTTTTACAAAAATTAATAATATAAGAAATGCGTGCACAAAGAATAAATGAGTCTTGGAAATAATTTACTTTTTTTTAATTAAAAGACAATTTATTAAAAAAAGATAAAAACGAGTTACATAAAAGATCTAGATCTACTAGTGCTTCAAGGGACTAATCCAAGAAGTGCCAGATAGATCATACGCCAAAAATACCATACAGGCTAAAAAGAAACCAACGCTAAAACAAACAACAATAAGCTTGAAGATAAAAGAGTCATACACAAAATTGTATTTTAGCTCCACACCTAGTTCAACAACTAGAGATTAAGGGCTTGTTTGGTCGGAGGGGAGGGAAAAAATTTTTAAGTTGAAGTTAAAAAAATTAAAGAAGTGGGGTTAAAAATTTTTAATTAATTTTTCTTATTCTTTTATTTTTTATATTCTCTTTATTAAAATTTTATTACCCCACTTCTTCAATCTTTTAAAATTCAACTCATAAAAATTTTCCCTCCCCTCCCTTCCCCTCCAAATCCCTCACACCAAACAGACCCTACCTAAAGGATTGGTTGAATCTTCGCTCCAGCAGAATGAATTGGAGAGCACTCCTTCAAAAGGAGCTCTCGTGAGAGTTGAAATATCACATAAAGTGATAAAACTTGAAATGCGTAGAGGATACTGAAACCGTAGAGAGCAACTTGGCCAACTTCCAAATCCCCAGACTTATAACACTTTCTAAAAACATAATTAAGTTTTGAAAATATATAGTGTGTTTGAGATACTGGTAGGAAAAATGATTTATTTTAATTCTGACGTATTAAAAACGACTAAATAGAAAAGTAAGTTTTTGTAATGTGATTTATGTTTGGATGAGCGATTTGGGATAGCTTGTTTTTGGACAATAAGTACTTATAAATTGTGATTTACGGTATACGAGATAAGTATGTGAGAGGAGTTTTATCTCGACTTACGTAATAAGTGACTTAATAAAAAAGCTACAATGAGAGGCTTATTTAACAAGTAGCTTATTCTACCCGTGATGTAATTGTAAAAAGCCGAATCAAACATTAGGGGAAAAAAAATCCAACTCATTCGGGCTTTTTTGGATTAAAAACGGGATACCAAACATACATTTATTTATCAAATTAGAATTAAATATATGCAATAATGCACATTTGAACCCATAACTTTATACAAAATTTGAATATGACCATTTAATTTTATAAAGTGTTTTTCATTTCAATTAACCGTGACACTATTAATCTCAAATGATAATTTTGATGACAATTAAACTTAACATATCTGTATTTAATAATATTTTGTAAACATTTAAAATTTTTAACACTACTACAAACAGGGGTTTTAAGGTCCCTATTTTAGCACTTTTAACGTTCAAAAATAGGGGGACGTTTGTGTGAGGGGCGTAGTAAAGTGGAACTTTAGACGTACCTAAAAAAAAGGATGTCTAAAGTGGGACTTTAGACATCCCAAATTTAAAAAAGTGACGTCCAAAGTCCCACTTTAGACGTCCCAATTTTGAAAAAGGAACGTATAAAGTGAGTGCCAACACCCGTTTCCATTTCGATAATCAAAGAGTAATAAAGGCAGAATTCCATGGGCATATAGAAAAATATAATTATACTGATAAAAATATTCGTTTACAATTCTGACATTGTTCGTTGATGAAATATAGAAAATACAGCGGAAGTTTTAATATTTACAAATTTCATCAAAATATCACAAAATAGATTAATTATGACCACGATCTTGTCCTCGTCTCGAAACATGTGTCGTTCACTTTTCGGCGTCTACGTCTTTTCCCTTTGCCCTACTGGTACCCGCTGAGGTGTTTATTTAAAAATAAGGTGAGATTCCGGAGAACCCCAGCAGAAACATGCTACCGTTCATAGAGAATACGAAAAGTAAATATGATATATGCCATGTATGCACCAATTAATGAACATTATAAACATATCATCTGCATGTATACATGACTAGGGCCTAGCCCCACTATTCTGCATCGGTTGGGTTTTCCCCAACTCCAGTGTAAGTGCCTTTGACACTTCTGGCCTCTCTCTGGGCAAATCATGTTGATTAATAAAGCACATTTACAAACACTGGCATCCACACAATCACATAACTTATGGCATAATGTATGAAGGATAATGTCCCTACCTCAACACTTTATAATCCTCTGTTTAACGGTGTCTCATAAAGCGTGTCATTCCAGCTCTCGACTCAGTCTTAAAATATTAAATGTCTAAGAAATAGGTCATAACCTATCCAAGTATCATTTTAGGCTATTCCATAGTGTTTCTTGTGGTTATATTAGTCTATGATGAAAATTTACTAAAATGCCCTCGGGACCCCGGCCCGATGGCATGTTTTCCCAAAATTTTGACTAAGGCTATTCAGACTTATTTTCGCCCAAAGAATCCATTTCCGGGCTCGAAATCACCAAATTCACTGTCAAATTATGAAAATACCCTTGACAACCCCTATTTAAGGATTTCAACAGAGTTTTCGTAATTATGCTTTTTCGGCCTCTACCGAAAAAGTGTCCAACTGTAACCCCACATATTTTTACCTGTAACACCCCAAATTTTATATTCACCAAATATAGTGTAATTATTTGAGAAATTCAATAAAATGGTGAATATTCATGAATTTGAAACTTATGAATTCTAGAAATGTTCATATTCATAAGAACATGGGTAAAATAATTATGGAATTAATTTGGATAATTTAAAAAGCCCAATGTTAAGGCCCAATAATGGAAAAATAATTATTGGGATTATGTTGTGCCAAGTGTCATTAATCCAAGCCAAGGATTAAATAAAATTGAGTGGAAATGTATGACACAAATTGAAAGAAGATAAGACCAAGCATAAAGGTGATGTCATAACTCATTGAATTACCATTTATCAAATAAGGAAAAATGAGAGATAATATTAAGCTTTGTCATCTCATTTCTCTTTCTCATTTACGTTAGCAATAAGGAAAGGAGAAATAGGAAGAGTCATACATGGTGGAAGATAAGATCAAGTACAAGTATGTCATAAAAATCCCAATTTTTGGATAAGGTTAATTAAGAGAAAATGGGAGATATTATTAAACATGTGGCTTCATCTCTTCCCACCCCATTTGGACGCCTAAGAGCTTGAGAATACAAGGGAGCTTGAAGAAGCAAAATCAAAGGTAAGGGTTGTGAAATGCACATGTTCTTGCCTCTAAATTCATGAGCAACTCTTTCTATCCTCTAATCCTTCTTGAAACATACATATAGCAAGAGGAAACTCAAGAGAAAGAAGGAGAGAGGGAGGACGAAATTGGAGTCTAGAGAGAGAAATCAAAGGTAAACCCATAAACCTTACTCTTTTACTTGAATTGAAGGTTGTATTGTTGTTGTGATTGGATTGTTGGCATGAATTGGCTAAGTTTGTAAATTTGGAAAGCCCTAAACCTAAGGGGTTATGCTGCCCAAATTTATTTAAATCATGGTTAGTAGGTGTTTAAAGGGCTTAATAATGGATTAGAAGTGGAAAGGAGTAGGTCTTAGAGGTTAAAACACAACTCAATTTTCTCCAATTTTTAAAGAATTTCGTCCAGATCTGTTTTGGACTGTGTTTGGACTGGATTTTGGTGTTTTTGATGATTCCATTGTGTTTAAAATGGAAAATTGTCTAGGGTTCATGTTGGTGCGAAGTGAGAAAAGCCCTAAAAAGTGAAATGACAAAAATAGCCTTAAAACCCTCACGTAGCGGCTGCCAGGGGTAAATTCATAATTGGGGCTGGAATTTGAGAAAAAAAGAGGTCAAAAATGGATTCCTTAGGCAAAAATAAGTTAGAATAGCCCTAGTCAAGATTTTGGGAAAACGTGCCATCGGGCCGGGTATGGCGAGACTGGGGTCCCAAGGGCATTTTTGAAAATTTTCACTATAGACTAATATAACCACAAAAAATACTATGGAAAATTCTAAAATGATACTTGAATAGGTTATGACCTATTTCTGGTACATTTAATATTTTAGGACCAATTCGAAAGCCGGAACGACACGCGTTATGAGACACACCGGAAAAAGGGATTATAAAGCTTTGAGGTAGGGACATTATCCTTCATACACTATGCCATAAGTTATGTGATTGTGTGGATGACATTGTTTTGTAAATATACTTTATTAATCAATATGATTTGCCTAGAGAGGGGAAAATAGTGCTAGAGGTGCACTTACACTGGGAGTTGGTAGAAGTCCAACCGGTGTAGATTGTGGGGCTGGGCCCTATTCATGTATACATGATGATGATGTGTTTATATTGTTCATTAATTTGTGCATACCTTAGCGCATGTCATATTTAATTTTCGCATTCTCTATGAACAATATTATGTCTCTACTGGGATTCTTCGGAATCTCACCCTATTTTTAAACAAATACCTCAGTGGGTACCAGTGGGGCAAAAGGGCAAGGACGTTGATGCCTGAAAATGAGCGGCACGTGTCTCGAGGTGAGGTCAAAAATGTGGTTATAATTTAGTCTATGTTTTGATATTTTGAAGAAATTTGTAAATATTAAGTTTCTATTGTATTCCTATTTTTTGTCAACGAACAATATCGGTATTTTAAACGAATATTTTTATCAGTATAATTGTACTTTTTTGTATGCCCATTGAATTCCTTCTTTATTACTCTCTGAATATCGAAATGGAAATGGGTGTTGACATTGCCCACCGAGTCCAATAGAACCATTTATTTCATGAAAATCCAACTCCAAGTACCAGTTCTGGTCCTGGCCGAAAATATAAAGAAAAATAGAAAAAATGGAGCTTTGTGTTTTAGCTTCCAAAACTCGTACTTTTCCACTTCTAATCCTTGGTTAACTCATTTAAACACTTTATAATCATGATTTAAAGGATTTTGGGCAGCATAACCCCTTAGGGTTATAGCTTTCTAATTTTACAACTCATCCCAAAAATCACAAAACCAAACAACAATCACCAACAACAACTTCAATACACTAAGAAGTTGAGGTTTTGGAGATTATCTCTTGATCCTTGGTGTTTCTCTCTCTAGGACGTTCTCTCTCTCTCTCTCCTCAATCTTGAAGATTAGCTTGCTAAATCATGATTTCCATGAAGAATAATAGATTAGATGATGACTACACAAAATAAGAAGCTTAAATCACTTTGGAACACAAGCTCTTACCTTGATTTTCTTCCTCTTTCTCTCTAGCCTCAAAAGCTTTACAAACTCACTCTCTCTTCCTTTTCTCTATGGTTGGCCGAAATATGCACAAGGGGAGGGAGAAAGTGTGTTTTAGTATTTTAGTCTTTATACTTCATCCTAGCCCTTGATCTAGCCAATGGTTGGGATTTCTCTACCTCTCATGTACACCATCCCTCCAACCATACCTCCCAACATACTCTCTTGCTTTAGGCCATCCCTTGTCATCATTCATGTCCAATTGGATTGGGACTAGATTTCTTCTAGTTCCCCAAGTCATCCACTCTTCCCTTTTCTCTAACTAAATCTATTCTTCTCCCTTATTTTTCATGTTGGCCGAAAATAATGAGAGGAAAGGAAGGAAAAATTATTTGTCACTCATTCCATAATTCACATAATTGAATTATGTGTAATCCCCCTTAATTTCTCAAGTTCTTGATTTATTCCACTAAGAATAATCCAATTATACATTTTCCTTTATTTCAATTTAATTCAAGTTTTTTTTGAATTAATTTTCCCATTTCCCTATTAATATGAATGTTTCAAAATTCACAAGATTCAAATTCATGAATATTCACCATTTTATTGAATTATTCAAATAATTACAATAAATTTTTTATGAATAAAATTTGGGGTGTTACAGTAAGGACTTTAGACCTCCCAAATTTGAAATAGGGACGTCTTGAGTCTCCACTTTATATGTCCCTTTTTTTAAAACAGGACATCTAAAGTCATTTGAATTTTAAATTTCCTGTAGATACTAAGGTCATCAATTACGGAAATAAACACAAGTTCCAGACGAAAATCCTCTGCAATAGTTTTGTTGAACACAAATGCTAGTTTTCTCCATTCTCTTTTTGGCTCTGGAATTTCCTTTTTTGACATCACCACACTTCCACCACTTTACTAGCTTTGTTCAAACTTCTTTTAGTCAAACTTTAGAATTCAAAAATCTATTTTTTTTACCCAGATGCATTGTACCAAATCTGATTGTGAAAAAAGGGAGGAAATTATATAATAATACTAATAATAAACAGACAAACATGTAATATTTGAGAAGTGATAAAGAGAGAGTTACCGAAATAAATAGGGGCACTGAAGGGCATGATGAGAGGGGGGAGGATGGTGAGAACACTGAAGGAAGAAGCTATTTGAATCTATAGAATGTGGGTCTCTCTCTGCAACTCCTCTCAGAGAAATTGAAAAATGTTGTGGGAGAGAGAGAGAGAGAGAGAGAGGAAGGAAAGAGTCCATTTATTTAATATAAGGGACGAGAGTCCCTTATATTCAACACAGCTCGTAAGGAAATTTTTAAATTACTTTAGACGTCCCAAATTAAAAAAGGGACATCTAAAGTGGAACTTTAGACGTCCCAAATTGAATTTGGGACGTCTAAAGTAAAGAAAAAAAAAGGTTCATTTTTTTACACTTTAAACGTCCCAATGTAAAAAAAAATGAACTTTTTTTTAACTTTAGATGTCCCAAATTCGATTTGGGATGTCTAAAGGGTGCCTTTAGGAGTCCCAATTTGTATTTGGGCTGCCTAAACTACCTAGTTCTCACACAGAATTACAAAAATATCAACGCCTATGTTTTAGATTTCCCTATTTTAAAAAGAGACGTCATTTGGATAGCAGAATCTATATTTTGTAGTAGTGCAATTACAACATTTTTTGTTAATAAAATTAATTAACGGTGTTCAGATTGGATGATTAAAAATACACTTGATAAAATTTAAAATAAAATAAAATCTTATATAAAATTAAGCATCGATAAGTATGCTTTTTGTATAATATACATTTCATAAAAGTAGAATAAGACTCCTTGTCCAAAAGTGGAAAGAAATTAGAGACCACAGACAAGTCCCTCACAATTTGTTTTAGTACATGCAGTGCTTATCAGCTTCATAGAAAGGTTCCAAAACTTGGAAGTCAAGCGGGAAGTATGGGCAATTCAATGTTTTGCCCACTTTGAAGCCAATATTACTCATTTCCTAAGCTAATTATTATTGCTTCTACCTCTACATCTCTTGTAGAAGAACCTGGACCACAAAATAGTCCTAGATTCATAATGCTTGCCTCTTCCTTACTCCACTCTCTATAAAGTTATATTTGTATTTTTTATCTTAAAAGTATATTATTAAAAATGTTGTCGCAATATTGTTATTTATTTTTATTGAAGAGTCATAATATTAATTTCATTTAAAATAAGTCTTATAATTGTACATTAATAAGACTCCTTCTAGTTCTCTATATAAGCCACTTATAGTTGAATACTTAAATCAAAGAGTTAGTTAAAATTGGTTAAAGGCAATAAATATATAAAAAAATGTAAGTTTTTTTAAATATAACTTTATGGAAATGGCCAGTGAGAGAGATAATAAGTGAGAAAACAGATATGATAAAATGAATGGAAAAAAAGAGTATACCATACATAAACTAATTGAGCGTACAAATGAAAATATCAAATTAAATTTTTAGATGAGCACAAAGTGTAACTCATAAGAAGGATTGGCTCCATCCTAAAAACTATACTATCTTTTTCAACATAAGATTTAGTTTTTTAGTACAAAGGCAGGAGGTATCTATCTCTTCTATAATACTCAGTAATGCCGTTAAAACCATTCCATGAGCGATTGTTTTTAGAGAAAATAGTTTTGTTTATATTGACGCAGTTAGTTATTCCGTTTATTTTAACACCAATAAATATCAATATCTATATTTATCACTCTCATTTAGCTATTATAATTATTTATGTATCTCTTTTATAATTCAATATGAATATTTTATATCCATAAATTATTAGTAGGCACCCATAATTCAAAGAGTTATAATAATAATAATTTAGCCTGTAAATCAAAGAGTTATCATAATCATAATTCAAATCAAATCTACAATAAGTGTAATTTCAAAGAATATAGTTGGCCCATTATTATATTAATACTTATATATATTAACATTGTCAATGTATTTCGTTTTGTGTTCTCTGTTATTCATTGTTAGTTATCTCAATTCTTCGTCTCTAATATCATGGCAAGTCGCCCTTATGAACTCGTTAGAGATATTAACAACTGCAAGAATACCTAGGCTATCATTGCTTGGGTTATCAGGAAGTGAACGATGACTAAAAAGATATCATCTTTTAATATATGGAAAGTAGACATGATTTTGGCCGACGAGGAGGTTTGTGATTCATGCCTACTTGATTATCGAGTTTTGGGTTTTTTGTGTTCTCCATGTTATGGCAGTCATATTCTTCATGCAAGGCTATAAGATTGAGGGTGCAGTGACACAAAAGGAGCACCTTCAAAGATTCATTCAACACACGGTAGAGGGGGAGGTCTACCGGTTAGAGAACTTTGAGGTTATGTCTAACGATGATGAATTCAAATTATGAAACCACTCTTAGAAGATTACTTTGCATGGTATAATATACTTTATTGAATTTGACGTGCTGGTAGCTCCAAATTCATTCAGCTTAACAAAGACATTGCCGCCCACACACCCTCAAACAAGGGATTGATTGGTTCATTTTGATTAGATACGCTTATAGCGTGATATATGCCTTTTGGATATGCCTATTTAAGTTTGATTTTATAATTTTTTGCCACTTATGAATATCCTGTGGTTAGAATATATACACTAGTACTAGATATATTTAATTCAACAATATGTATGCTGAAACGAACCCTTAGTTAGTTTGTGACAATTTATCATTTTGACTTTGAATTATGATAACTCTTTGATTTAAGGAGATGAAAAAATTTTTGCATCTTACTTTCTTGGGTGAGATCAACAATTTAATTTCAAATAATCACTTAAGAATCCTGATAACTCTGAATTACAATAACTCTTTGAGCCTTGATTTATGGGAATTAAAATTTTTATTCTTTTAAAATCACTCTTATATTTAATTAGAGTCATATTAATTTTAAATTAAAGGAATGTCATAAGCCAACAAAGATTAGTTTAGTTGGTAAGGAGCTGGCTTATAGCCCACAAGGTTGAAAGTTCAACTCTCATTGCCGATGTCAAAGCTTTGTTAGTGAGTAATCTGTAAGTACCTTTGTAAGCGTTTTTTGAACTTGGAGGCATGCCTTAGCCCTGGTGAGCTCCTGAAATCCAACTCACTTAAATTTTTATGTATATAAAAAAGAAGGAATGTAATAATGCTAATGAAATCTACCTATAAAGTAATATATCACTTCTCCATGGAGCGACAAACCTTCAATGAGCTTTTGACAATGTGTGGAAATAATTTATAATTTGAATTTGAATTGCTATTTAGTTTTAGCGATTTGATTGAGAAATAAAGGCAATACATTTACGCCTTTCAATATAAAAACATACGTGTCATTTAAAATAGATGATTATAAAATAATTACAGATTTATTATGATTACAAATAAATATTACTTATTATACATACAATATGCCCACCCATAAAGACTAAATTATATAATAAATATTACATACCTCACAAAGCAATGCTTTCAATCCATAAATTATCCTTCTATGTTTGTAGAAGTTTTGGAAGCTCAAAATGTTATATAAGAACTTCTTGGTACAACACACACACAGGTAGCAATACTTATTAACTTATATTTATGACAGGAAGAAGATAACATTTAATTTATCTGTTGTCACCAGAGTATAAAAAACCGGACCGGACTAGTCAGTTTGGCTTGGGAATTGGCCAACCGGTGGTCCACCCAGTTTGATGGTTGAACCGGTCTGATCGGTTCAACATTTTTTAATTAAAAAAAAATTAATTTAAATATTTTTTTATTAATTTTATTCAGAATTTTATATAAATAAACCTGAAATATTTACTTACTCACCGATCTAGCTCCAGTTTAACTCTGGTTTGACTCACTGACCCTTAACCCAGTACTCTGACTGGTTTAGTGTCTGATCCGATTTTCATTACCTTGATTGTCACTACATGATGTTTCTTAGGAATGGGATCGTAAATTAATGAACCTTTCTATTAAATAAATAAATTAATGAGAAATAATATTAATGTATACGAAGGGATGGTTAAATGTTTACAGTTTTCCAGACCATATCTATAAGGGAAAATATTATTTGCTGTAAAGTTAATATTATTTTCTTAAGTTTCATTTTACACATAATACAAAAAGATAACAACAATGATACAAAACCCAGAGTAGTTTCTGGAACGTTGTCTCAGCAAAATTAAGTCATTGACTTGACTTTAGTAAAACAAGTCGATTATTGATGCTTAGCTTGCATATTACTATTATTTTATATTATAAATAATTTTTGTGAGACTTGTCACTTGTGGGTGTGCTTTGCCCTTAATCTACGCGTTGGAATTGAAATTACTAATCAGTAAAGCTTAAAAAATTAGAATGATGGGGACATCCACTATAAATATAGTATAAAGATCTTATGATGTTGAAGTTTGACTAAACGATAATAAAACTTTGTTAATAATAATAATGTCAGTCACTTTAATTAGTTAAATGGTCCATTATCTGTCTAATGAAAAAGCCATTTTCAACTACTTCATTGTCTCAGGAAATTTCTTGAAGAAACCAGATTTAATTACATATGATGCATGAACTTGTTAATTTGTTGAAGGAATAAAATTTAGGTGATTTCAAATATCACCATTATTAAATGCGCTAACCTATAACAACATAGTATCATTTTTTACTCTCTCTCTCTCCCTCCCTCTTATTTGATATGGACATATATGAAAAAATATTTATTACTTATTGAAACTATATATTAAAGTGTTTTATTAAAAAGGACAAACATTAACTTCTTCCTTTTTTTGGAATGAGTAAGTTGGATCGATCTCATGACCTCCCACTTAAAAGAGAATTCTTATGCTACTAGGCCATAAGACTTTGACAACAAACATTAACTTCTATAAGTTGTCTTGTAATAGGGATGAGGGGGATTACCTGGATTAGTTTATTGATTTTTAATAAATGGAATTTATTTATTCAAAAAGTTTTGGTGCACTCTCAACATATTAATCATGAATATAATTGTTCTTTGATGAAGCATTACGTAGTTTCCATTTTCCAAGTGTGCTAGAGGTGAATGCACCTATATTTATATGTTGATTTGCCCATGGTGGGTTATATTGATTGCAAGTGTTAAGATCCTTTATCTAACTTCTCTTAAATTTTGGGGGGCCATATTGGTAGAGTTACTTACATTTAATACTTGATATTATCTCGAATATGATTATATCTAATTGGAGAACATCAGTGCACTAGCAAAAATAATAATAAAATTAAAATTTTTAAGAAATCATACTCACATGGTCTTAAATGTAAGTCTCATTTATCTAATTTGGAGATATTAAGTAAACTGAATAAATTTCTTAATTATAATAATTATAATATGATCTTTCTAAAATAATTTTTTACAACATTAGATCATATATCAGTTTATAAATTAGGTAAATTAGTTTGAAGAAAAATTATAAATATAAAAGATAAAATGAAAAAATATCTTACATTTAGGATTGAAATTCACCCTCAAACTATATCCTACATTTAGAATTTGAGAATTATTTATACATTGCTTCTTTAATAAGTCTCCAAATATAATTAATTAATATAACAAAAAATTTCACTTCTCATAATTATGTGATAGGAAATTACTAACTATTATAAATGTCATGTTATTAAAGTTGAGGTCTTATCTGTCAACACCCGTTTCCATTTCGATAATCAAAGAGTAATAACTACGGAATTCAATGGGCATACAGAAAAGTACAATTATACTGATAAAATATTCATTTACAATCCCAACGTCATTCGTTTACAATTTCAATATTGTTCGCCGACGGAAACGGAAAATACAGCGGAAGTCTTAATATTTACACTTTTCACCGAAATAGCACAAAATAGACTAATTATGACCACGATCTTTTCCTCGCCTCGAGACACGCGTCGATCACTTTCCGGCGTCTACTTCTTTTCCCTTTGTCTCACTGGTACCCACTGAGGTGTTTGTTTAAAAATAGGGTGAGATTCCGAAGAATCCCCGTAGAGACATAATATCGTTCATAGAAAATGCGAAAAGTAAATATGTCATGCGCCAAGGTATGCACAAATTAATGAACAATATAAACACATCATCGTCATGTATACATGAGTAGGGCCCAGCCCCACAATCTACACCGGTTGGACTTCTACCAACTCCCAGTGTAAGTGCACCTCTGGCACTAACAGCCTCTTTCTAGGCAAATCATGTTATTAATAAAGTGCATTTACAAAACAATGGCATCCACACAATCACATAACTTATGGAATAGTGTATGAAGGATAATGTCCCTACCTCAAAGCTTTATAATCCTCTTTTAAATGTGCCTCGAAGAACGTGTCGTATCCGGCCTCCAAATCGGTCCTAAAATATTAAATGTACCAGAAATAGGTCATAACCTATCCAAGTATCATTTTAGACTCTTCCATAGTGTTTATTGTGGTTATATTAGTCTATGATGAAAATTTACAAAAATACCCCCGGGAACCCGGCCCGGCCCCGCCGTACCCGGCCCGATGGCACGTTTTCCCAAAATTTTGACTAGGGCTATTCTGACTTATTTTCGTCCAAGGAATCCATTTCCGGCCTCGAAATTGCCAAATTCATGGTCAAATTACGAAAATACCCTGACAGCCCCTATTTAGTGATTTCAGTGGCGTTTTCGTAAATATGCTTTTTCGGCCTCTACCGAAAAAGTGCCCAACTGTAACCCCACCTATTTTTGCCCACTGAGTCCAATGGAACCATTTATTTTATGAAAATCCAACTCCTACTACCAGATCTGGTTCTGGCCGAAATATTAGGGAAAAAATGGAAAAATGAAGTTTTGTGTTCTAGTTCCAAAACTTGTACTTTTTCACTTCTAACCCTTGATTAACTCATTTAAACACTTCTTAACCTGATTCAAAGAAATTTGGGCAGCATAACCCCTTAGGATTAAGACTTTCCAAATTTACTACCTTAACAATACAACAAAATCCAACCATAATCATCAACAACAACCACATCTAACATAATCTTAGGATTTGTGAAGTTACCTTCTTGAGTTCTTTTTCTTCCTCTAGAAGTTCTCCACTCTCCTTCTCTTTGGCTCAAGATTTTCTTGCTAATCCATGGAATTTATGGAAAGGAAGAGATTAGAGAAGAGATTTATGGAAGATTAGAAGAAGAAACCTTTAAGAAATCTTAGCTTACCTTGGATCTTACTTCTTTTTGCTCTCTAAATCTCCAAGAGCTCCCAAAAATCACTCTCTCTCTCTCTCTTTTCTCTTCTTGTGCGTGAATGGCATGAAAGGAGGAAGAATTTTATGTACTACTTGTCTTCTCTCATCTTTAATCTTAACCCTTGATCTAGCCAATGGTCAAGATTTTTCCACCTTTCATGAACACTTTAATTGCCCTCATGACACCTTGCATTATGCCATACTTTGTGATCATGAGTGTACTTGGGTCTTATCTCTTCATATGTTCATGACACTTGGCATTTTAATTTCATTAATCAATTTCTAACACTTTTCATTTTCAATTTTCGGAATAATGCCAATTCTGGCAGATTTTCTGCCTTAACTTTGAAAAATCATAACTAATTTTGTAGACATCGTTTCGAGGCGATTCCAAAGCCTATGAAACCCTTATTGAGTCTAGTTTCAAGGAAAAATATGGAATTTTACTGTAAATGATCATCCCATTCCCAGATTTTACATACTTGATCACTGCTCCAGAAATTAGTCAATTTCGCTGGGCAAACTTCAAAAATTCATATCTTTTTGTACATAGCTTCAATTAAGTCATATGACCTATCAAATTAAATCTTAGGATGTCTAATTTTACCCTATAAAATTTCATAATTTTTGGTCATCATTTGGTCTTCCAAAACTATATGACAATCTCCCTGCCTCGCAGGCGATTTCACTGAAAACACTATTCAACCTTAAATTTTCAATATTTATTTCTTTTAGCCTTAAATATTCACCATTTCATTGAATATATATAATAATTATAATATATTCTTGGTGAATAAAATTTAGAATGTTACATTATCCAATATATAAGCTGTTTTCTTTTAACCTTGAAACAATATATAAGCTTAATACTTAAAACTAAGTCTATAATTACTCTGATAATTTAGACCTTTACGAATTTTATATATTAAACTCATTTCTCCCATGGATCAGACCCCACTTAAAGAAAACTTTAATCAAAAGCAAAAGTCACACACAATTTGCTTTAATTTGTATTCTATTTTAAAATATTTTGGAGGGGCTTAAGTAGGAGTACTCTCTTCGGTCCATAATATAGGGTACCCATAGAAGAAATGCATGCTCCATAATATAGGATACTTGCAGTTTAATTAATGCATTTTTTCCTATTTTACCTCTGTGATTAATACTCATTTTCCAACTTTACCCACTTCCTCTCTCTAAAATAAAAGGTCCAATGTAAATATAATGATAAATAGTGGCTCTTATCTCTCCTCACAACCATCATTTCCCATACAAATGTTTTTATAAAATGACTTTCTCTCTCATTTGATAAAAAACAAAATGACACTCTCTCCCCCATAAATGCCTTTTTGGGTTGAATAAACCTCATAAGATTGAAAAAGCATATGGATGTGAGAGAATATAAAGTGGGAAAAAAATTTTCACCATTTTTCAAACACATTTCTTAATAAGGGTAAAAGTGAAAAAAAAATTTATATTTTAGGACATATTAAATAACTTAGGGAAAATCCCAGATAAATACCTTTTGAATTAACAAAACCCCCAAAAGTCTATTAACACTTCAAAAAGACTTAAAGGTACCAAGTAACAAATTGGGTTTTTCAAGTTTTGACACATTTATCATTTTACCCCTCAATTTTTTTTTTAAAATAACAGTGGTGCCCCCGCAGGAGCACCACAGCCGGCCGGCCGCCGCCGCCAGGGTGGCCGGCCGCCCAGGACCCTCGACGGCCGAAGCTCCGGTCGCCGGTGGTAGGAGCTCCGGCCGGTGGAAGCTTTTTTGGTGGGGAGGGGGGTTTTTTTTTTTTTGAAAAAAAGTTCCATAGAAATGGCAAGGGGTGGGATGGGTTATAAGGCAAGCATGGTGGCCACTGGGCCATCAAAGCTTCTTTATTATATATATGCATTATTAAATATGTATAATATAATTAAACGTGTAGTAGCTTTGACAAAGTCAGTAATGGCGTTAACAAATTCAATAATGGAAATAACAAGATTCGTAATGGTATTGACAAAACCGTTTGCTGTTGCATGTTTTCATCAGCATTTTTGCACAAAACGTTTTTGTCAAAACCATTACCATTCTTGTCAAAATCATTACTAAACTTGTCAATCTCATTGCTAAATTTGTTAAAATCATTTTATTTATATCATGAATATTTTCATAATGGAATTGTCAAAACTATTACAATTCTTGTCAATCTCATTACTAAACTTGTCAATCTCATTATTGAATTTGTTAAAATCCTTTTATTTATATTATGAATATTTTCATAATGGAATTGTCAAAACTATTACAATTCTTGTCAATCTCATTACTAAACTTGTCAATCTCATTACTGAATTTGTTAAAATCATTTTATTTATATTATGAATGTTTTCATAATGGAATCTCATAATGAGATTGTCAAAACCATTACAATTCTTGTAAATTTCATTACTAAACTTGTTAATATAAATAAAAGGATTTTAACAAATTCAGTAATGAGATTGACAAGTTTAGTAATGAGATTGACAAGAATTGTAATGGCTTTGACAATTCCATTATGAAAACATTCATAATATAAATAAAATGATTTTAACAAATTCAGTAATGAGATTGACAAGATTTGTAATAGTTTTGATAATCCCATTATGAGATTCCATTATGAAAACATTCATAATATAAATAAAATGATTTTAACAAATTTAGTAATGAGATTGACAAATTTAGTAATGATTTTGACAAGAATGGTAATGGTTTTGACAAAAACGTTTTGTGCAAAAATGCTGATGAAAACATGCAACAGCAAACGGTTTTGTCAATACCATTACGAATACTGTTATTTCCATTATTGAATTTGTCAACGCCATTACTGACTTTGTCAAAGCTACTACACGTTTAATTATATTATACATATTTAATAATGCATATATATAACAAAGAAGCTTTGATGGCCCAGTGGCCACCATGCTTGCCTTGTAAAGGGGTGGGATGGGTTTGATCCCACTCCTTACCATTTCTATGAAACTTTTTTTCACAAAAAAAAAACCCCTCCCCACCAAAAAAGCTTCCACCGGCCGGAGCTCCTACCACCTGCGACCGGAGCTCCGGCCGTCGGGGGTCCTGCCTCGGTGGCCGGCCGGCTGTGGTGCTCCGACGGGGGCACCACTGTTATTTTAAAAAAAAATTGAGGGGTAAAATGGTAAATGTGTCAAAACTTGAAAAACCCAATTTGGTACTTGGTACCTTTACGTCTTTTTAAAGTATTAATAGACTTTTGGGGGTTTTGTTAATTCAAAAGGTATTTATTTGGGATTTTCCCAATAACTTAACTATCATTTTTTATTTCCCGTAAATTAGTTAATGTGCAATATATTATGGAACAAAGGGAATATATGCATGTAATTTTTTTTTCCTTTTGATTTAATGATTAATTTGCTTTATTCTCTACAACTCCACATGGCATGCCGTTCAATCTTTTGAATGGTAAGTACAATAAAAATATTTTGAGAAAAAAATATAAGGAAAAGTATTTTTATTGTGTTTTGTTAAGTTATAAAATGGTTTTTTGAACAAAAAAAAAAGTTATAAAATGGTTTCGTTAAGCGATACTTTCATATTTATGATTAAAAAAATTTTCTTTTTTTCATTCGTTTTTTTTTTCATTTTTATTTTATGCCAAATGAGATCATTCCTTACCACTGAAAATTAATAAATTTGGTCAGTTTCAAATACACACAAATATAAACATTATATAAATAAAAAAAAATGATATTTACTATTATTTTCTTTCAGACTTTAGGATATCTTGCATTTTAAATGCATGTACATTCCCCAAAAAAAACTTTACTAATCAAAATATTTTAATAAAAACCTTATAATAGAATTGTGCATGCCTACTTTAATTAATAAAAACTTTAGACTCTATTTGTTTTGAGGTGAGGGGAAGGGCAGGGAATGGGAGGGAGGGGAGGGATTTTGTTCCCCTCCCCTTAATTGGTAGGGAAAAAAATTTAGGAGGAGAGAGGAAATTTTTAAAATTTTTTCCTTCTCTCCCCTCAAAACCACCCCCCAAATTGGGGGGATTTGGAGAGGATGCTAAAAATATGTGTGCAATTGGGCTAAAATACTTCGGCCATTTTTATAATAACCCAAAAATCCCCTTACTCCTTTAATTCTCAATAGAAGCCATTCCAACATCTATGATCCCTGTATATTACCAACACAAACAGCATCCTGTCAATCTCGTTTTTGAACTTTCAAACTAAACAACTAGGTGATTATAATTTAGGACATAAAAATTTTATTTATATTTAAACTTTATTATACATTTAATAGAGTTTGGATAAAATCACTTATAATATAAGGGTAAAGTTGCCCATATAAAAATAATTTTCCTCCCCTCCCCTTCTGAACCAAATAAGGTAACATTAAAATCCCTCCCCTCCCCTTCCTTCTAATCAATCCAAATAAGATAATATTAAAATCCCTTCTATCCCCTCCCCTCAGTCGAACCAAACAAACCCTTATAGTTGGAGGAACTTATACCTATAATTAAGGTAATGGTAATGACTCAATAAAAAAATAATAGAAATTTAATTAAGAATCATGTTAAACTATAAAAACTTATCAATTAATCTTTTTAAAAAAATTATTTCATTTGATTTTGGTGGGCTTGTGAATTGCATGGAGTTTAAGGGAAAAGTCACTACTACAAAAGAGGGATTTAGTGTCACCCCTCTTGTGGCACTTCTTTCAATAGTTGTTTGTTTTTATAAAATATTCAGGAGCTATGGCGCTTATTATTATAAGCGTCATAACTAGTGTTAAACTTCTGTGGCACTTGCATAAACAAGTGTTACACAAGAGCTTTATTTTTGTAAAAAAAATAAAGTGCCAGCTATGGCGCTTCACAGGCAAGCGCCTTCCAAGGCCTTGTAAGAAATTAGAGGTAGGGTGTTGGAAGACACTTCCCTAGGAAGCGCCTTCCAAGGCCTTGTACTACATAAGTTTGGAAGACGCGTTTTCAAGCAATCTCTTTCCAAGGCCAAATTGTCCTATTTTTTTTTTTTGGAATTTAAGTAACATTGTTTGAGATTTATTAATCAACTCGAGGTATGGAGTAATTAAATTCATTGCTTGAATTCTAGAAATATAATATTTGAAAAATGAATGAAATGTAATTGAAAATTTACAAGAAAAATCCTAACACAAGATAAATGGAGCTAAATTGTATTTTTTTTTAATATATCAAATTATGTCTTATGAAGGAATAAGTACAAAATTTAAAAGTAGTAAATAATTACTAATATTGATTTGAGTTGAATACAAATATTTTTTTTATGAAAATTAGGATTTATCACTTGATTATTGGAATAAGGAGAAATTTACTCAAAATAGGATTTAAATTTTAAGGACTTAATTTCAAGTCAAGATTTCCACAAACAATTAATTTCTCACTAAAAGATTTTACTTGTCTATATATTTTGGAAGATGATTGAAATTAGCAAGATGAAACAAACAATTAATAAATAAAATTCCATGATTTAATTAAATAATAACAATGATAATTATAAAACAAAAGTGAGAGTGGCTGATGGTAAGGCGCCAAGGCCATATGAGGTTGGCGCCTGCCAAGGCCACTCATGTACCTTGGTACATGCCTGCCAAGGCCACAGTGGCCTTGGCGTGTGTGGCCTTAGGCAAGTGCCTTCCAAGGCCATGCCTTGGAAGGCCCTTTACTGGAAAACGCCTTCCAAAGCCGTCGGTGCATTTTTTTTTTAAAAAGTGTCCGCCTAGTTTTTTTTAAAATCAAAGGGAAGCAATGGTGCTGCATTTTTTAAAAAAAAAATTAAAGTGTCTGCCTAGTTTTTTTTTTTACTTTTTTGTAAAAAAAAATCAAAGGGGATTAATGGTGCTTGCCTAGCATGCGCTATTGCTTCCCTTAGCCTTGTATGGCGCTTGCTACAAGGTACTATAAAACAATTTGCCACCCCTCCATTATTGTCTTCTCGCTCATCCTCCAGCTCCCCATTTCCCAGAACTCCATTGGTCCCCCACTCTATTGGTCCATCACCTTTCCTTATCCATTCTCCCTTCTTCCTATATAATGCTTTGTCCCCACTCCTTCTTTCTATTTTGACGTTGCAATGGCGCCATTGTCCCCACTTCCTCTTTTCTTTGACGGCGGCAAGTAGAAGCTTCCTTAGCCCCCCCCCCCACTTTTTGTTTTTTCTCGTCTCCTCCTTGTGCACATTTTTTCATCATTTGGTTGCCACTTCCGTTGTAGTACAAACCTTCATCTCCCACGTGTTTTTTTTCTTCTTGTCTTGGCCAACTACAGAAGCTCACGAGCTTGTAAGTCTTTTTTTTAATACAGAAGCTTAAGTTCGTACGTTTTCTTCTTTTTTTTCTTTTAGTTAAAATTTGTCATGAATATTGTATGTGTGCTCATAATTTTTTTCAGGTATTCAATTGAAGTTTCAACTTTGTCTTCTTAAACTTCCTATACATTGTAAGTTTTTCAATTTTTTATCTTACAAATATAATAATACTAGTTTAATCATTTGTAGAAGTAACATGTATGGCTCAAGTTTAAGCAACTTAAATGCTGGAGTTCTTTTATACTTGATAGCTGAAGACACAATATTGCAAAGGGTACCTACAAGTTGGATGGTGGATCATTCTACAAATATAATAGTACTAGTTTAATCCTCCGTAGAAGTACATGTTGTCAATAGTTAAAAAAGTTGTTGTGAATGGCATTAATGAAAGAGTGCATCTGAAGGCCCCCACGTTTTCTATTTAGATCCTCTGGCATTTGGTTACCAAAGAACCGTCCAGATATGATGATTATATTAAATAAATAAGTGTATGATTACCTGATTTTGGCAAGGAATATTGATTACAGTATATTGTTAACCTTAATTGTTGAGGGAAGAAGTTTTTCTTGGTTTAGTTGCATTTTGTTAAAATGACAACAAAGCATTAATAGCTAAAATCAAACTTTTCAATTTCTTTGGCATATCATAGTAGCAAAATCATTGTTCAAAAAATTGGAAGTGTCTGAACTAGAATATTGCACTAAAAGAGGGGCTAACTGAGCTGCATATCTATTTGTTGTATCTTTTCAACTGAAAGTGTTGAAATGGTTAAAACTTAGGAGCTGTTCCAAACTCAAGATTTCACATGGAGACTAAATAGTAAACTTATTAATTGACAAATTTTTGTTTAATATAATACTGAAAGGATCATGGTAGGTTATTTTCTAGGTGGTCAAATGTGGAAGGTGCTCTTAAGAAGCTAGATCCTCCTAATGCCTTGAGGAAAGACTAGCTAGAAAATTTCCTTAGCAAAGTATGGTGTTGTAATAAGGGGAAAACACTAAAATATGCATTGTAAAGATGGAGTATTGTGATAATGTTTGACTTAAAATTCAAACTATTTAAGCATATCCATTATATAAAACAGTGCATTAAAGTTATCAATTCATTAGTCATAAAACACACTTTACTTCTAAACTAGGGTCTTCTCCCCATACGATGCATAGCCCGTGGTGCTCTGGTCGTTATATCTCGAGGTTAATACCATGGAGTTGTTGGTGGTGTGTTGTTTAGGGATTTGTGTTTTTTGGCTTTGTGTTTATAAGTGATTTCTGTAATATCCCAAAAAGTGATTAAGGGCTAATGACTTCAAAAGTGGATGTAATTATTGTTGAATAAACACTTTTGGAGAATGTGTGATGGGAATTTGGATATTTTAATGATTCCAATGGCTTCCTTGTGAAAATTCATGTGGGGAGAGTGTTTATTGTGAAGTTGGAACCATTGGGAACAATTGTGCAAAAGTTGAAAACTCTGTCCATTGAAACTCTGTACAGGGCAGCCAATTTGTATGGACGTTTTAAATAGGTCAATGGTGTCTAAAAATTCTGAAATTTTCCAGTATTAAATTTCACATGTCAAGCTTCAAAATGAACATATAATTTGTATCATTTTGATTTGTGACCTAAGAGTTTTGGATTTTTGAAGTTTGCCCAGCGAAATTAATTATTTTCTGGAACAGTATGCAAAGATTGAAATTCTGGGAATTTTGTGGTGATTTTCAGTAATGGCCAATATTTTTCCTATGAATAGGACTTAAATATCTTTCATTTGGCTTTGGAATCACCTCATTTCGATTTTTCTAGAATTAGTTATGATTTTTCAAAGTTGGGCAGAAAATCTGCCAGAAAATCCGAAAATGTGAAATTAGAAATTATGACATCATTATGTGGTAAGGTGACATCAACATGGAATTAAAAGCAATTCCATCATCTTCATCAGCCATTCCCGACTCATTCCAGAGAAGAAAAAAACGTGAAGAGAGCTTGGAGAAAAGAGAGAAAAAGAGGAAGAAATCTCGCAAGGTAAGCCGATTTCTCCGGCGATTTAGCTCCTAACGCGTATAACTCCGACTCTAAGCTACTCCTCTTTATTCTTTAAGGTTTTGAAGCAAATAATTTCTGGTTCAAAGAGGCTAGGGTTCAGCCAAATTTGGGAAAAGCTAGTGGGAGCTTGAGGTAACTTCCAAACTTTCGTATATTGCTTATTCTGGCTGCTGTGGGCAATTTAATCGGTGAAATTTCACCGGATTGCCATTGGTTTTAAAGTTTGGAAATGATATGGCCTAGGGGTTATGCTGCCCAAATTGGGTCTTAATGTTAGTTGTAACCTCATGTAATGGTTAATAAAGTGGTTAGGAGTAGAAAGGAACGCGTTTACGGAGCCGAAATCGTAAAACCCCGATTTTCCCCGGAAAACTCATAAATTTCGGCCAGCTCTAGAAATGGGTCTTAGAGTTGGATTTTCAATGATTTGATGGTTCCATTGAGTTCAGGGGCGAAAATTAGGTGGGGTTACAGTTGGTCACTTTTTCAGAAAAGGCCGAAAAAGCATGATTACGAAAACGCCCCTAAAACCCTTAAAGTGGGGCTGCCAAGGGTAAATTTGTAATTTAACATTGAATTTGATAATTCCGAGTACGGAAATGGATTCCTTGGGCGGAAATATGTAAGGATAGCCCAGATTAGAATTTCGGGAAAAGTGCAACCGGACCGGGTACGGCGGGCCCAGGCCGGGTCCCCAGGGGCATTTTTGTAAATTTTCATTATAGACTCATATGGAACCTATTCTAAGTGTTTGAAAGTAGGAATTTGGGGGTAGGAAATTAATCCACCATTCTTGATTTTGTTTATAGGCTTTGATATTTGCCGCCCTCGTGAGCCAACTGAGCCAGCAAACGTCAGGAAGGAACGAGGTAGTAACTTTTCTTTCGTACCATATGTGATGCATTGTATGTGTGTATTATCATTGATTTGTGATAAACTCGTATGCTGCGATATTATGAATATGTGTAAACACCGTCATACCAATAGTCCCTGAGTAGCTAACAACAGATCGGGCAAGGGTTGTATGCCCTCCCGGCGGAGAAAGGGGATGAGGATGAGGTGTGATATATGTGATTATGTGGGCCGAAAGGCTATTTGTGAAGGCCGACGGGCCATTTGTGAAAGCCAGATAGCTATATGAGCTATAAGGCTATGTGTATGCACTGCCACGCCAATAGTCCCTGAGTAGCTAACAACGGTTCGGGTTAGGACAGTGTGCCTTCCCGGCGGAGAAAGGGAATGAGGGTGGAGTGTGATTTGTGCTGCTGTTGTATGATGATTTTCTTACATGCTGTGTACTTGTATGTGGTATAAATGTTTTGTTACTACTGGGATTCTTTTGAATCTCACTCTTTCCTTTAACTAACCTTTCAGACAGGGCAAGTGGCTCTAAGGTGAAGCGTACGACCCGGAGTGGTTAGAACCCTATAGGGACTTTTACTTTTGGATGTGTTGGTTAAACCTGTTGGACAGGAATCTTGTAAATTATTTTTGGGCTGTATTTAGTAACAGATCATAGTCGTGTAATCCCTTATATGGGAATTAAAACCCCATAGTGAATGAATAGAACCCGGGGGTTGTCGGGATTACTATTAGATATTCTGATATGTTTAAATGTAAATTAACTGCATAGGTGATTATATTCCATAATTGAATTTGAGACCGGAATAGGAAAGAAGTTTTGAAAATTTTGTAAAGTTCCTATTATAAAGGGAGTTTTAAATGAGTTTTGAACTATTCGACGGTCTCTAAACCAATTTAATTAAGTAATATCGAATTATAATTATGCTAATTAAGGCAGGGGGTTACAATTTCTATATTCTTCCTTTCTGATCGATTCTAGGCCAAAACACATATTAATATATGTGCAATTAGATGTTATTATGTGTTTTCTAGTGTCGTTGGTGAGAAATGAGTTTTTTTTTTATATTAAATGGTCCTTATTCAAACTTGTTTATTGATAATTGTTTAATATACATTCGATTTAGAGATTGGTTAATTGATTGGAAAATATCACTAATAAATGGACAAAGCTTTTCATGTTGGGTGATGTAGTAAGATCTTATAATAAGATTTGGAGGCTGCTAAGTTTATTTGAAGTTCGTTCCACTCAAGAGAAAGTTTTGGTGTTCTTCAAGCCGATGACTCATCTATTGGCACCCCCTCGGTGTCCTTCCCCAACATATAATGATACTGGCTTTCCTAACGAAGGTTTGCATCAAGATGATCTTGGTGACAATTGAGCAGTTGTGAGTGCGTATTGTTCCTGTTTGAAAGATAGAGTGTATTGTTAGTGAATATGCTTTGGTAGAACCTATGATGTGGTGTTTGTCCTTGTCTTTGTGTCTTAGTTATCGACCTACCTCAGTGTCTTATGATGATGTAGAACTGAATGGGCATGATCGGCACCCGCCTATGTTGCACATTCTATTTCCTGTAAGTGTCATCAACTACCCCTTCCTTTAATATGCACTTCATTTGATTTCCCCTACCATTTATTTTGTTGTCATGATCAGTTGTTTGTATCCTTTATTATAGCTACACATATATGTTTTGCGATATACATGTGTCTCACCTGAAATTTGACAACGTTATTCTCATATTGACTTTTAGTTTCTTGAATTGTTTGATGTTGCGTATAGTTTGTACCTGCTCGGACTCCTGACCAACCCTACAATGTCTGAGCATACATGTAAAGCATTCGGTTGTTTGATTTTGTAGCTTTAGATATATATATTTTGTGCATCACCGAGTGAAGGATGGGTTTCATGTTACCTCTTAAGTACGGTGGGCTTGTTTTCTCCTTGACAGTTCTGTATAGCAACATGCTTTCATATGCATTCACAAGACTACAACCGGGAGCTCCATTTTATCATTCTTGTTGTTAAATATTTGAGTCGTACAGTTTCCAAATAACACTACATTAACTGCAACATTGCTGAAAAACAATTCCCCCAATCAATTGTCTAATTGCAAGATCATTATACCATACATTGATACATATTACCTAATTGCCACCCAAAAGTATCAATGCAAAACCAAGCAAAAAAATGTGTGCAATGGCGAGAATTTAAGGGCAGTGTAGACGATATAATAATAGCGAGACATGACTCTGAATGGATAGTACTCTTTATATGCCAAGGTGAGATTCAGTCGTTGGAAGGTCTGGGATTGTCTTCATTGTTCTTCCAAATCTCCAATAGCTCGAAGGAACCCTATGACATCTAGATAATGGTTTGGTCGTAATTTAGGACTGCAAGCATTAAAAGCAAATGTGACATTCACCTTTCATTATATACTTTGATTCCAATTTCGTATTGTCAAGAGCTTGCCAATTAGTTCTTCATTTTCTATAGTGAAATTTGCAATCCTTTTTACAGGGACAAAGTTGAATGTATCAATTGGTATTTCCAAATCGGATTCTTGGAAAAATGTCTTGCTGTGAAATCTGATCCTCTACGAGTGCGGCGTCACTTTATATTTGTCACTATTGTCAAGCAACTCAAGGTTTTGAAACTGGTAGATCTCACTGTCTTGAAGCTCCTTCATATAATGTTCCCTTAATCGCTTTTGAGTAACAAACCTTTCAATTGTGGTCCCCTACATATTATTCATAACATGATGTAAGTGACATTTTAGAAGTTAGTCCTAAATTAGCAAAACTTCATACTTGTCAAACATGTTTGTCCACCAGAATCAAGCCCACTTTCCAAGGATCATATGGGTGGAGAGAGAGGAGGAGAGGGTGGGAAAATTATAATTTTGGACAAAAGAAACCCAAAATTTACCCTCTTATTTTTTTAAATTTTGGATTCCCGCCCAAAATTTACTCTCTTATTTCTTTTAAATTTTGGATTCTCACCCAAAATTTAAATCACATCAACTCAAAAAGGTAGTTTACCCAGCCTCTCATTCCCTCCCCTCCCCTCAAACCAAACACCCTAAAAACATCGTAGTATTCTTAAAAATAAACATCATATATTATGTTTTTTTTTATAGTAGTGGGTGCTAAGGAGTTTAAGGGAAAAATTAATTTGAAAATTGAATATTACTATATTTTATATCGTTTTGTAATAAAAAATTATTGAACACTCATAATTGACAACTGTGAACTGTGAAGTCACGCAGACATAATTATTAATGTAATCTAAGTAATATAGTAATTTAATAATCATTAATTTCATATTCTGTAGCTTTCATGGGACAAAAATGAAATCTTTCGCAACAAATAGGTCAATTTTGTGCCACTTCATAGTGACGCAATGATGATTGTATCGAAACCGAATACACATGGGCCGTAATATCTCACTATTATTATCTTACTTTTGATTTTTATATTCATATATAAACTAAATTAGACAATTTTTTTCTGGCAAAAGAAAATACAATTTTTTTAATTTAACTAAAATTTCCCACCAAAACTGTTTTAGTCATCCCATTTTTAATTATACTTTATACCTTTTTGCAAAGTATGTGACTTTAATTATTTTTACCAGAAATTATAATATAATATGAAAATTATAACAAAATATAATCATATTTTAGACTTTTTGCAAAGCATGTAACCTACTTTAATTTTACTAAAATATAAAGATGTTTTATCTTTAAATTTTTTTAATGAAAAAATTATATAAACTTTTCTTGAATTCGATTGAAATTACATAAATATCTTTTATATTTTTAAAGATGAATTGAATGTATTTTAAGGATATAAGTAATTAGACAAGTACAAATTTTTCTGTGCTAAAAGATATTTTGATAATTTATAAATTTTAACAGAAGTTTTTTAATAAATTGTACAATTTTATAAAACTCAGGAATATATATTAGTTTTAAATTTTCATATTTATATAATTTTATTCAAATTTAAAATATATACATACTCTAATAAACACACCCCCAAGCATATTATCCCTTGTTTATTATTATTATTTTATGTTTTGGCTTGTGGTCCTTAGTTTTTGTGTGAGGAATAACTTGTTTTCTTTTTTTTTTTTTGGATACACAAAGGAGAAATTTCTCAAAAAAGTCAACCTACATCATTAGGAATACACATATCCAACTCCAAAACAGCTGCTAACTCCGCTGTTGAATACAATATTGGGTGAAATCCCGTTACAATTGATAACGCCTCTTTTGCAAGATAGTCGGCTACTCGATTTACATTTCTAGGAATGAAATACAATTCTATTCTCCATTCACGTTGCACCATCAAACGAATTTCTTCTATGATAGTAGCATCTGGATGATTTCGGCAGTTCCCACTATTAATCAAATTAAGGACTTCTTGTGCATCCGATTCTAATACCACTCTACGCTTTCCTTGATCCCAAGTTGTCTTCAAACCCAGAAGAATACCCCATAGTTTAGCAGAAACATGATCCCCAACTTCCAATTTATGCATGAAGGCCATGATAAATTTCCCATTAGCCTCTCGAATAACTCCTCCGCACCCAGCACCCGTGTGCCTTGCAAATGCTCCGTTGACGTTGACTTTAGTCTATCTCTCATCTGGCATCATCCATGTAGCCCCCCTATCTGTTACTTTTGTGCCTTGTAAGTTGATCCCGGCTAATTTTTTACTTTCCTTCTTCATGCTGGATAGAATTGCATGAGCACGATTTCTCAGGCTCTCATTGCTATCATTCTTATGCTCAAATAAACGTCCATTTCTCCTTTTCCAGAATAACCAACATAACGTTGCAAACTAGTCACCCCACTCTGGGCATCGAACATTCATATTCAACCATTCCTTTAGATTAAGATCAAAGAATAAGTGATCCCATGGTAATGTTATCGTTTCCATCCACAAGTGCTTGGTTTCAATGCAGTCTCGCAACACATGTGAAACTGTTTCTGGGGCTTTCTTACACCAACCACACACATCATCACCAGTCATACCTCTTCTACATCTTTCCACATTAGTCAGGATCTTATTGTGAGCAACGAGCCATATAAAGGTTTTACACCTAGGGATAACATTCAGCTTCCAGATCTTCTACCATAAGACTTCCTGGTTAACCGGTTTATTTGCAATCACTTGATATGCGGATTTGACAGAGAATTCTCCATTTCTTATGTGCTTCCATCTGACGTTCTGTCTTACTTGCTCAACTTCAGTACCCTCTTGCACAAATCTCCATGCCGCCTTTATCCCTGCCCATGTATTTGACCCCATCCTTTGGTGGTCTATTTTAGGAATTAGATTATTTCCACATTTATATTTGCTTCTAATAATTCTGACTCATAAATCATCTTTTTTCTTGATGAGATTCCATCCTAGTTTGGTCATAAATGCTTGGTTTTGGGTTTTAATATGTCTCAACCCCAAACCGCTATTAATCTTTGAATTACAAACCGTGTCCCATGATACAAGATGATTTTTCCGCTTTTCCTGTGTTGTGCCCCACAAAAAACTCTGATTCTGCCGATCAATCATATCACACGAGCTGATAGGAAGAGAGGCTGTTTGCATTGTATATGATGGAATAGCTGATGTGACTGACCCTACTAAAGTAGCACGGCCAACTAGAGATAATAAATTTGCTTTCCAACTAGATAACCTCTTCTTCACTTTATCTACTACCTCACTGAAGCTCTCTTTCGTCACCCTTTTATGATGCAAAGGAACTCCCAAATGTTTACCTAGATCTGTCGCCATTTGGAAACCCAGAATGTTGCTTAGCTCAGCACGTCTATTATGATTCACGTTCCTAGAGAAGAAAACTCTAGTCTTCATAGCATTGACTTTTAAACCTGAACTTGCACAAAATTCTTCAAGACAATTCTTAATTTCATATGCCTGAAAAACATAAGCTTGACCAAACAATATAATATCATCAGCAAAAAGTAAGTGAGAAATAGGTGGCCCATTCTTACATAACCTGGTAGGAATCCATGTTTTTGTCTCCATCCTATCTTGGATCAGGTGCGCTAGTCGTTCCATACAAATCACGAATAGATATGGAGATATAGGGTCCCCGTGTCTAACTCCACGGGAAGTTTTAAACATATCAGTTTTTTCTCCATTCCATAATAGTTGCATTAACGGTGTCGTAACACAATTAAAAATAATTCTGACCAGATTAGAAGGAAATGAAATATCATTTAAACATTGTTCCAAAAAACTCCAGTTAACTCTGTCATAAGCCTTCTCCAAATCAATCTTGATAGCCATGTACCCTCTTTTACCATGCATATTTCTCATAGAGTAAACAACCTCCTGCGCTGCAATAATATTGTCAGAGCTGTGTCTACCTGGAACAAAACTGCATTGATTAGGGCTAATAATTTTAGGAAGGACAGCCCTAATCCGGTTGTCAATCACTTTGGTAAGGACCTTGAAAATCACATTACATAAACTAATTGGACACAGATCCTTTAACTCCTCAGGAGATTCCTTTTTAGGAATAAGAACTAGAAAAGTATTATTGATACTACAATCTCTTCCGGATGTAGCCAAAGTTTTTTGACAAATCTATAAATGGAAACATCAACATGTTTCCATTGACTCTGGTAAAAGAGAGCATTAAAACCATCCGATCCCGGCGCTTTCAACGCTCCCATATTAAAGATCGCCTCCTTCACTTCTTCATCCTGTATTTGCTTTCCTAGGAGATAAATATCATCATCTTCAATTCTTGGATATGAAGTCTGACAATTAATTTTCTCCCTCTGAATTCCTTCATCCGTAAACAAATCAGCAAAATAAGAAGTAGCCATCTCTTTAATTCTCTGCGCTTCATATACCCATTCTCCATCATTATTCCGAATAGCTCCAACAAAATTTCTTTTTCTTCTTCCATTAGCTCGAGCATAAAAATATTTTGTATTTCTATCTCCATTCACCGACCATTCTGTATGAGCTTTTTACGCCCACAATAAAGATTCCTGTAAAAGAACACCCTCCAGTTTGCCCCACAAGTTTTTTTTGAAGATTTTGGAGTTCTAATGATAGGCCATAATGTTTCTTAGCCTTGTTGATTCCACTAAGACGTCTCATTAAATCTCATCTCCTCTTATCGTATGTCCGAAAACTTTCTTGTTCCAACTTTTACAATCTTCAGTAAATATAGTAATCGCCTCCTTCCATTCTTTATCTCTCCTCCAATTTTTCTTGACAAACTCTTCATGTAACACCCAAGCTGTGATAAACCGGAACGGTTTATTATTCTGCTTTGTCATTCGTAACCCTTCCAATCGCAGTAGAATAGGACGATGATCAGATTTATACCAAGGCAAGTGAGTTACACTTGCATCCGGAAATAGTTCCATCCAATCATTAGATCCAAGAACAAGATCAATTCTGCTATGTGATTCCATTCTATGCCATGTGAATTCTGGTCCATTAAATCCGAGATCATTCAGAGCGGTTGCATCAACAAAATTAATAAACTCTTTATTAGGACCCCTATTCTCACCCACAAACCGTCATTCGTCCGTTGTCAAAGTAGCATTAAAATCTCCACCAAGAGCCCATGGCACATGAATCTGTTCGCTCAACTCGAATAATTTCTGCCACAATGTACATCTCTGCATTAAATTAGGGCTAGCATAATAAGAGTCAATTCCCATGTTCTATGATCATACCCACAAATCCTCATATGCACAAACTGTGGATGCTTCACTAATACATCAACTCTTCCCACTTTTTCGGACCACAAACACCAAATCCCTCTTTTAAAACCTTCTGCATCAATAATTTGCACAAAATGAAATCCCAATTTACTAGCAATCTTGTTTGCTCTATTCTCACTGCATCTAGTTTCAAAAATAGCCATAAAATCCACATTATGGAATCGTGATATTTCCCTAATTAGATTAGGAAAGAAACGAGCTCCTGTGCCCCGTGTATTCCATAAAAGGAAATTCATTTAGACAGATTAACATTTTTTGGGGTAGAATCCCCTATCAAAACATCCTCATCTTCTCTAACCATCCCACCTTAACACATTGTTACTACAAAAAGACCATTATCTTGATCCATAATGACCATACCTTTATCTATGATGTAGTTTCCTTTTTTCCATTTCAATAGCCTGCATCGTCCCCTTTTCCCATCTCCATGCTTTTAATTTTTGTTCCATCAACCTGTGATTCTTTGTTATTCTTCAAAATTTCACTAGGCTTGTCTATCAACATAGAAAATGGATTTTGTGAGAAAATATTGCTTTTATCCTGGTCCCTACTCTCTCCCCTTTTTTTCGTAACCTTCGTCGAAACTTTTCCTCTAGCCACGTTCATTTTTTCTCGTGCACGTCTCTTAATACCAGTCAGTCTTTTTTCTCCTACTAGAACCCACCTATGTTCTGTACCAGTCTTTTTACTATCCACACCAATTTGACGCCTATCTTCATTCACTCCATCACTCACGTCCTTCCTTTCTACCGTCTGCCCTTTATCCTTTGCACCAATCTGGTCATTTTTCTTCTGAGGACCCTTCTGACTTATATCCCCTTTTTTACCTCCTGGATTAGAACTTGATTCAACCAAATCCATTTTATTAATATTCCTACTGCTATCACATCTTACCAACATTTGTGGCCCAAAAATGCCTCCCTTTAATTCGCTCTTCTCAGTATCCCCTATATTCTTACTCGGATTATCCATCTCCTTATCAGAGGATTTTCTTGGCACATTATCCAGACGAGTCTCCCTATTTTCCTTCATTTGAACAGGATTTTTAATATGACATATCCCTATATGATGTCCATACTGCCCATAATGAAAACAAACAAGATGTAATCCCTCATACTCAATCTTTCTGCCCTCACCAAAATGGTTAAAGAAAGGCAATAAAGGTTTTTGCAAATCTAATTCCACACAAATCCTAGAAAAACCTGCTTTCTCTAAAAAAGCAGTAGTTCTATCAATTTTTAGAGTTTTTCCCACCAGGTTTCCAAGACTTCTTAAAGATTCTACACTATAAAGTTCCGCAGGTAAATCTGGAAATCTAATCCATGCTGCTATTTTCTTCTGGTGATCTACTTTCCACGAATTAAAATTTGGTCGCCAATGTTGTACCATCAAATAATGGTCAGCAATCATCCAAGGTCCTTCCAACAGAGCGTAATCTCTATCCTCTCTTGTAGAAAATGAAACAATAAAATAACCATTGCTTAAAGGAGTAACTTTCATCGGTCTCTTAGGATTCCACATTCTTTCCATTCTCTGTCTCATAAAACCCACTCTAAATTACTTCCCCAAAAGTTTAACAATTAGAGAATTTATATATGGTTTGCACCAAGCCTCATACTCTTCCTTAGTAAATTTCAGCTTTGGATATTTCCCTCCTTGTTGTCAATTACCGCTTACTTTATCGCCATATTGATCTTCCTCTTCATCCTCCACATCCTCTGTCAAATTTTTACTACTTATTTTCGCAAAATAATCTTTCCATCCATTAAGAGCATCACATGTTGACATGTTTACTTCCAGGAATCCGGAATCTCCAAGACTCAACAATTTATCCCGGTACGTGAATTGAGTCCTCGGATTCTGGTTTCCATAAGCGACATCCTTTCCTTCCTTCCTTATTCCCGATTTCTCAGCCTTACTACTAAAACTCAGAGATTCCCCCCCCCCCCCCCCCCCACTTCTATTTTGATTCCAAACGCCCCTACTATCATTCCCCTTCCCTCTGCCACTCGCCCCAGTCTCTCTTTCTCCATTCTCCCTCATCTATGGTTCAAAATCTTACAACTCCACAAGAAGAATACCAAAATAGAAAGAACAGCTATGAAAAGAGAAAGAAAAAGAAATATGACCGAGAATGATAAACCAAAATCACTGGTGGAAGCAAAAATCAGAAATCAGAAAACAGAAGCAGAACGATGTCGCCAGAACTGCAGCAGCGAAGTGGAACAGCAGCGAAGCATATGACCAGCATCTCAGATCTGCAGCAGCGACGTGGAATAGCAGTGAAGCATATGACCAGCGTCTCAAATCTGGAACCGGAACAGCACCGTCAGAACCAAAGACAACGACCATTACAGACCGTTGCGAAAGCTCCTTCTCTCCTCGTCCCTTAACACTCTTTTTTTTAATTTATTACCGCTTATGGAATAACTTGTTTTCTCTAAAAGTTACGAGAAATGAAATTGGACATAACTACTTTTAGGAGCTGGCTAGAAAAGTGATACTTTAATGAAGATAATAAATGCTTTGCTTAATTAACTTGATTTATTTATGTATCATGATAATTGTGAGTCATGAGTTCTAATAGTAATAATACTAATTGAATCTCTGGAAAAAAAATACTAATTGAATCTATGGCAAAAAGAAAAAAAAATAATACTAATTGAATCACTCTTTTTTCATTGCTTAAAGTATTTTTTTATTGAGGGAAATCATTTCCGAAGCACGGTTATGTATAAAATGTAGACGTTTCTCCTAACACAAATTCAAATTTTGATTTGTCACGCAAAGAGGAATTAACCTCTTTTACTAGATTTTAAGGCCTTTCATTATTTGACTTGGGTTGATCGCACAACCTCACAAAATTGGAACTATCATTTATAAAACCCAATCTTGATATAGAGGCCCGAAGGGAGGCCCTTAAGCCCATATCTAGATTATCACAACCCCACAGAATTGGTGTTAACCATGGTAATGATCCCGGACTGAGTATTGAATCGGTCAGGATACTGAGTCAAGGGTCAGTGGTTTAGATCGGGGCCAACTCGGAAGTTAAACCAGGGTCAATTAAAAAAAATATATAAAAAATTTAAATATTCATCCATACCATTTAAAAAATTACGTAAGAGTTTTTTTCCAACCAATAGTCCAATATAACTTCTTCAACCTAATACCCACAAAAATATTCTTAAGTACATAAGAATTTTTCTCCAATCAATGCCAAAAATACTCCACAATCCTTTTAAAGTTCATTGAAAATTAAAAAATTTTAGGAAAATAATTTTTCTGAAAAAAAAAAGCCAAAAGTAAATTTTTTCTTTTTTAAAAAAAGTGGCAACCCATGACTCGGCCGGGTTGCACCGGTTCACCCCGGATTGACCGGGTCAACCCCAGGTCGGAACAATGACAATCTGCTAGTTGAACCGGATGGGCCAATTGGCTGGTTCGCCGGGTTCCGGTCCAAGTTCATGAACCATGGTGCTAACCCTTGAGGCTTTTAGGGAATACATTGTCAATAAGTTTTATAAAATAGAGTTCTTCTTCCATGGGATTTTTCTTCGACAACATAAGTCTTTTTTTTAGTAGGCCTAGGGTATCTACGACTGGTAGCGGTGACTAATATTGGAAATTGTGCCCAAAGGGCCAATCATTATACTTTGAACATTATTAATTTAATGAAATTTCTCTATTCTGTTATCATATTATTTGCATGTTAACTGTGATAATTGTATCCTTGGATAATTCATAAAGATTATCCTAAAATGTCCCTGGTCGGTTATCTATGCGAGAGTAGAGATGAAACAAGATCAGTATGACTTCGATAAGATATGGAGATACGAATCAAAGTCTTAGGCACTTGTAAGAGTACAAGGTGCAGGACTAACCCACTATGAGAAAGCTACATGGATCAAGCCATAAGCTTTTCTCATGTATAATCACGTCACAATGCCCTTTGACCTAAGGTCATCATGGATTCCTACATGAGAGTTGTTAAGCTTTGAACTAGTCAAAAGTCACCTTTAACCGGGTGATGATAAAGGCTACAATCGGACTTGGTGATTTTTCATGCAGAGGAATATGAATGATCAAGATGGAATTTGTCTCTCACATCACTAGAGAGATATTACTGGGCCCCTCAATGAGTAAGTCTGACAAATGTATGGCCATACTATAATGGAAAGAAGTTTCCATTTCTATTGTCAGACTATTCAGGAATCGAGAAAGTAATAGTCAGGAATAAGAGGTTGACATTATCCATGCCTCATCCTTGACCGATATACCGTGTGACAAAAGGGACGTGACATGGTTGTATGACAGGTTGCATCGTGTTAACGATCCTCATATGAATTGGGTAGTCATTATGTCTTGCTAGAGGCTGCTTGCGACTTATGGGTTAATACAATTATTGGCCCATTGCCAACTTCATATGGGCCTATAGAGTCGCACACAAGAATGGCCCAACATGAGATAATGTTTAATTAGGGTGGACGAATTTTATATATGTATGTATGTATGTATGTATGTATGTATGTATGTATGTATGTATGTATGTATGTATGTATTGTAATATAAAAAAAATTCCTTAATAATATTATATGGATATGTATTTTTGAAATACATATTATATATATATATATATTATTATATTATTATATTGTGTTAGTTTTAAATTTAATTTATTAAGATAAATTAAATCTAATAACTAACATGATAGAGATATGGTATCTCAGATTTAATTTATGAAGATAATTTAAATCAATGGCTCTTTATTTTGATTAAATAAATAGGTTAAATTAAAACTGTTGGACAGATTTAATTTAAACTGAATTTATTTAATTAGCTCATCAAGATAATTAATAGTTAATTAATTTCAAAATTAATGATGATTAATTTTGAAATTTGAAAATAGCCCTCATAAGTTATAAACTTGATAGAGCAGATATACTGAGATAGACATCAGAATTGAGAGCCGCAAGGGAAACCCTAGGAGACATTAGAGGCACTAGCACGCAGTCTCGGTTGGAGAGCATTCATTTAGATACCGGTAGAGGGAGCGGACCTGACGTGTTGGCTCCTAGAGATCGTGAAAACCCTGAATCATCAAAAAGGTATGAATCCTTCCAACTTGGTTTAAACACCGTTGATAGATCCTCGATTAAGATCGGTGAAAATTTTTAAAATTATTCTGCTGTGCCTGCCGATCCTAACAGTGGCATCAGAGCCAGGTCAATTGTGCGTTTAAATTGAGTTTTCTTATACATGTGATATATATAGGATGTGTACGTATGTTTATAAGAAACATTCGAATATGCATGTGATTTGGTTAATGCGAAACGAAATTATTTAGAAAGATGTGATCTTGTAATTCCGCTGATTTTCATTTTCGTTTGAATTGAATCTTGAAATTTTTTCGTTTTCGGTTTTGAAACATGTATGTGATTCTCATTTTGGAACAACCATGAAATCGATTCCGAACATGTATATCTTGAAACATGTATGTGATTTTCATTTTCGAACAAGCATGAAATTGGGTTGGGTACCTGAGATCATAGCTGGCGGCAATCAAATCAGGTCTAGGTTCGGATATCTATTCGGGTAATAGGGATCCGAACTATGGGGAAGACAATCTGGATCACAAGCGTTCTGGGCCATTGTTGTTTTTGTTTTGAAAAATTGGGTCCAAAATTTAAAAATTTAAAATTTTTAAATTTTTCTTTTAAAAGGAATATGCCTTTTTCAAAAGGGTATTAGCGGTATCAAAATAATGTCAGCGGTATCAGAGGACAATGGAATCAGCACAAGTGAAGGAGGTACCAGTGTCCAGTCAACGGTATCAGGGGGACTAGTGCGCTGGATAAAAGAATCAATGCACGCAATGATGGTATCAGAATACCAGTAGTACCAATTCTGATAATGGTATCAGAATTGATATTATGATGCACAGTAGTTTGTAAATTGCGTGATGTCTCTAGTTTCCCATAACTACTGTAAATATCTAATGTATGTTATATTTAACATATTCGTGTACCAAAATTATTATGAAACGATGAGAATACCCTTGCATCTATAAGGGAATTTATTTTTCCTTATTTTATTATCAGAATGATGCGTACAAGGAAAGGAGATTATGACCAAACGGGGAGGTTAGCCCTGACTCTACACACCAAATATGGAACGAGATGGCACAACAACAACATGTGTTAAATGATCTGAGAGATGAGCTACGTGAGTTACGAAGGAGACAGGGAAGATTAGAACATCTTGAACGGCACGTAGGTGAATATAGTTCATTTGCGTAACTTCATCAGGAGCTGCCAATCACATTCATTTATGAAATGAATGTCTTCCAAACATGGGTGAAACGATTTGAGAAACAACAACCTTCTACTTTTCGTGGGAGATTTGATCCCCTACAAGCAGAAGAATGGTTATCCGCATTGGAGCAAATTTTCACAAGGCTGATGTGCTCTAATGACATTAAAGTCCAGCTAGCTGTTCGCAAACTAGAAGGAGAGGCGGATATATGGTGGAGGAATACAATATTGACTCTACAGGCATGGAATATTCCAGCAACATGGGAAATATTTCAGGGGAAATTTAATGAAAGATATTTCTCTCAATCAAACAAGCTAGCAAAAGAGGCGGAATTCCTCAACATACGATAGGATAATGAAGAGAGCTTCGATGAGTACCTGGCACGTTATGTCCGATTGTCTCGGTATTCCTCGTACCTAAGACATCAGGACGATGAGGAGTGGAGCTCCGATATTCTAATACGAGGGTTGAATCTAGAACTGAGAAAGAAATTTTCTAAACACTTTACAGTGTTCGCCAAGGCGGTTGAAGAAAGTCAACTCGCTGAGAACGACTTGTTGAGCTTGTACCCCAACAGAAGTGGCAACTACAAGGATGTGTTTGGTAGTGGGAGTTCTTCCTAAAAATGTAAGAATCAGGAAGTTCCCTCTGGAAGCAATGACAAAAAGATCCTCGGGATGATAGCGGTAGCAAGCAAAAAGCGGTATCGGGATGATAGCATTGCAGCCAACCACATGGTAATGAACCATGTCCGATCAGGTTACAGATTTACTATAACTGCCAAAAGCCGGGTCATCTTGCTAGGGATTGGCCACAGAAACAGCAACAAGAAGAGTTTAGACGTGGAGCCCAAAGCGTGGCTCATGTGATAATTCAGGGGGAAGCTAGAAACTCCCCTGAACTTATCCAAGGTAAGATTTCTTTTAATCATAAATTAATGCATGGTTTGAGTTTTAATTACTTCTCGTTATATATACTCCTTAGTAATGTTTGATATTTGATTAAATTGGGGAAGCTAGTCCTCAATGAAAACAAAATAGAGAAAATAAAAGATAAGACAGTGATTAGTAAATCCCTAGATCCTTCCGAATGAAATGAGTGGACAATAGCCCTAATTGAGTTGAAATGATTTTGAACCTCTATGAAATTGAGGTTGAGTTGTGATTGAGAGAACTATATCGGAGGATCAAACTTAGTAGTTGAATTGACTCCTCAGTCATTAGATATGGCCTAAATCATTCAAGGTATTAGAATGTAACAAATGATAGTAGGGAATCGTGTTTTGACAGCTTGGTAGGCTGACGAATTCTCTGGAATCTGTTCCGGTGTATATGAATGGGCTACCCTAGAAAGGGTAGTAGAATTGGTGAGTATGCATAGATTCCCAAACAAATAGAAGGTGCCTACACCTACAGGTGTCAAGATTATCACAGTTGATATAGGTATGAATGGCATAATGAATGCCAAGGGACCTGAATCACCAGTGGACTTGATTGTCTACTGTTGCAGGGCTACATAGCTTAGTAGTAATCAATGAAATCTGGTTAGTTAATGACCTATTGGTGAACTCATAGAGTAAAATGACACGTGAGTAATAATTATGAATAGAATAGAACATGGTGAGGGGAAAAACAACTCTATGCCAAGTCGAGTAAATGCGAGTTATGACTTTCAGAGGTAATATGTCTGGGCCAAGTAGTCTCATGGCAGGGGATCCTAATGGACCCTAGTAAAGTGGAAGCAGAACTAAATTGAGAATGCCGAAAATTGTGATTATGATACACAGATATTCCTTGTGAGTCCACCTTTGACCCCGAGACAGATGTCTCCAGGCCAGGTGATCTGGTATCAATAAGTAGGGTCCAGTCAAATATTGGGGGTGTGAGTCCTCGACCCTGAGGCAGGTGCCTCCAGGCCAGGTGATCTAGTATCAGTAAGTGGGGTCCAATTAGAGATTGGGGATATGACAATAAAAAGAATGATATGTTCATATCGAAATTTCCTAGAACTCAACATTATGCATGGGATGATGATTATGAGAGGAGCTTTAGAGAGCTGATGATGAAAATTTATTGAAGTATCAATGTTGATAATCTCAGATCCATAGTGGGCCTTTGTTGTCTTCACTAATGCTAGATGGCATGGATTGGGAAGGGAACTGAATCCCCATATGTAAACAGGCATAGATTGAGATGAAAATTGATGCGAGCCGAGTGAGGGCGTACGCATCTCGTCAGCTGAAGCTTCTGGAATTGAACTATTCCATCCATAATCTTGAGTTGATAATAATAATATTTGTATTAAATCCGGAAACGTTGCCTTTATGGCATAATTGAAGAGTTGTAATACTACCACAAAGATTGAAATATGTGTATGACCTAAAAAAGTGAAATATGACGCAATGTAAGTATATAGAGTTGTTGAAAGAGTAGGACCTGGAATGTAAATATTGTCCAGGGCAGGCTAATGTTGTCATTGACGCATTGAGCCATAAGATAATACCGATAGCAGATAAGTTGATTAAGCAGATATTGCTAGCTACTCAGAGCCGACAAAAAAATTATGTAGATAAGAGGCGAAAACCTCTAGAAATTGAAGTCAGTGACCACATATTTATGAAAGTATCAAATTGATCCAGAAACGTAATAGAGTAGGAAGAAGTGTTACCTGGAGCTTATGAATGTATAAGCGTAGTAAATTTCGGGGACGAAATTTAATTAAGTGGGGGAGAACTGTAACATCCCAAATTTTATTCACCAAGAATATATTATAATTATTATATAAAGTCAATGAAATGGTGAATATTTAAGGCCAACGAAATTAAATATTGAAAATTGAAAGTGGAATAGTGGTTTTAGTGAAATCACCTGTGAGACAGTGAGTTTGTCACGTGGTTTTGGAATACCAAATGATGATCAAAAGTTATGAAATTTTATTGGGTAAAAGTAGACATCCTAAGCTTTAATTTGATAGTTCATATGACTCAATTGAAGCTATGTACAAAAATATATGAATTTTTGAAGTTAATCCAGAAAATCTGGAAAGTTTCTGGAGCAGCGGTCAAAGATTGAAAATCTGGGAATAATATGATCCTATCCAGTAAAATTCCATATTTTCCCTTGAAACTAGACTTGATGAGGGTTTCATAGGTTTTATAATTGCTTCAAAACAATGTCTACAAAATTAGTTATGATTTTTCAAAGTTAAGATAGAAAATCTGCTAGAATTGGCATTATTCCGAAAATTTAAGAAATAAAGTAATATTCCTTTTTCTCTTAATTATTTTAGAAATTAAGGGATAAAGGAGGAGAAGACAGGTGTCAAAATCCAATGAGACCAAGTGTCAACACCACATGAAAGATTATGAAAATAATTGTTGTGTCATAAGTCCTTACTTATGTCATAAGGTTAGGTAGCCAACTCTTGTACCAATTGACTTGAGTAAATGGAAGGAACACTTGATTTAGTTGGAGCATAAGAGGGAGCACGTTTTTGGCCAACCAAGGAAGAAGGAAATGATAATCAAGGTTGAGTGTACACAAAAGGAAAGTATGGCAAGGTTGAGTACACACAAAAGGGAAGTATGGTGCAAGCATGGAGGAAAGTACGGTGGTTGGCATGTGTCACTATAACAACCTTATATGAGATCAATGGTTATGAATCAAGGGAGCATTTTTATGAAGGTTTTCTCTTCCCTTCCCTTCATGCATTTTCGTTCAACATAGAGAGGGAGAGAGTTTGGAGAAACTTTGAAGACTTAGAGGGAAGAGGAAGAAGAAATCTTAAGGTAAGAGTTAATTCTTAAGCTTTCCTTGTAACATTTCCCCTAGATCCTTCTCTAAACCATGTTTCTTCATAAATCTATGATCTTGAAGACTCATTCTTAGCTCAAGGAGAAGAGAGAGAGGACGTTCTAGAGAGAGAGACATCAAAGATCAAGAGATAATCTCCAAAATCTCAACTTCTTAGTGTATTGAAGTTGTTGTTGGTGATTGTTGTTTGGTTTTGTGATTTTTGGGTTGAGTTGTAAAATTAGAAAAGTCATAACCCTAAGGGGTTATACTGCCCAAAATCCTTTAAATCATGATTAAGAAGTTTCTAAATGAGTTAACTAACGATTAGAAGTGGAAAAGTACAAGTTTTGTAAGCTAAAACAAAAAGCTACATTTTTCTATTTTCCCTTCAATATTTTAGTCAGACCAGAAATGGTAGTAGGAGTTGGATTTTCATGAAATAAATGGTTTCATTGGACTCAGTGGGCAAAAATAGGTGCGGTTACAGTTGGGCACTTTTTCGGTAGAGGCCGAAAAAGCAAAATTACGAAAACGCCACTGAAATCCCTAAATAGGGGTTGTCAAGGGTATTTTCGTAATTTGATAGTGAATTTGATAATTTCGAGCCAGGAAATGGATTCCTTGGGCGAAAATAAGTCAGAAAGCCTTAGTCAAAATTTTGGAAAAACGTGCCACCGGGTCAGGTACGGCGGTGCCGGGCCAGGTTCCCTGGGGCATTTTTGTAAATTTTCACCATAGACTAATATAACCACAATAAACACTATGGAAGAGTCTAAAATGATACTTGGATAGGTTATGATCTATTTCTTATACATTTAATATTTTAGGACCTATTTGGAGGCCGGATACGACACGTTCTTCGAGGCACATTTAAAAAGGGGATTTAAAACTTTGAGGTAAGGACATTATAGTTCATACACTATGCCATAAGTTATGTGATTGTATGGATACCAATGTTTGTAAATGCGCTTTATTAATTAACACGATTTGCCCAGAGAGGGGCCAGAAGTGTCTGAGGCACTTACACTGGAGTTGGTGAAAACCCAACCAGTGTAGAATAGTGGGGCTGGGCCCTACTCATGTATACATGCAGATGATATGTTTATAATGTTCATTAATTGGTGCATACATGGCATATATCATATTTAATTTTCGCATTTTCTATGAACGATAGCATGTTTCTACCAGGGTTCTCCGGAATCTCACCATATTTTTAAAATAAACACCTCAGTGGGTATCAGTGGGGCAAAGGGAAAAGACATAGACGCTGGAAAGTGAACAGTACGTGTTTCGAGGCAAGGACAAGAACGTGGCCATAATTAGTTTATTTTGTGATATTTTGGTAAAAATTGTAAATATTAAAACTTCCGCTGTATTTTCTGTTTTCGTCGACGAATGATATCAGAATTGTAGACGAATATTATTATCAGTATAATTGTACTTTTCTATATGCCTATTAAATTCCGTCTTTATTACTCTTCGATTATCGAAATGGAAACGGGTGTTGATATATTGAATGGTTTGTAAAAGTACAACGCATGTAAACTTGTACAGCAACTTTAATTATCCTTTTTTTTCATTAACTTAAATTATCTTTTTTGAGTGAAGGCTAAAAAAATTATCTGTTTTAGGTATTGGCTAAATTATTTATAGGAGTTTGCATAGGGGTGATCAAGTTACGTCAAACTGCAATGAGAGGCAGACATGTTATTAATTAACTAGAATCATTTCCGTATTAAAATGTAGAATTAATTAGCATTATAAAATAATGATATTATAAAAAATAATGTATATTGCATAAAGGCTGCATGGAGAGTGCACAAAAAGTGCATGAAACTTGCACAAAGATTACAAAAATTAAAAAGAGCTCAGATAATTAATTTGAATGGAATGGTGTGCCTCTGGGATGGAATGGTGTGCCTGGTTTAAAGAACGGAGAGCCTCTGAAAGTTGACATTACTGGTTTTGGGCTGCATCTATGTACACTTGTCTATGCTCAAGTGAACGGTAACTGGTACTGCCATTGCCCTGTAAAAAGCAATTTTATTTATAGAGTTTTGGCAAGTTTCCCTACTCAGATATTTTGTTTTTTTGTGGGAGGTGGAGGAACTGGGTGGAGTAAGGACTTAGACATACTGGTTGCATTGAATGAATTTTGATAGCAAACATTTAGATATAAAAAAATCTAGGTCTTGTAATTCACCAAAAACAACAGATATATGAGAAAAGCTAGAGGAGTACGATGATGTGGAAGTTGTAGAAAGAGAGAAGAGGAATAGAAGAATGAGGAAGGAGGAGACAGAATAGAGAGAAGAACAGAGAGGATCAGTTTGATGAATCACAATTCATTATTCATTGAACAAACGACATAAGGTACACTGTAGGGCTGTTAACTCTTATATATAGGAATTGTCCTACCTGTCCACTACTAACAACTAACAGCTGCAATTCCTATTTTACCTAACTACCCTTATTTATTAATATTCACACCCTACACATCATATGATAACTAGCTCTTAAGATGGATAAAATTGGAATGGAGTGGCTTAAAAGTGTCCTCTTGGAACAGAAAATTTGATGCCTTGGCTGTGGCAATATGAGAATTTGAGGTCAGAGAAGCAGTGGTTCTTGTGCCCTTTAATTTATAGGGCCATAAAAATAGAGGGAAACATTAGTCAAATATTTGTCAACTAATGACATTTAATATAATGAAGGCGGGCCTTGGCGCAAATGGTGGGTGCGCTGGCTTTCCGCCCCCAGGTCCAAGGTTCGAGCCCTGGAAACGGCCTCTTGGCAATATGTCAGGGTAAGGCCGCGTACACATAGGGTCTCCTTCCCCTGAGCCCGAGCATTCGGGAGCTGCTTGCAGCACTGGGGTCCGCCTTTTTAATGACATTTAATATAATGGACTACAGATTTTGTATGCTTTACTAGGTACCTCCTGTTTTATGATTGTAATTAGGACAGGAGAAAGAAAGAGTGAATAGAAGAGAGGGAAGGGAAGATGGAGAGAAAAAGAGGCTGAAAGGAAGAGACGAGACTAGAGAGAGAAACAAGGCAATGCACTAATCCAAGTCACATCATAAGCTGAGTTGCATATGGGCATTTAATATCTATTTATAGACAATAATGCTTCTAACTGCCTCACATATCCAACTACCCATTCTGTTATTTTGTTATTTAGTTATTACAATATCATGTCATATTCTATATATGCATTTTCATGTAAATGGTCTAGAACTGGGTAGTTGAGGCATATAAAATGCTGCCTTTTCTCGAGTTACTGTTTTTCATTACTTCATAGAAAATAAGTTATGTGAACATAGAGTTATGAGCATTTTTTTCTTCTTAAATAGGTGTTCAACTACAGTTGAATCCTTTCCTTCTGCTCCAAAATATTCTTCAAATCATGGAAACCAATCTGACTTACAGAAGATGAGAGTATTAGTTGGCCCCCCGTTACGAAGCCCACCAAAGCATCTAACATTGCTAGAACCATTGATGCCTGTTTTTCCTTCAATAAATTCAGATACAGACTGTCTTGTTGGAGAGCATACTTCAGGGACTATTGAGAAGGAGAAATCAATCCGTCCTGAGAGTTTGAATAATTTTTCAATATTCTGCACCAGTGATTTTACTACTGTCTCCAAAGAGGTTCATGTCAGAACTCGTAGGGTCCGGTTAGTTGGCCTGGAGGTATAAATAATTTTTGTTTTATGATATTTGATCTATTTAATACATTTCACTATGCATCTCTTGACTTGCATTAGTTGAGTGCAGGGTTCTGGCAAAACTACACTTTTGAAGGCAATCCTGAACAAAGGTAAAATAAATACTACTACCGATGAAGTTCTTATTCCAGAAGTTGATGTACAAGAAGGTATTGTGGATGGCTTGTACTACTGTGACTCCGGTGGAATAAATATGCAGGTCTCCCTCTTTTTCTTTCTTGATCTGTTCATTTTATTTAGGATTTACTAATGTCAGTTTCCAATGTCATGAAAATTGGACTGAACTAACCAATTCAACTGGGAAACTGGTGAATTGACACCTAATTTGATTCAGAACTTTCTAAAACGTGGGATTCTGTATGGAAATCGATGCTGATAAATTTGATAAAGAGAAAAGAGATGCATGTTATGACCAGCAGCGTTAGATGCTGGATAAAAATTTATCTGAATGAATTTAAGTTTTTTTGTTCCCTCCTACTGGTATAGAAACCAAACTCAAATATGTTTATCCAAATTCTTGATGATTTACAATGAATCTCATTCACCTATTTATACTACTAAAATACCTATTAAAATATTACAAGAGTCAGAAACGTTGGGCTTCACCAACTCTTCTCCCACCTACTCCCTCTGCATAATCGTCATGCCTTGCATCATTTCAGTCATAAGCTTGAATGTCAACGTTGGCTGCTCTGCTATGTTAATTCTCCCTGTTCTGTTTCATTCTCCTCTCCCTGTTCTGTTTCATTCTCCCGGGGTTGGACAGAACTCGTCCTCGAGTCAAAAACAACATCATCATCAATGAGTGGAGATTGATATGAAACTTTATGCTTCAGTAAAAATGACTTGGGCTTATTTTTGATTTTGACGTGTTTATCTAGTGGCAAAGGTTCAAGCTGAATCTTCACATCATCCTTCTGGAAGGAATATGTGTTTGCATACCCGTCGTATAGAGCGTGTCGATCATATTGCCAAGGTCTTCCCAAAAGAAGATGACAAGCGTCTATCAGAACAACATCACACCAAACTTCATCGTGATACCTTTTTCCAATAGAAAAAGTAACAAGGCATCGTTTTGACACTTTGACCGCGCTTCCTTTATTGAACCATTGGAGCTTGTATGGGTACGGATGGTTGTGAGTTGGTAGTTGCAACTTTTCTACCATGTAGTTAGAGACTACATTTTCACAGCTTCCGTTGTCGATAATGACGTCACAAACTTTACCTTGAGCGGTGCAACGAGTATGAAAAATGTTGTGACGTAGCCAAGGCTCTTCTTTCACTGTGGATGTATGCAAGCTTTGTCTAATCACAAGTGTTTCACCTCGATCAGGAGGAATGACTTCTTCATCAAAAATTGGCTCTTCATCAAAGACATGTTCTTTGTCGGGTATGAGCTCCTTTTCTTCTTCAAAAACTGCAAAAGTTTCCCCTTCAATAATAGTAACCACTCTACGGGTAGGACATTCTGAAGCGATATGACCGAACCCTTGGCATTTGAAGCACTTAGGTGCTTTGGAGCTAAATTCTTTGATAGCCTTTAGTGGAGGCTTGCTTGAAGAGTTAGACTGATATACTTGTGTAGGCTTGCTTGAAGGGTTATGCTGATGCATTTGTGTAGGCTGATGCATGTGTGTTTCATGTTCATCAAAAGGATTTTCGGTGGAGAAAGACGGTTGAAACGGAAACCTTTTGGGCAACTGTTTTTCAATACGGATGGCTAGACGAATGACGTCATCCAGAGTCCAGTGTTGTTGGAGCTGTACCGAATGAGCAATGTTGATATTTAATCCTCCGATATAACGGGCTATTGTTTGCTCCTCCCTCTCTTGGATATCACACTTCATCATGAGTTTTTCAAATTCCCTCGTATATTCTTCCACAGTCATAGCCTTTTGGCGGAGATTATGTAATTGAAGGAAATTTTCTTGATAATAATTATCTGGAAGAAACTTACGTGAGAGCTCACGTCGCATTTTGTCCCACTTCCTGATCTTGCTTTTTCCTTCTCTTTCACGCCTTTTCTTGAGATTTTCCCACCATATAGAGGCATGTTTCTTTAATTTGATGGCGACAATTTTGACTTTCTGCTCATCGGGAATCTCTTTATATTCAAAAACTCGCTCGACGGTTTGAAGCCAATCGACAAATTCGTCTGGTTGAAGTCTTCCTTCAAATTCAGGTATGTCTACCTTAATGTCATTAAGGCGGAATGACTGTTGTTGAGGACGATGGCGGTAGTCAGTGGACGATGAATTATTGTTATCTGAATTATCCTCTGGATATTCACTGCGAGTTTCTAGCATGGCTTGCTGCGTTTGTACAGTGGTTTCCAGTTCCTGTATCCGACATCTCATATCGTCCATCTCAATCTCGCGTGTGTTTCTGCGTCTTGGAGGCATTTTGGAATTGTTCTTGTGAGGTTAGGTATAGGATGGGAAAATACAAGGATAGGATCGGTTTTTATGGTAAGTAAAGGGTAAAACTGGAAATTTTATGGACAAATGGGGTAGAAAGGTAATTTCTTAACTTTCAGGGATGGAAATGTAATTTTGGCAAAATTCTGGGGTCAAAAATGTAATTTCAGAAAGTTTTGGGGTCCAAAATGTAATTTCGGCAGAAATTTGGGGCCAAAATGTAATTTCAGAAAGTTTTGGGGCAGAAATTGTAAATTTTACCAAATTTAGGGGTCAAATTGCAATTTCTGAAAGTTGGGCTGATTGGGATTGATGACGTGGCGGTTATGACACGTGGCAGTCAGTGATTGGACGACGTGGTGCTGACTGGTCAGACAGTGATGATGTGGCAGCTGACTGGGTCGTCTTCAACCTCTGGACTCCGGCGACCGTCTGAAATTCCGGCGACTTTCCGGTGACTTTCCGGCGACGTCCGTGGAGGCGCGTGGAGGTGTTTAACGGCGGTGACCGAGGCTATTCCTAGGTTTTTCGGCCTTCTGAACACAATGGTGAGGTCGGTTTCTTCAAAAAACGCTCCGAGAGTGAAAATCCGACACCCCCTTTTTCTCACGTTTTTTTTTTCTCACCCACTCCTCACTCTTTCGCTCTCTGGCTCTCTAGAACTCAGCTCTAGTACCAAAATGATATAGAAACCAAACTCAAATATGTTTATCCAAATTCTTGATGATTTACAATGAATCTCATTCACCTATTTATACTACTAAAATACCTATTAAAATATTACAAGAGTCAGAAACGTTGGGCTTCACCAACTCTTCTCCCACCTACTCCCTCTGCATAATCGTCATGCCTTGCATCATTTCAGTCATAAGCTTGAATGTCAACGTTGGCTGCTCTGCTATGTTAATTCTCCCTGTTCTGTTTCATTCTCCTCTCCCAGTTCTGTTTCACCTACACAAGTTTATATATATAGAGGGTGAAATATGTGAAAAGGGACGACTGCAGTGCAATGCAGAGCAATACTTCCGAACTTCAACTCCAAAAGATGTTGCTTTAGCCAAATAGGTTCAGATGTTTTGCTAAAGACATGGCATGATTTTAACCTTTGTGCTAGACCTTACAACCACATTTTGTTTCTTGCTTTTCCTAGAGTCCAAATCTCCACCAACAAACATACAATACCCTATGTTCTAAATAATTCTAAGAAATAACTTCAAGACACTTGGACAATAATAAACTCTAAAACTCCTATATGCTAATAAACTACTAATCCTATAACACTCCTGATTTAGAAGCCTAAACTTTCTAAAACATTGATTGATTTCCCCAAAACTTTCCTCCCGAGATGTTCTTGCTCTCCTTTCTTTCTCAGAACAATTTTTTTTTTCGTTTTTATCTGCAAGCAACAGTCATAGTAAAGCAAACGAATTCTGATGCATGTCTGGTATGATGTGCATATTCTGCTGTTGGTTACATTTAAGTGCCCAAGTTATATGTGTACAACTTCATTGTTAATAAAGAGATGAGTTGCAAAGACACTATGGATCAACTTTTCTTTCATCTTCTCCACTGGTTTCTTTGTGTTTGTATGGAAACACCCTTTCATGTGTGTAATCTCACTGCTTTGCAGGAGCTGGATAGAGAAAATTCTCGCATTAAGGATGAACTCTGGTTGGGAATCCATGATCTAAGTTGGAAGACAGATTTGATTGTTCTTGTACATAATCTGTCCCATACCATACCTCGATATAATACTTCCAATGTGCCTGAACAAAAGCCTGTCCTGTCCCTGTTTTTGGATGAGGCTAAATCTCTTGGGATTCCTTGGGTTCTTGCAATAACGAACAAATTCCCTGTTAGTGCACACCACCAAAAGGCTGCAATAGAAGCAGTTTTAAAAGCATACCAAGCATCTCCAAGCACAACTGAAGTTTTAAATTCCTGTCCATATGTTATGGCGAGTGTTTCTGAGGCTTCATTGTCACAGAATGTGAGCAATGAAAAAGTCAATAGAAGAATTGGTGTTCATAAGCTTATATTTGCTCCTATCAATGTCGTTAGGAGGCCTTTCCAGAGAAAGGAGATTGTTTTTCCAGTTGAAGGTGTTAACTCTCTCTGTCAGCGAATCCACAGTGTACTACGTAATCATGACGAGGCTTCATTTCAGGTGAGAATCTTTGGTCATAGTATCAAATCTCCTTTGTTCCCAATTAATGATTTCCTTTTTTGACATGTACATGAAATCTTACTTCATTTTTTATAATTTTTTCCCTATATCTGGAAAAGAAAAAAATAGGAAAGGACATGAAAACAGAAGTTGTAAAAACTGGTCAGTCATTAAGTAGTTTACAGTCCAATGGTTTAATGCAGTCAAATTGAGGTTTAAGTTTTTTTTGTTAATTTTGCCAAAAGATTATAGTTGCTCTTTCTAAGGATAGAATCTGCAAATTATTAAAATCAGTCAGGTGAGATATAAAATCAAATCAGGGGTATGAAATTTATAGCTTTCTTATGTAAACCAAGGTGATATATGACATCTAGTTTCACTTTCACATTGAGTAATATGTGATGCTTTATGGGGTAAGCAAGTGGATTGGTTCTCCTATGTCAATAGCTAGCTCTCTAAGAGGTTTCCCCATCCCTCTTGGGTGCCTATCAATCAGTATCAGGATTGGTGGTTGTCAGCTCCTGGAAGAGCTAGCTGTGAAGGTTTTTCAATAAGCGAATTGGTTTACTTGTTCATTTGATAGAAGAAATTTTACAACAAACATGGATGATAGTAATTTCATTGTTAATGCTTTTATTACAGGAACTTGCTAGAGATAGACTAATGATGGAGTTGGCACGAGAACATCCAATGTCAATGGATGCAAGTAAAGATGCCAGAGCAAAGGCAAATTCGAAAAATTCCGCAGCAGTGGGTGCGTCAATTGGTGCTGGTATCGGCATTGTCATGGCCCTTGTAATGGGGGCAGCATCTGCCTTGAGGAAACCGTAAGGACCAATTCAAATCCTCTACACTTAAAGTGACAAATATATATATATATATATAAATATATCCAGAGAGATAGAGATGAAAGAGAATGAGTCAGTCACATTCTTTTGATGTCCCTTGCTTCTTGAATGTATGATTTTATATGATTGTAGAGGATTGGATTTTCAACCCCTTTCCTCTCTATGATTGACACTGTGCTTGTAGTGTCGCACAATAGAAATTAGGCTGTATAGGATATGTGCAGATGCTTGTGTTATTAGAATTTCATTCTTTTCTTGGATGTCACTATGTAAGATAGATATTTAACGAGGGCAAGAAATTTTTTTGCTCACATAATAGCATAATAGTTTCTCATTCATATAAGAAGGCCCTTGTAGAAGGCAGGAGTAAAGTTTGTCCGATTTTTGTGTCCAAAAGTGGACCACATCCTGAAAGAGGAGAATCAAAATCATGCAAGCCAATTTGCAGCTGGAGTCTGGAGAGCAAACTCTGCTAACCAATCAAAGCCCTTCAAAGCTTCTCTTATGCTTTAAACTAGATTATATTTGTCATATTTTAATCAAATGATGAAATTTGAGCTCATTGAAGTATAATATGTATTTCTCAAACTTCCTTCTTTGCCTCTTGTTTGAGAATGGGAGCTATAGAGTATTGACAGACTCATTGCAACCTTCAAGAAAGAGAGTATGTGAAGCTTTGTGGATAAGCCTTTAAGATTGAGATCCCTCAGGTGTACCTGAAGCTTCCCACAATCACTTGAGCCATTGATTTTTGAATTGGTGTTTTTTTTGGACGGTAGATTGGGCCTTGCCAATTTTCTCCATACACAAGGATTGGAAACTGAGACTTGTACTTAATGAAAAGAGATGCTGAATCACTTAAACCAATTGGCAGTGGTATTTTAGCTATTTTCTTTAGGAAATCTAGAAAGGCACTCACATTCTTTTGGTATGGTTTGGAGCATAAATTACTGCATTTCTTGCCAATTTTCTTGATAGAGAGCCAAACTGATTTCTTTTTACCACAGAGGCCTCCACCAAGGGATTCTATCTCCCCCTATTGTTTCTTGTGTATGGATCGCTTATCTCATGTTATGAATAGAAATGGCCCTTCTATATCCCATCTAATGTTTGCCGATGATCTTCTTCTCTTTGGAGCTGCAACTGAGCAGCAAGCTGAGTGCATGATGGCTTGTCTTAATGGCTTTTGTTTAGCATCAGGGGAGAAAATCAACTAGAACAAGTCCTCAATTTTCTCTCTCAAAGGGTGCATGCTAGAGGGAGATCCTTGGGTATTATTATCGCCAGAGAGAGAGAACCTACAGACACAAGTCTATATTATTGATAGAGTGAAGAAGAAACTTGCTTCTGGAAAGCTAATGGCCTTTCTTTGGCGGGTCGAATCATTTTAGCTAAATCTGTGTTGAGTTCCATACCTGTTTATGCAGATCTATATGCCATGAAGAGGAGAGATTGCAGAGGAATTTCATATGGGAAATTAGTCAAGGTTCTCACGGTTTCCATTCTATTGGATGGGATAAAATCACCCCGCCCAAACTCTATGGTTTATATTATTTCGACCATTGAATTGCAAAAATGAAGTTAGACTTTATACAAATTCTCACGTCAAATCCCAAAAAAATAATAATGAAGTATGCTTTAGCGAAGTATGTACTATTAAGATCACAGGTCAACAACACATGATGACATTGGGAGGAAAGCAAATCTTTTGGACCATCCAATAACGTGGTATTAAGTTGTTAAAAATAAATATAATATATTTAATAAAATGTTTGATTATAAACACACACACTGTGTGAATATAAACCAAACACGAGGGTCTACAAATATTTTTTTTTCAATATTAAACATGCAGTCATTTAAAATGAGTCATGATTGTTTAGTTGATTTTTGTTTCAGTCCCAATTGAAGGTAACTTTGCCAAAAGCTTTTTATCCATTTTTATGGAGTCGAATTCAAGACCCGAGCCCAAAGCTCATTCCACTGGAACTAACAAATGTTAATAACTAATCAATTGATATAGATGTGTAAGATTTATCAAACAATAGTTACTTAAAAGCTTAGTATATATCAATCAATCAACTTTATATTAGAAATCATGTAATACCTTCAGAAGCCGTTTCACTACAAAACGGGTTGGATAATCACACCATTAAATTAGTTCATACGTAATTACATTTACAATCATTCAGTTAATACCCGTTAAAGTAATTTCCTTATTTGAAAAACAAATAAAAATTAATCCCTAAAGACAATTCCCTTCTTGAAAATCCTTTGATGGCTACATCAAGCATTTTATACAGACTTGCGTGACTCTTTTAATTTTGCAGTATATTTTTAAATTATCGGGAAAAAAACCATGTTCATGTACATTTGCTCGATCAATTGAAATAATTTTTTTCCCCCTATGTTCAAGCGGAAACTCTTTCCTCTATATACTAGGCATAGTCTAATTATACTAAACTCGTAGAAGAAGATTGAATTGTTGTACTACAATGAGTGAAGTTGAAGATGACATATGGTCAATCTAATTATATTTAAATATACATACACATTGATGCCTTGTTGTTTCAATTTTTGATAATATGATTTGTTAGGTTTCACTATTTTCAAAAGCTTTTGCGAAAGTACTATGACTTTGCACAACTACGAGCATCCGAATATTCATTCATTTAAATGTAACATTATTGTTGGTATGATTCATGATGGACTTTTCATGTATATCGTGCTTATAAGTGACCTTCCTTTACCTGTCCATGCTTAGCTCTACCAACCTTTTTGCAGGGGGACATCCTATGAAAATTTAGTTTCTTGGAATTTACCTTTTGTATTTGTGTAATGGCCATTAGTTATATCAGCACTGGACTTTGACTGTCTTAATCTATAAGATTGTTTTGTAGTTTATGCATGTTTAATGCTCAAATGCATGTGCGTTGTTTCAATTTTCTAATCCAAATGTAATTTGAAACATCCTCCATAGTTGGCCCAGTAAAAGATGATACTCCCTCCTGTCATTAATATAAAACATTTATCTAATTTGATTAGGTTAAAAAAGTTAGTTAAGTTAATTAATATGACATATATTTTTTAAAATGCTCTAGTCATCTTTCTCAATTCCCCCATTCCCCCTCCTCCTTGATTATTATTGAGAAAGTATAAATAGGGATAAATTAAGAAAATGCTAACAAATATAAAAACTTTATCTTATATTTAGGATCAAGATCAACTCCTTAAATATATTTTATATTTAGGATTAGAGGGAGTAAATAGGATTGGATATTGTAAATTCATTATAATATGTGTGTGTATTAATTAGATAAATTAAAAATACTCCAAACTATTATCGTCACCTTTAAAAATAAATTGTTCTTTGATTTTCATGAAAGAAAATAATAACCCCATGAGCAGCCAAATTGACTTGAAAAAGAGAAATTCATTATTTTTTAGATGCATTATAATTTATAGATTGTGAAAAATATAATACCACAATAATTACAATTAGGGTATTGACCGAGATATTAAAAACATTTCAAAATAATATCGTTGACTTTAAAAATAACTTGGCTTTTGACTTTTATGAATGATAATAATTATCGCATAAGCAACCAATTAGACCTAAAAAAAGAAAGACATTATTTTCATATACATTATAGATTTTTGGTAATATATAGAAGGAAGTTTATGGAATATTATCAATTAGTATATTAATTGGGATATTAATATGACAATAACTCTTATTTCATCTTTTCATGATAATTATATATTAATTGAGATATTAATAACTTCAAAATTAAATTTTCTTTTTTTTTTCAAGGATGATAGTAATTAATTTCATAAGCAACCAATCGGATTTCTAAAAACTAATTCATAATTTTCCATATTAATAGATATTCCCATTAAATTTTGTTCTTATACGTCCAAATCAAACAAGTAATGTTCTAGTATGTCGCAACACTCTTCGTGCAACGGATGGGGAGATATACATTGTTTGAAATAAAAGCTAAGCTCATTTAAATAATTCATAATTTTCCATATTAATAGAGATTCCTACTAAATTTTGTTCTTAGACATCCAAATCAAACAAATAATGTTATGATATATCTCACCTCTAGCAATACTCCTCGTGCAACGGATGGGGAGTTATACCTTGTTTGAAATAAAAGCTAAGCTCATCTGAATTTGATTTTCTCCCTCATTTAGCCTTAAGCCCTAACCACAAAGTTTGTCATAAAAAATTAAATTTAGAAATAAGCACTCCTCATTTAAACTATTTTCTTATATTTAAACTACCCGTCTTTAATATTTTATAAAAATATTATTTAAAAATTACATTATAAAATAAATAAATCTGAAATATTAAAATTTAAGTTGTGTTTCCTTGAATTGGAAAAAAAACTGATTTTGATAAGCTAAACATGAAACAACCATAATTTAAATTAACATAAAAAAATTAAGGAGAATTATATTCAGGTCCCAAGTAAAAGAAGAAATGAAGAAATGATCCCTATAGATTGTAAAATGAAAAAATGGTCCCATAAAATTGTTAATACAAGCTCCTGGAGTTGTTAATAAGTTGTCAATACATGCTCATGGAGTTGTTAATGGGACCATTTTTTCATTTTACAATTTACAGGGACCATTTCTTCATTTTTTCTCTTCCATGGGATCTAAATGTAATTCTCCCAAAAAATTACTTTCAGCTTATTTTGATAAACCACTTAGATTAACTTTTTAAGAAAGTAATTATTTTTAAAAAGTCAAATTTAAGTAACTAATTAAAATAATGTTTAGCATGCGATGATTCCTACATATTTGGCACATCAAAGTCACATTTTTTCTGTTATAAAAAAAATCACTTTTTTCTCTTAAATTTAAACAAGTATGCATTTAATTTGAACAATTCAAATATGTATTATGAATTAAATGAAAACAAAAATCATTTTATAGGATATTACATCTAATCATCCCATCCAAGAAACGGATGGAAAGTAAAAGCAGGAGAGAGAAATCATATGAAACTCATCCAAACAGGCTTTTGGCTGAAAGGACATATGAAAGAGTAAACTCCTTTCTTTACCTCCTCATTCACATAAGGATCAAGGGCCTCAAGAATTAAGGAACACGGTCTAGCAAATTGACAATGAATAACATGCTGCTCAACACAGCATGCTCTGCAATATGTGAGCTTTTAGGGGAAAAAATATTGACCTCCTTTGTCTTTTGTTTTTTTTGGGGCACAACAGAGGATGATGAGATTTCATACTATCAAGGAAAAGAAAAGGAAGGCTACACTCAAGATATCCATGGGAGTAACAAAACCAAGTGCATGGGAACAAAGCTCATGAAGAACAGCATGAAAAATTCAGCCGGCCTTGCTTTGATCCTGCACCATTAGCCAGGTTCACTCGATTCACGGACAGTTCAGCCTTGTAGGAATCGGAGTTCAACACTTTTCGGCTGATGTTGTTGTAGATTTCCCGGATAACAATCTCGAAAGCTGTTTGAACATTGGTAGAATCAAGTGCAGATGTCTCCATGAAGAACAAGCCTTCTGCTTCTGCAAGGCTTTTGCCATCCTCTACACTAACATCCCTGATATTCTCAAGGTCACACTTATTCCCCACCAACATTCTTGCCACTGTGGTATCACAATGAACTGTAGGGTCGTTCATGCAAGAGTCAGAAACTTGTAATATTCAACGCAAATAATTCATTAAAGGAAGAGTAAATAGCTACATAACATTTCAAGTCACATCAAAGATGATAGGGCAAGGCAAACCACACAAGTCTTAAAATGAAATCTAGTTTTAAGAAAAAAAAACAAGGGGAAAAAACAGATTAAGAGCAGTGTCCTGACAGATGTTTCATCATCACAAGCATATTAAATAATGATTCTGCAAATCACAGGTTTTTTATCAGCAAAGAAATTCTTGGGTATGCTTATTCTCTACTTAGGGATCCTTTGGTATATCAAATGCTAGTACGTGCAGAGAGGGAGTGGAACCAAAAATGACACTCATTTCCATGTGCAGAAAAAGGAAAAATTTAAAAAGTCACTGCTGAATAATGACCAGAGTGGCATAACAAACATTGCCTACTTCATTTTCTTTGCATTGGAAACGGAATCTATTTTTCATTTTATAGCAAATGGGCTTAAGAAATTGCACTCTATTAAACATCATCAAAGAAGGTAGTTCATCTCAATTAATTGCATATCTACCACTGAACATAGGCAAAATCCCATTCATATCCAAAAGAAAAGAATCTTCCAATTTCAAAAAAGAATCCAATGTTCTTCAAACTTCAATCATCTGTAACATTAATTAATAAACCTTATAAATGCCACCAAACAAGCTCATATTCCATAATGCATATGGATGGTCCATCATTGATAGCATCTCTGAAATTTTACCAGTTTGAATAAGTTTCCAAGTCGTAATTTTAAGATATTTTTTTATCATCAGTTAACATGCACAGTTGATTCCGACTATAAAATTTCTTATCAGATCATAAATAGTTATTTGGGTATAATATCCCCCTGAAAAACACCCTAATTTATCATAGACTCACCTTCGTATATATTCTGTGCCAATAAAGAAAGAAATAACCAACAGCTAAGCAAGTGCCAGCTAATTTAAGGAACAAAAACCCTACTACATTTAATTGCAGAGGCATTGCATAAAGAAGGAAACCCAACTCTGATTTAACTTTACTTGCAAATGAATTAATCATCGCGAAAGCAAAAGAGAGGAAAACGGCAGGGCTACTTTCCTTTTGAAGGCAATCCAAAATAAGAAAGCAATGAAAGCATACAAAAATTAAGAGCAGAGAGTAACAGTAACATACTAGTAAACTGAAGCAACATTTAGCAAAACGCCAAATGCATGATGAGAAAAGATGCTACTTAATGTACACAACAGTTCTCAACAATCCTAATTAATTGGGATTAGGAGCCCTATCCGGTTTACAAGATAGCTTTCATATATTGAGAACGACTTGCTTGATCTTTCTAAATTCTTCAACCAAACAAATGAACAATGCAATACACAGTTACACACACACACACGTTTAAGTTGATCAACAGCTACAGACCTTAAAAACGTTTCACAACAAACGATTAAGATTATTGAAGTTCATTCGTTTGCATTATTATTTATATTTTCTTAAGAATTCATTTACTACAGCCGACTACTATTTTAAATCGTTTATAATTTTCCTAGTAAACCTCAAGAACCAGATTCAATAAAAAAAGAAGACATGAAAAGATAAGGAGAGGAACAAGGCAAGCCAGCTTTCCCTTTCGAAACCTATCCAGAGAAAGGAAACAGATCCATGAATAACTAAAAAGAAAACACAGTATAGCATTTAAGAAACTTATATTAGACACACCATGATATTTCAAGTCACATTCACATACTGCATACTTAATCTTTTTTCCCCCCACACACTGCATACTTAAATCTTATCATGTTGATATCATTATCAGATAAAGATTAAAAAAAGCAAAGAGAAATTAAGAGCACGAGTGTTGGAATAAACATACGCGAAAGCTCCTCGAGCCACCTCTTGATGCTATCAAAAGTGGTTCTCCGACTGATATCGTAAACAATGAGAACCCCAACAGCACCTCTATAGTAAGCAGAAGTGACAGCCCTGAATCGCTCTTGGCCAGCAGTGTCCCAGATCTGAGCCTTAACTTCTTTGCCATCAATTTCCACAACTTGGGTCTGGAACTCAACCCCAATCGTAGCCTTAGAATTGCTATCGAACTCGTTGCGAGCAAAGCGAGAGAGCAAATTGGACTTGCCAACAGCAGAGTCGCCAATTAGAACAACCTTGAAGAGATACTCCTCACCCACCTCCTCGTTGTCCTCCATTGCAGCAAAATTTTCGAGATTTGTGAGCTTCACGAGGGTGGGATTCAGCGAAATGTATGAATGGGGCTCAGAAGAAAAGAGAATGGTAATGCGGTGTGAGGTATGAACTGAGTGAAGAAAGGGCGGTGGGGGGTTTTGCTTCAGGCACGTCGCGTGATTGGCGGGATTTATCGCTTCTTTTTGTGGATTGAACCCATTTTAATATGATAATCTGGGGTTCTATTTGACTGATCTTTCGGTCCAAAGCATTGACTTCTTTTCATCAACTTTTAGGAAAGTATGAATATAAAAATAAGGGCTAGGTGTAAAAATATCCATATATTTTTTGAAGATGTAAAAGTAATGGGTGTTCAAAAATAGAAAAAAAAAATACCAAAATCATTAATTGACCGTTAGAGGGAAAGCCATTGACCCGAAGGCGTTATGGAAAAAAAGAAAAAAAATTCACATATACAAATTTCTAATATTAATTCAAGGGTTAATATAATTTTTGGTTCCTGAAGTTTGATTTAATTTTAGTTTTGGTCCCTTAGGGTCTGTTTGGTGTGAAAGGGAGGGGAGGAAAAATTTTTATGAGTTAAATTTTAAAAGATTGAGGAAGTGGGGTAGTAAAATTTTAATAAAGAGAATATATAAGATAAAAGAATAAAAAAAATTAATTAAAAATTTTTAACCCCGTGTCTTTAATTTTTTTTAAATTCAACTCAAAAAAATTTTCCCTCCGCCCACTTTTGCTCCCCTCCCCTCACACCAAACAAGCCCTTAATTTTGAAATCGGTGGTATTGGTCTTTAAAGTTTGACCCAATTTTGATTTTGATTCCTCGTTTGAAATATCTGGTTTTAATCCCTAAAATTTAACCCGATTTTGATTTTGGTCCCTCAAGTTTGAAAAGGATTTGATGATCCGATTATGAAATTCGAACCGAACCAGAAAAAAACTAAATCCTTTTCAAACTTTAGAGATCAAAACTAAAATTGGGTCAAATTTCAGGAATCAAAATAAGTGATTTCAAACTTGAAGGATCAAAATTAAAATCGGTTCAAACTTCATGGACAAAAAGTTATATTAACCCTTAATTTAATATTTGAAAAAGAAAAAAAACCTAGCCCATGACGGGAGTGGATTCTCTCATTGTCCTTTTTCTTATTATCTTCTCATCATCTCATCTTCACCCTTAGATCATATAATGGATAGTTTAGATTTAAAATTTTATAGAAGTATTATTATAATATTTTATAAATTAAAATTTATTTATTTTTGGGTTAAGGTACAAAAATACACATGTGTTTATTCCCTAGGTGCACCCAAACCAAATGTTTTTTTTAAGTGCAAAAGTAACTATAAGCTTCTAAAATAAGGGCAAAAGTCACAGTTGCAGTTAAAGTAAAAAAACTTCCGTTACTTCCGTTATTTGATTGGGATTGGGAAAAACTTAAAAAACCAGATTGTATCTTTGGTTCTTTTATTCGTCGGACATATGCAGAGTGAAAATCTACATGGAAAGAAATGCACAGTGATTTGGCTCCGGATCTGCGTTTATTGCCTCTAAACTTAACCACCAGATCGGGAATGAATCTGTGGTGGCGAAAATGGAAAAGGAATAGGGGAGGCAGGGGAATGGTGGAGATGAGATATGGTGAATCGTTGGAGATGGTGCTTCAAAATGCTGAATCGTTGGAGATGGTGCTTTAAAGAAAATAGACGCCCCAAAATGCTGCTTCAAACCTCGGCGAATGACTGGCTATAGTTCTCTTCAGTGAAGCTTTAATTTGGTACATATACTCATTCACCGAAAAGATATCATGAATAATTAAAGCCTGATACAAAAAAAATGACTAACTGACGATCACTTATCAAGTACCATAGGGGAGAAGAGGCAATAGCGAACGAAATAAAAATTAATTTTCAGTGCTCTGAAGTGGATAATGGTTTGATAACTAAATTTGAACTCTCAAGGCAAAAGAAAATTACAGAGTTGGTACCTCTGAGAAATCTCTACAGCGTCATCAGCAGTAGGATCAGATTGGAGGGGAAGTGCATCGGCGTCGATTTGGGGAAGTCAGGTTCTCTCGTCTCTTGCCATTATCGTCGATTTCTCATACTCGACTTCTCAGTCTCAGATTGTGAAAAGGAACCCTAATATTTTTTTAAGTTTTTCCCAATCCCAATCAAATAAAACCAGTTTAACATATAATATATTAGTCCAGAGCCTCTCAGCTCACACTCCTCAGAATCCAAAGGTCTCTCACGGTGCTGAAACTCTCACCGTCGCCGGCAATGGTGATCAATGGAGGTGGTGGTGCGGTGTGGAGAAGATGATGGACGGTGAATGATGGGAAAGTAACGGAAGTTTTTTTACTTTAACTGCAACTGTGACTTTTGCCCTTATTTTAGAAGCTTATAGTTACTTTTGCACCTAAAAAAAGCATTTGGTGTTGGATACACCTGGGGAATAAACACATGTGTATTTTTACACCTTAACCCTTTATTTTTTATAGATTGTAATTATAAATAGTATATATTAGATTTTAAGATTTTGAATTTAGGGAAAATCCCTATAAAATGCGTTGGAAATAGGGAAATGCCAATTCAGTACATTCAAATTCAAAAACCCGAATTAGTCCATTGTTAGTACGGATGAACAGTGCAGTCGCACACAAAAGACAATTTTGCCCTTCAGCCCTCATTCTCGCCACTTCAGAAATAACAACACCTGGTTCTTAATTAACAACTCCGGATTCTTGATTAACAACTCTATATTCTTGATTAACAACTCCAATTTCATCTTTTTTCTTTCACAATAACAACACCGGTCTTGTTACAAAGTTGTGAAACAAGAAATGAGAATTGTTAATGTAGAATATGGTATTGTTAATAACAAAATCGGTGTTGTTATTGTGAAAATAAAAAGATGAAATTGGAGTTGTTAATCAAGAATATGGAGTTGTTAATAAAGAGCGCGTGTTGTTAATAAAAAAAGAGGTGTTATTATTGGCCTTAAAACTTAAATTTGAAAGTTGTGAAACAAGAAAGAAGAGTTGTTAATTAAGAACCACGTGTTGTTATTTCCGAAGTGGCGAGAATGATGACTGAAGGGCAAAATCGTCTTTTGAGGGCACCGATACTGTTCATCCGTACTGATAGTGGATTGAAACGGATTTTTGAATTTGAATGTACTGAATTGGGATTTCCTTATTTCCAATGCATTTTATAGGGATTTTCCCTTGAATTTATTTAGTTATATTTATAGAAATAATTTTATAAAAGATTAAATTTTAATTATTATATTATTTTAATCTAACAATGGATATGAGATGATGAGAAGAAAATGAGTAAGAGGAGAATGAGAGAAACCCAAGCCAGCTATAACCCTTTCTCTACGGGCCCATCTTGTGCCGCGCCGTCCGTTCGTTCCGCCGCAACATCACCCTCCTTTTCTTCAACCTCGTTCCCAGCCTCCGTCCAACGTCGCATCCCCACCACACCTCATCTCCTTCCTCTATTCCTCCCTCGGCTGATTGGAGTTCAATGCCCCGCTGCCACATTCCATGAGATTCGTCCCTTAGATTCTGAAATGGTCTAATGGGTATGAATGATTCAGAAGGAATGATTCGAAATGCTTATGCAAGCCATCCGACAACAAAGGAGGATGGACAACTATGATGGTTGAAGCATCACCAAGTACACCTTGAATGAAAAATCTGGCAGCGATGAGTAGTGCGAGCACAACCGAGAGAAAGAACGCAAGCCGGCTATATGTATTTTGAGGTTTTGTTAATGAGTGAAGTATGTGATTTAGAGGCTTCAATCAAACACCTTATCTGTGATTTTGAAGAGAGGAACACAACCAGATCGCAAAATTTTTATTTCTTTCTTCCATGAAATGGCAGAACTCTTAGCTTCTTCTTGATTCCCTTGCTTCACCGCTAGGAATTATTGTAGCCCAGTTTTTTCTTGGGTTTTTTATCGCCTTGTTACTTTTATGCTTCACCATTAAGAATTCCATTAAAAGCTCAGGTGCTTGAGTTCATTTCTTGCTTCACAACCTTGAATACTCTTGATTGCTTCGACTTTTGATGCCAAAATGGTTTTTTTAATGTTTAAATCTCCATTGTTGTTTTAATAGGCTTCAGACTTTTGGATGGTGTTTTTGCTTGATATTTCTTCTCTCCATGGTTTATTTTTTGGGTTTGCAAAGTTCTGGGTCCAGATGAACGCAGGTAGGGTAAAGGAAGGAGGAAGTGAAGTGGTGTGGCAAATGTCTATGTGGATTTTTTTTTTTATTTCTTTCCATATCAGTATTTTTAGTCAAATGTCCTCTCTCTAACGGTCAACATAACCAAAGTTATAGGTTTTGATATTTTTGCTCCATTTTTGAACACTCATGGGAACTTTTGCACCACCAATATGGGTATTTTTGCATTTTTAAAAAAAACTTATGGGTATTTTCACATCTTAACCCTAAAAATAACTTCTTGTGCTTTCTTATTAAGAAATGTGTTTGACTACATTGGGAATGCTATTTTAGAAAGAGGGGTGGGATATAATGAGTGGGTAAAGTTGGAAAGTGAGTATTAATCGCAGGGGTAAAATAGAAAAAGAGCATTAATTAAATTGGAGATGACTTATATTCTAGACCATAACTTCCTTCTAAAATTGCCATATTGAGGACCACAAGGAGTATGTCAAAAGAAATTTGAATGGTTTTAAATTGGAAAGGCTTGACTTTTTATAATTTAAGGTTAAAATCCAATTTTATCCCGTAAGTTGTCAAAAAAAGAGCAATGATGCACCCAAAGTTTCTCTGAGCAATGTAACCCTAGGAGTTTTCAACTCATAGAAGTTTTGCCATGGCCGTTATCTACATTAAGTTTAACCATTAGTTAATCATACATACTAAGATGACAAGTCTATATGTCATCCACATCATTTTTATTATTGTGTAATTTTGCTTTGAAAGTTTTTACTAAAGAGCAATGTTGTCCTACAAGTTGTAACAATGTCACCTTGACTATCATAAAGGTTAAGTTTGATCATTAGTTAATCAAATATGCTTAGCTGACAATGCAAAAGACACTAAAGGAGAAGCCGTAGATGGAGAAGAAGCTCACGTTCGGCAAAGAGTAATGGAAAAAATATCCAATTACCGGATTCAAGACACATTGAGCAAGATTACCGAAAACAATACCATCGGTAACCCTCGTCACCATAACCCAACAACATTGAGATAAATAAGTATTTCTTTGATTTTCTCTTCATCTCGCAACATGTTTTCATCTCTTTGATTTTTTCTAATAATTCAAACAGGATTTTAACAAATTTTTTCCTTATTATAAATCTAACTTAAAAAAAAAATGAAGTTGGTAACACATAGACCTGCCAAATAAGGATATTTAGCCACAAACATGTAAACGTAATTTGGATAACAGTTAAGGTGAAATTGCTACGATTTAAAAACTTTTAGGGTAATATTACTTTTGAGTAAAAACTTTTAAAGTAAACTTGCACCTAAACCTAAAAACAAAAATGATGTGAATGTCACGTGGACTGTTAGCTCAACATATATTATTATTAAGTGGTTGTAGATTATATTCTTCTGTGCGATCAGTTTTATTGGGTAGATGGGCAACATGTAAAAGGGTGGCAAAGTGCTGCCACGCCCTAAATAAAGAATTTAATTATTATCATTTTTTTGGAAGAAAAAGAAATTAATTTGTATCATTGATAATATTAATATTGATAATTTGAATGGGACAAAAAATAAATGTACTTGCATATATAGGATTAATAAGTTGATGGCCTAATGGAAGTATGAATTTAAACATCTTTATGGCCTCATAAACCACTTATTGATAATAGTACTATATCCCCAACAGCCCACAAGGTCAATAAGGCCTTAGTATTTAATGTTTTCAAAAAAATAAACAGGTAATATAAAATTTATAAAAATGAATTAGATATAAAAGAGTGTTAAAGAAGTTATTCCTGCTGTCAAAGGGTTCAAAAGTTCATTTCCCCAATTGCATCTATCATAATATAAGTATTTTTTTTTTCTCATTTCATTTTTAAGCATATCTTTTTAATTGAACAGCTAAATGAAAACGCTATTAGTTTCTTAAATCTTGCATCATATTGTCACCGTAGATATATGTGAGGCAAAGACTTGCTATGTATTAATTATCATTTTTCATGTAATACATTTGATTTTCTTTAAAAAAAAAAAAAGGTGTTTAAGTATACATTTGATTCTCTAAATTTACTTAGTTTAGTCCTTTGAATTTATAAAGTATATTTTCAATAGCTTACATTTAACATTGCTAGTCTCAATTAAAAAAAAAACGGTATCGTGAATCTCATTTAATAAAAAATGTTAACTCAACAAATTCACACTTAAGTTCTTTGTTTCATATGCATGCACGCACTCTTTCTTCCTCACTTTTTTTTTTTTTGGACCTTATCCTTCCTCTCACTTGAGACATACTAGCTTAAGAAAATATTGTGATTCCTCAATTAAATTTTTTTTATCATATTATGATAACTTGAAAAGAAGGAGACAAAGAAAATGAAGTTAAAATATAGAAAAGTATTTATTAGACTTATATGCTCTATTTGTCTAATAATATATACATGTGTCAATTCAACAATAGAAAGTACCAACCAAAAAAATCAACAATAGAAAGTAGGTTAGATGAAAACAATTCAATAAAAAACTATTATTAAAATATTTTATAAATTAACATTTTTCTATTTTTATATACTACAATTATGATAATTATGATATGTACAAATTTTACCCGTTTAAATTTATTTATCTAATAATTTTATAAAATATTAAAATGAACCATCCATTTTTTAATCCAATAATGAAGATGAAATATTGAGAAGCAAATGAGAAAGTGAAAAATGAGATGATATGTTTATCTAAAGAAATGAATGTCACTTTTAAATTTTACTCACATTTAATTCTTTTCATTTTCTAACAATTCTAGGGGATGGCTAATGAAAATGAAGACTTTGTAATGACATTGATTTCCCTTGGGCTATCCATAGTGCATGAACCATTCCTTATTGCAGGCAAAAAAAAAACCATTCCTTATATATCCACCACTTCCTTGTCTCCTAGATTCCTAGGACCTTTGTGGAAAGCATATAATATGCCATCTTTTGTGTATACACAGAAAGAAAATTGCTCCCTTATTTTAAGTTGGGGCCATACAAAAAATTTGCTATGAAAATGACTCACTTGATACTTTACAGGGCATAACAGAGCAAGCCAAGATGCTTTCATACAAGAATGGGACATCTCCATTAGCTTTATGCCCAAAAAAGTTAGCCAATGTGTTTATTCTTTAACTAGATTATTTCATAGCATCAGATTATTTTTGAACATTTAACTAACCCTTACCACTTTATGTGTTTGGTTTTTAGTTGAAATTTCTTATCTGAGATTTACAATTAAAATTATTATTTCTTGGGTTTCTAAGTGCACTAGTTGTTATTTTTCTTAAATGAGAAGTTATTATTGATCTCCAAATCATAGCCACTTAAAACCCAAACTTAATTTTTCAAGTATTTTATTTTTTAAAATGAAGTAGCTAGTCATGATCCTCAGGTTACCAACTTACCATTAACACTTAAAACCCAAGCCTAACATTTTAAAATACTGGTTGTTGTTTCATATGATTACAATTGTTATTTATTAAAATGAAGTAATTATTCATCTCAAGATCACTCTTAATTTCAAGTAATTCTTATCATGGGGTTCTTATTCATTGTTTATATGAGATCTAAACCATTTAAATATAATTCGAAAGGTTCAAATTTAAAATTTTTAATCAGTGATTTTTCTAAATAATAAATTTATCTTTTTTGAAATAATTATTATAATATCATTTTTATTTTAAATTTTACATATTTTAAAATTCAATTTTATTTAAAATATAAAATTTAAATTAAATATGGATCGTCAAAAATTAATTTATACCATCTATATTGGTGATGAGCACAATCAAAATGATGATAAAAAATATATTTGGTTATCCTTTTCTTCTCTTCCTCTCAACTACTCATCTTAACCTTTAAATTGAAATTTGAGCGGTTGAGATATAATGTTTTATAAAATTACTAATAAAATATGAAATTATTTTAAAAAATAAACAAATAAATTAAAAAAAAAACAAGCTAAATTTTATTCATAATAATTAAAACTACAATAAAAAATATTTTCAAAATATTTTTATGGAATTAGATTCCAATTGTTTCAATTTCAATCTAAAAATTAAGATGAGTAGTAAAAGAGATTAGGAGGGGATGAGGATAGTCAAGTATGTAAAAAATGGGGTTCTTTAAGTTCTACATGTAAAATTTTTATTTTATGGGGCCCTTTACAGTTAATACCAAAAAAATTCTAAAAACATAAAAAGAAATTATGTAATTTCGGAGTACTAATATGAATTTTGCACATTTTAGATATTTTTGTTTGATGCTTCCTAATAATTATCCTCGTCAAAACATATTTTGGGTGCTAAATATAATGTATAGTTGATTTTTAAAAAAAAAAAATTAAAGAAACTAAATAAATTATTTTAGAGTATTTATACTTATCATTTTTTTTAAACTAATTTATGTGACTTATAAAGTAATATATATAATGTAACGATACACAATATATATTAGGGAAAATTCCTCAAAAAGAATCTGGAATTCATGAAAAGACAGATATGTTACCTGAATTTCTGAAATCCTGTAGAGGTGCTTGGTGACTTGTCAGGAATTTATAAATTTAGAGAAAAATAACTAATTTACCCTTACTTACTTTTTTATTAAAATAATAACCACTCCGCCGGCCGACCACCGGGCCCCGCAACGGTCTACCAGAGCTAACGGAGGTCTCAGGTCAAGGAATATTCCTTGGCTTTGGGAATAATTCCCAAAGTTGAGGAGTGGGTTCGAATCCCCACCAGTGGTAATGCACTTTTTTGTGCATTGCCACTAGGCTAACAAGTTTTTTAGTATATATAGTGTAAAATATATATATATATATATATATATATATATATATATATATATATATATATATATATATATATATATATATATATATATATATATATATATATATATATATATAGTAAACTTTGATTTTTAACTAAACCAACCAATAAGTTTAGATAAGGAATTGGTAGATTGATAAAAAGAAATTAATAAGTTCATATAAGGATTTCACAACTTTCGTTTTTTAAGCAAAAAATCCACCTACTCTCTCAGACCATTCACTAATTTAGATAAGAAATTCCCTAGTTCATATGACGAATTAACAAATTAAGATAATGATTTTACAACTTTTATTTCCCGAGTTCTAAAATAAATTAAAATGTTTAACAAAATTTTAATATAATCTAATATAATCTAAAAGTAAACCAAAAAAATTTAAAATAAAAATATAGTATAATTAAGATAATACCATGAATCTAAAATAAAATTAAATGTTAAATAATTAATAAGCTTAGATAAGATTACGGATTTTTATCTAAGTTTGTGAGTTCTTGAGCTTGTAAGATTATCTTTATTAAATAAGGTTACAAAAATAAGGTTGCGAATTCCTGATCTCATATATGAAATTATAATATCAGGAATTCGCAACCTTATTTTTGTAACCTTATCTGATAAAGATAATCTTACAAGCTCAGGAATTCGCACCCTTAGATAAAAATCCGTAATCTTATATGAGCTTATTAATTATTTAACATTTAATTTTATTTTATATTCATGGTATTATCTTAATTATACTATATTTTTATTTTAAATTTTTTGGATTACTTTTATATTAGATTATATTAAAATTTTATTGAACATTTTAATTTATTTTAGAACTCAGGAAACAAAAGTTGTGAATTCCTTATCTTAATTTATTAATTCGTCATATGAACTCGTTAATTTCTTATCTAAATTAGTGAATGGTCTACGAGAGTAGGTGAATTTTTTGCTTAAAAAATAAAAGTTGTGAAATCATTATATAAACTTGTTAATTTCTTTTATCAATATGTCAATTCCTTATATGAACTTGTTGGTTGACTTAGTTAAAAATCAAAGTTTACTATATATATATATATATTTACACTATATATATTAAAGGACTTCCTAACATAATGGTAATGCAAAAGTGCATTACTATTGGTGGGGGTTTGAACCCCTACCCACCCCCTACTTTGGAAATTATTCCCAAAGTTAGGGAATATTCTGTTGGAATATTCTTTAGTTGGAGCTCCATGCCGGTGCCGACAAATTGTTGCGAGGGTCGGCGTTGGAGCAGCGGCCGGTCGGTGGGGTGGTTATTATTTTAATAAAAAAAATAAGTAAGGGTAAATTGATCATTTCTTCTGAAATTGTAAATCCCTGACAAGTCACCAAACACCTTTGCAGGATTTTAGAAATTCAGATAACGTGTCTGTTTTTCATGAATTTCAGGTCATTTTTGAGGAATTTTCTCTATATACTATGATTCAGGAATTTATTTAATTTAAAAAAAAAAAAGACAAAAAGGGCAACCACGTGTTATATTATAAAAGTGTTATATTAAGGATATAGGAGGTAGCACCATCTGAAAGTTCCAATCTTCTAACGGTAGGTTTCCTGAGTTTGGCGCCACGGAAGAGAAAACTTTATCATCAACGTTCTGCAACTGTATGATTTCACACAAGCAAAACTGTAGAAATGGAGCTCCAAGCCCTACCTATTACCCAATCTTCAAGAATACCAAATCCTTCGCCTCCTTCCTCTGTAGCTGAAATCAGAACTCCAAAACAATCCTTTTCCTTCTTCTCCACAGATTCCCTTCTCAAAGCAAAGCATCCTTCTTCTTCTTACATTATATCTTCCTCCATTGCCATGCATCAATCTCCATTCCTTTCACCGAATCTCTTCTCTGAAAGTCTCATCCCTCACAAATGGCCTCCCAAGTGTTGCGGAAGCGGGATATATAGAGCGTAACCAATTATACTAAAAAATCACAAACTAGAAACAGAGTCTCTAGACGTAATTTAATAATATAATAAATCACAACTACTATATCTAATAACAGCTAATAAATAATAAATATGACACCAATAAGGGAAATACCAGAATCTAATTTCACTCTAAATAATTTACTAGTGAAATTCTATAAGAGAAGAGGAATTACAAAATGCCTTATAGAAGAAAATAGGCAAGTTGAGGGGTGAAGAGAAAGGGAGGAGGGGGGCTCCCTTTTATACAAAAACTTCTGCCCCCTCCCCTTTGATTTAAGCGATGTGGGACTTCTTCCCACCCACATCCAACAAATCTCCACCTTGGGAAAATTCCCACATACAAATTCTATTTACAATTCAACAATCAAAGTAATGAAAATACTTTCCGGTGCACTGGTGGTAATGAAGGGGATACGGAAGAACAATAACACGTACCACTATCAAGGTAGTACGGTTATTGGAACAGCAGCAGTGACATCCAGTGATGAGAAGGAAGTAGAAGCAGACAAGGGTTAAGTTCGGAACAGCTATCCATAATACAAAAGGTATTTTGGATTATGTTCACTCTGATGTTTGGGGTCCTTCCAAAACACCGTCATTGGGAGGAAAGCATTATTTTGTAACCTTTGTTGATGATTTTTCCCGAAGAGTCTGGGTGTATACAATGAAGACCAAGGATGAAGTGTTGGGAATCTTTCTCAAATGGAAGGTGATGATAGAAACACAAACAGGCAGGAGGATCAAATGTCTTCGTACAGATAACGGAGGAGAATACAGAAATGATCATTTCCAGAAGATTTGTGAGGAAGATGGCATCGTCAGACACTTCACCGTCAGGCATACACCACAACAGAATGGAGTGGCAGAACGCATGAACCGGACTTTGCTGGAGAAGGTTCGGTGTATGTTGTCCAATGCTGGCTTGGGCAAAGAATTTTGGGCTGAGGCAATTACATATGCGAGCCACCTCATTAATTGTCTACCATCTTCTGCTATTGGTGGTAAGACACCATTGGAACAATGGTATGAAAAACCTGCTACAGATTATGATTCTTTACATGTATTTGGCTCAACTGCATATTACCATGTGAAAGAATCAAAATTGGATCCAAGAGCAAAGAAAGCCATTTTTTTGGGTATCACTTCTGGAGTCAAAGGATATCGTTTATGGTGTCCAGAGACAAAGAAGATTGTATTCAGCAGGGATGTTACCTTTGATGAATCTGCCATGGTGAGAAAGGTAGCAGCTGAAGATACCAAGCAAGGTGATGGTATTTCAAAGCAGGTGGAGTTTGAAGGAAAGATGATTTTCCCAGTACAAGGTGCAGACGGGGAAACAAAAGAAGACTTTCCTGTAGCAGATGAAGAGCCAGTTGAAAGGGAGGTTTCAACTCATGAACCTCAACAGCAACGTGAATCAATAGCAACCAGCAAGCCAAAACGAACAATAAGAAAGCCTACTCGTTTCCAGGACATGGTGGCTTGTGCAACCTCAATTGCAGCTGATGATATTCCTTCAACTTACAAATGGGCTATCCAGAGCTCAGAGAAGGATAAGTGGAGGAATGCCATGAATGAAGAAATGCAGTCCCTTCATCAGAACGGTACGTGGAAATTGGCCAAACTCCCGAAGGGTAAGAAGACAATTGGTTGCAAATGGGTATATGCAAAGAAAGAAGGATTTCCTAACCAAGGTGATGTACGCTACAAAGCAAGACTGGTAGCTAAAGGCTATGCTCAGAAGGAGGGAATTGATTACAATGAGGTATTTTCTCCAGTTGTGAAACATTCCTCCATTAGAATTTTGTTGGCTTTGGTAGCACAGTTGGATTTGGAACTAGTTCAGATGGATGTTAAAACTGCATTTCTAAATGGAGACTTGGAAGAGGAAATCTACATGACTCAGCCGGAAGGATTCAAAGTTGCTGGAAAGGAGAATATGGTGTGTAAACTTGAAAAATCGTTATACGGATTGAAACAGTCTTCAAGACAGTGGTATAAACGATTTGACAAGTTTATGTTGCGGCATAAGTACAAACGAAGCAGATACGATCATTGTGTTTATTTGCGAAAGCTTGAAGATGGATCCTTTATATATCTCCTCTTATATGTTGATGATATGTTGATTGCTTCGAAAAATCAGGCAGAAATTGAGAAGCTGAAGGTTCAACTAAAAGGGGAATTTGAAATGAAGGACTTAGGAGAGGCAAAGAAGATTCTCGGCATGGAGATAACAAGAGATAGACAATCAAAGAAACTCTTTTTATCTCAGAAGGAGTATTTGAAGAGAGTGCTAAATCGATTTGGTATGGATGAGAAAACGAAGCCGGTTAGTACTCCACTTGCCCCTCATTTTAAGCTTAGTGCTGATATGTCGCCGAAGGATGAAGATGAACGAGAGTATATGTCAAGGGTACCATACGCAAATGCTGTTGGTAGCTTGATGTATGCGATGGTTTGTACAAGACCTGACATTTCACAAGCTGTTGGAGTTGTGAGTAGGTATATGCATGATCCAGGAAAGGAGCATTGGCAAGCTGTGAAATGGATTCTACGGTATATATGTAATACTGTGGATGTTGGTTTGGTTTTTGAGCAGGAAGATGACCGATCTTTAGTCGGGTATTGTGATTCAGACTTTGCAGGTGATTTGGACAAACGAAGATCAACTACTGGTTATGTGTTTACTCTTGCAAAGGCACCAGTTAGTTGGAAGTCGACTTTGCAGTCAACAGTTGCTTTGTCTACCACAGAGGCAGAGTACATGGCAATTACAGAGGCTGTGAAGGAGGCAATTTGGCTTCAAGGATTGCTAGGAGAACTTGGTATTGGTCAAGAAGACATCATAGTATTTTGTGATAGCCAAAGTGCTATTCAATTAGCAAAGAACCAAGTTTACCATGCAAGGACGAAGCACATTGATGTTCGATATCACTTCGTACGAGAAATTTTAGAAGAAGGTGGAGTCATGATACAGAAGATACGGACGAGTGAGAATCCTGCTGATATGCTGACAAAGGTGGTGACCTCTGTCAAATTTCAACATTGTTTGGATTTGATCAACATTGTTGAACATTGATTGTTGAATTGTAAATAGAATTTGTATGTGGGAATTTTCCCAAGGTGGAGATTTGTTGGATGTGGGTGGGAAGAAGTCCCACATCGCTTAAATCAAAGGGGAGGGGGCAGAAGTTTTTGTATAAAAGGGAGCCCCCCTCCTCCCTTTCTCTGATCTCGACTGATTTTCAATACGTCCTCTTGTGACTAGTGCCTCTGCTTCTCCGCTTCTTTGTTTCTCTTTCTTTCTTTGTTCATAGCTGTATAGCGCAGAACAAACGTCTCTAAGAGATACCTCCTCTTTGCCATGAAGTAGAGTAGTCTCCAGGTGCTCGTACTCATCAGGAAGTGATCCCAACAACATCAAAGCCAGATCTTCATCTTCGAAGGTCACGTCCAGATTCTGCAAATCTGTTACCAACTTATTGAAGCTGGTAATATGATCAATCGTGTTGCTTGTAGTACCATTCGATCGTTCCTTTCAAAAGAACAGAAGTATCCATACACAAAGGAAATACAAAATGCCTTATAGAAGAAAATAGGCAAGTTGAGGGGTGAAGAGAAAGGGAGGAGGGGGGCTCCCTTTTATACAAAAACTTCTGCCCCCTCCCCTTTGATTTAAGCGATGTGGGACTTCTTCCAACCCACATCCAACACCAAGAAGACCCTAGGGTTCGTTCCCCTTCAGCAGCAATTACTCCACTCACGCCTTTCAAGTACTCCAATCGCGTTCTTCTGAAAACCCTAATGGAACGCGCCGATGAAAGGCCTGAATTGATCGGCCAGAGGGTTGTGATCGGTGGGTGGGTGAAATCTTCTAAGGAGGAGAGGAAGTCTTCCCCGATACCACCTTCGTTACATCAGAGCGAAAAAAAGGTTGATCCGAGCAAGACCAAAGATGTGACCTGCGTTGAGATAATTCAGTCTAAGATTCCTTTGATTCGATCAATTTTGGGGGTTTTTGGCGGGACTGGGTATGCTTCTCGCAAGAAAAACGAGCCTGTGACTCCTGAACCCACGCCTCCCCTGCATTCCACTGTGTATCTGAGGGTCACGGATGGCTCGGGCGTTGCCAGTCTTCAGGTGCATAGATTTCTACTTTTATGAGCATATTTGCACAGTTTGATCATTGAGAATAAAGTCTTTGATGATTTAGGCCTCGGTTTTTTCCTTCCAAAAAGCTACTCCCTCCAGTCCTGAATCCTAAATATAATATAGGGATGACTTTTTTTAAAATAGATTAAGGAAACTAAATAAGTTGTTAAATCATATTGTATTATAGGTATCCTTGTATTATATAACAGTTTAATTTATAAGTTCGGTAAAATAATTTGGAGAAATAATGTTAAATATAAATATTTTAAAATAATTTAATTAATTTTCTTAATATCTCCTAAAAATTCAACTACATCTTATATTTAAAACAAGAGGGAGGACATTGTAAGCTCTCCGCAAATTTTGAGGCTAATTTATATAAAAAGTCATTTAGGCCCTCAACAATGAAAGATAGATTTCTTTTTCTTTTTTTTTTTTTTACAGGGAACAAGTTACATCCTTAATGTCACGTTTGGTAGCAGAGAATTGTGGTAAGAGAAGTGGAAGTGGAAGTGAATTTCACACCTTGAGTTGTTTGGTTGGTGGGAATGCACTTCCACATGGAAGTCACTTCCATCAAAAGTGGTGGAAGTGAGTTCCATGGGCTAACCCAAGAAAGTCATCTCACTTCTTTGGAAGTGAAATATTTTGGACATGATTGCCCTTAGTTATGAAATATCTGGAGTTGGGTTTTTCCTTTCTGAAAAATTTCATGGGTATTTTGGTCTTTTTATAATATAAATATATAAATAAAATATAATTAATACATCAATTCCATCACCATACCAAACACACTTTAAAGTCCATTTCCATCTTCAGTTCCAATTCCATTTCCACTTCTAATTCCACTTCCAATTCCATCAAAAACTCTTCCACTGTACCAAACGAGGCATAAGTGAAATGCTTAGTTGCGTCCTCGGTGGATTGAATTTAAATGAAAGTGCAACTGATTCTGTTATGTTTGTTGGAGTCGCGAAAGATTTTGTAGGTTTCTGCAAATGTCCTTCTCTCATGCATGCACAGTCATGCGCAATTGTTTAATTAAGGAGTCTGTGTCAATCTAGATAGGTGCTTGCATTGCAAGTTAAACCAAAAAAAACCTGGTTATAGGCATAAATTTTTCATGTCAATTGCAAAAAATAGATGATACCTGATAGTGGTACCACTCAAAATATTGATTTCTTTTTTCTTTGGACTAGAACTAATTCTTTGAAAGAAGAACTACATGGTATTTTAAGAATTGCCTTAGGTGAAACCCATTTTAAATAGGAATCTTTTGGAGATATTTCCCTGAACCTGATTCTACATACATGAGGATCTGACCGCCAACTGGTACTGGTTATTTAATCATATATACTAATCCAGCTTTGTAAGAACAAGCAAATAAACTGAGAATTTTAGAACAAGCAACCAAGGATTGGATCTGTATGTGACTTGGGTTGTCATGATTCTCATTGGTATGTGAAATGTTTTAGGTGGTTGTTGATTCATCACTGGCGTCACCAAGCAAGCTACTGCCTACAGGAACCTGTATATTAGTGGAAGGTGTATTAAAGAAACCATCAGCAAAGGGAAAGCAGGTTATTGAGCTTGAAGCTGACAGAATTCTCCACATTGGTTCAGTGGATCCTGACAACTATCCATTTTCAAAGAAGCGATTACCATTGGATATGTTAAGGGACTTCTCCCATTTTCGGCCTCGAGCAACCACGGTAAATTCAAATATGATTTTTTTCTCCCTGAATTCTTCCTGCTTACCAGCATGTGGTTGACTCAAATGTTTTTTCTTTTTCATTTTTCAATGTGTTGGATTTTCTTACAAAGAGAATTACATATTGCTGTCATTTCATTTTTTCTTTATAAGCTATGGATATACAATGTATTGCATATTTATGAGAGATGATAACTATTTCATGACTAGGTGGTCTGGAGAATTTTGTTCCAGTTGAACTTTCTATCAATATATATAGTATTCTGCCACATCTGGCTCTATAGAATTTGCTATATGCTTTTTTTTTTAGAAAAGTAATCTTACTGTGTAGAAATAAATCTAGTTTTGATCCAGCTAGGCCAAATACATCCTGCCTGCATTTATACTTTTGAGCTTTAATAATTAATTTTTTTCCTCACCTCCTATATCTGTTATTTTCAGAGTAGGGTTTTGAAATGGACCCTGCTTATACTCCATCATTCATGTTTCTTAATAGTAGAGCTAGTCTGCAATGTAACAACATGCTTGTAGTTGTAGTCTTATCATTTTTTATGATTTAGATATCTATCATGAGAAGTATATTATGGAAGAAATATGAATTTCATTTATACTCAAATGATGTGTTAATCATGTATCAGGTGGCATCTGTTATGCGAATTCGTAGTGCCCTCTCTTTTGCTACCCACTCATTTTTTGAACATAATGCATTCTTTGATGTGCAAGTACCAATTATAACCACATCAGACTATGAAGGATTGGACAAAATGTTCTTGGTCACTTCCCTGGAGCAGAAAGCTGATGAGGATAAGCTAAAAACCATTAATGAGATTGAAGGCGTTAACCTTGGAACAGTGAAGGCAGCTGTAAGAGAGAAAAGCAACATAGTGGAAAACTTGAAACGAAGTGATAGCAATAGGGAAGCACTGGTTGCTGCAATTCAGGATTTGAAGAAAACAAATGAACTGGCAACACAGTTGGAAGCAAGAGGAAAGACAAAATCAGCATCTTCATTTAAGGCTCATAAAGTAGATTCTTCTGATGGATTTTTCTCTTGCCAGACATATTTAACTGCTTCTGGTGGCTTACATTTGGAGACCTATGCTTGTGCTCTTGGAAATGTCTATTCATTTGGACCTAGATTTCAAGCAGATAAAACAGATTCTTCAAAACAAGCTGCAGAAATGTGGATGGTCGAGGCAGAAATGGCTTTTGCTCAGCTAGAGGTATCCTTTCATTGTTTGACTTTGCATTATTACGTGACATTTTTATACGCTTTTTAAAATTCAAAGACACATAATGCTAAGTTAATACTGAGTGTTTTCCATTTAATCGGGGCTCTGTTCTAGCAGAAATAATGATGTTTGGTTTCTGTAAGATTTTATTATGCTATATTGGATGGAGGAGAATAATGTCGGAACTGGCTTAAGGTGTTTTGGTTTTCTGAATCAATGCTTTAGTTTTCAAGATAAAATTGGGCAAAGTTTGTTTTTTTGACAATGGTGATATGTCTCTCAAAGTTTTCGAACTGAGGATCACTACAACAGTAGTAATTGTTAAGCAGGATGAATTCAAATTTTACCGTTGTCCTTAACTTTTATGTTTGAATGGCCCCGGAAAAGTTAGCTTGTAAATAGCATATACTAAAAATTAGTAATTGTGCCTAGCAACCTTTGGCTAAATGTTATAGAAAGAAAAATTATGCTGCCGATATTCAACTTTGGGAAATATTAGTATGCAGAAGTTATAAAATTAGTCAGTTATCTTTCATCAAATTGATTATGCAAGGAAAACTGTGGTGTTGGGATATGGACCTATGCCTACATATTTCCATTGAGCTAGATGTCAAACAATGACATCCACCTATGGTTGTTCCATTTTTGTGTGAAATTTATCTTTAAACATCGCTATAGATATGTCATGTACTTTACCTTTGTTATGTCATGAAAAATATCATCAGTTCCCCTGTTTTCCAATCAGAATTTGTTTTTCCTTTTTTTTTATTCGAGCCATTTGCTTAATTTTGAGTCTAATCTTTAATTGTATATTAACATTAATTATTATAAGGTCCTCAAATATAACAATCAAGAATTGCGTTTATCAGATAAAGTTTCCACCACTAACTTCCAAATTATTAGTAGTTCCTATCCTTCTAGGGACCTATCCCATAATATGGAATATTCAAGTCAGAATTTGTCTTCACTTTTCATATGTAATTCTTTCTCTATACTGTAGCTGGAATTGGAAGGCTTTTCTGTCAATATTTTTTTTTATTTTTTACTTTTTATTTTTTGCAGGATTCCATGCATTGTGCTATTGACTTATTCAAATACCTATGCAAGTGGGTTTGGGAAAATTGCTCTGAAGATATGAACTTTGTTGCCAAAAGAATCGACAACGCCTGCATCACTCGTCTTGAGCAGACCGTATTAGGCCCCTCTGAAATTGTGTCCTACAAGGAAGTGATTGATATTTTGAGAAAGGTACATTATCGCACGCTCCATGATTATAACATGTTCATAGTCCTCACTCCCTTTTTATTTTATTTGTTTCATCTCGTTCCCTTCTTGAGATATATTAGACTTGTTCTTGTCATGCAATTGCTCCCCCAGGTCACAGACAAGAAATTTGAAACAAACATCCAGTGGGGTGTTTCCCTTACTACTGAACATCTGAGGTATGGATATTCTCATGATATGCTTTGGTTTTTCTTATCCGTCAGAAGTAGAGTTGTCTCCTTCACTGATTTATCTACTGATCATTCTCTTCAATGGCAGCTATTTGGCTGATAACATATTCAAAAGGCCTGTAATCGTCTACAATTATCCAAAAGAAGCTAAGCCATTTTTTGTTCGTGTGAATGATGACATGAGAACAGTGGCCGCGTTTGATCTAGTTGCCCCTAAGGTATGATGAAACGTTGAGTGTTAACATAATATGTTCGTGGTTTGCTGTAAGGTTTTGTTTGAAGGATTATTCTGATAATGATTCTAGTCTAAGTTGTTCTTCTCTCTGTTCTTTTTTTCAAATAACAAAAATGTTTACAATCATGAGACATATTTGCAGGTTGGAGTTATAGTTTCAGGTGGCCAAAATGAGGAGCGTCTTGATGTGATAATCTCAAGGTACAATCTCTCTCATTCGAGTGTCAAATTTTTTCCTCTTTTTTTGTTTTGGAATTAAAGGGACAGACACTAACAAGCTAAGGTTACGAACGGGAATGAATCCACAACCTCCCACTTACAGGGAGCCTCGTACTACTAGACTATAAGGGCATTGGCCGAGTGTCAAGTTTCTGAATTCACATTCATCCTGATATGTATTTTTATGTGATGCATGCTTTCTTTTGGTAAAATATGGTTTAAGCATCTTTTTGTACTTTCATTTCATGGCAGAATTAAGGAGTTGGGCCTGCCGAGAGAGAAGTATGAGTGGTACCTCGACCTTCGACGACACGGAACAGTCAAGAACTCCGGCTTCACTCTTAGGTTTGACCTTTTGATTCTCTTCATAACAGGCCTTACCAATGTCAGAGATGTTATCCCTTTCCCCAGAAGCCATGGCAAAATCATGAACTGATTGTGTTTTTGGGGGGTAGAGTTCCACATTTGGATGATAATGTGAATACTCTCAGCTCAAAACTTTTCCATTTGTTGCAGACAGAAAGATATGAAGTAGCAGCCTTGTATTTTTCTTACATGTATAAAGTTGTGATCTTCTAGCCCTTGATATTTTGTGTATGTTGTGTGTGTGTGATGATTTTCAAGCTTCATGAAAGCATAATGTATGTGAGGAAGTTTATTATTGGAATGAAATTATTCAGATCTTGTGCAGTTCTAAGAGCCAATTTGATTGTATCTTCATAATAGCATGGAGTCTCTTGTTTTTTTCAAGCAGTGAATACTCTTCTATCACTAAGTGCTGTTTGTTTTGTTTTTAGCTTTTTTGAATTGTTGTTACGATCTATGAAATAAGTATATGAAAAAGTTTTATCTCGACTTGGAAAAATACTTAAAAAAGCACTTCTCTCTTGTTCCCAAACAAGCACTAATACAAAATATATTAACTAAATTGGCCTCAGTGAACCGGTTGTAGATTATAAGATTTAGAAAGTATGACTAGTGCCATTTTCATAAATATTGATAGAGTTTCTAAGCATGTTCTTCTTCCAAACCGATTGTGACAATAACAGAACTAGAAAGTGTAACACTTTCTAAACTTATTGGCATTGACAATTAATGTAGACAATTAATGTAGTACTCTTTCCGATTTTAAATATAAGACATGATTGATTTTTTTGGAGATATTAAAAAAAACTAATTAAATTACTTTCAAATATTTATATTTGTCATTTTTTTCTCCAAACTATTTTGCTAAACTTATAATTTGATATAGAATCTAAGTATATATAACATTTGATATAACTGAGTAATTTATTTAGTTTCCTTAATCTCTCTTAAAAAATTTAACTATGTTTTATATTTAAGAGCGAGGAAGGGAGTATATGTAACTAATTCAAAATAATGACTCAAAAATGAGGACATTTGATTAAAAATTACTCCCTCCAATCCTAAATATAGAACATAATTTATAGTACAAATTACATTATAAATTAGACACTATATTTAATACCGTAATTGGAGCTCATTTTATGAGGTTACATAAAGGCAAGTCTGTGAGCCTATTCAGAAGTTCCATATACTTTTTCTAATGGAGTATCTTTTTAAATTTTAAAAGAAGCAAGCTTTTATTTGTGAACATATAAAAAATAATAATGATTGATGATAAAAAAAAGGGTTAATATAACTTTTGGTTCTTGAAGTTTGATCTAATTTTGGTTTTGATCTCTTAAATTTAAAATCAGTGATTTTGATCCCTGAAGTTTAAACTTTGATCCCTTAAATTTGAAAGTTTTGGTTTTAGTCCCTCAAGTTTGAGAAGGATTTGGTAGAAAACGAACCAAACAGGAAAAAAAACAAACCAAAACAGGAGTTTACAGAACTGAACCGGAAAAAAAATCAAGTCCTTCTCAAACTTGAGGGACCAAAACCAAAACTTTCAAACTTGAGGGATCAAGGATCAAACTTCAGGGACCAAAATCACCAATTTTAAATTTGAGGGACCAAAAATAAAATTGGATTAAACTTTAGGGACCAAAAGTTATATTAACCATACAAAATATAAAATTAACATATGAGATCTGCCCCGCCCATTCATGATTCCGCAGTCCAAATTTAATGTTGATTAGGCCATTCATGATTCAATAGTCCTGTACTTTGTAAAGAACTCAGAGGTCCAAATGATTCTCTCCACATTCATTCACTCCATCAATTTAATATGCCATATCTGTCAGATGCTAATGCTATTTTAGTTTATACGGATGGAGTTTTTAATTAATTAAATAGACAATAAATCCATAATTAATATATTTAATAAGAAAAAAAATATAGATAAAGAACATTAAAAATAAGAAAAGATAAAAAAGTGTCCAGAATATTTATAATACCAGAAAAATATTAATACCCAATTTGTTCTTTTTTAAGTTAAAAGAAAATAACATAAATGTCTTTAAAGATTTTTTTTTTCAAATTAAAAAAAAAGAGTAACCCACACTTAGAGGTGTTCAAAGAGTTTCAATCCTGGTTGTCTAAGCCTGATCCCGGACATTTTGATTCCAGGAATTTTCCATATCAGCTGGGATCGGGACTGGGCTCACAACTTGTGACCCCGGTCCCGGTTTTTTTTAAAAAATTTTTTCTTTAAAAATTAATTTATTCTTATATTTTTTTATCTTATAAATTAAGTTATCATTTAATAAAATATGTATCACATATTTAGTTAGAGTTAAATTGCATATATCATGATACTAATCCTAACTATATAATATATAAAGATAATAATGAAAATGATGAAGGTGATAATAATAATAATAAAATGTTATTCTTCAATTCTAAATCAATTTGTGTAATTATTATGACCTTATTAGATGTTAAATAATCATTTTAAACACTAGATTATAAAAAATTTAACTAATATAATAATATATTTTAAATTTAATTTTTTTTAAAAAAATCAGGATTTCCTGATTTAGTCCCGGTTCCGCTCGAGTTACCGGGTTTGCATCCCGACCAAAAATTGAGACCGGGAGTGAGGGATCCTGGTACTGAATTTGAACACCCCTGCCCGCACCTCACCCCTGCTGGTCACCGGTGACCGGACAAAACTGATTTGTTTTTTTTTTTTAAAATTGCCTCTGTAAATCAGAGTTGCCATATGCTAAAAAATGCAGAGCTTTCAGCCATACCCACCTGTTCTTAAATATACTCAACCCCTCCTCAACTACCGAAAGTGTAACTCCCACCATGTAACAGATTTATCATTTACTGTCAAGACGACTCACACAACACTAAGACCCTTCTGAGATAGAATTTTGACTTCATGAACACAAAATCGAATGCGTAATTTTAAACAGCTCATGTAGATCACTATCATCGAGAAATAATATCCAGCCTTCTTAATGAACCTCCTTTCCTCTTCCTCCAACCTCAAATTTTTTAGTCGAGTTCAAAACCCATAGTTTCTGAACCTGATAACCAGAAGAAAATAGAGTTGATTCGTCATTTCTGGACACTGATAACAAAACCAAAGAAAGCAAAACAAAAACAAACAGAGAGTATATTTGCTAAACGAGCTGTAATCCCAAAAGGTTCCAACGACAATTGAACATTTCCTTATTTAGCTCTCACAAAAATTTTACCCAATCTCGGCAATTATAATAATGTATCACCAAAAGCTAAATCAATTCCCATCACTGTTTGAAGGGAAACATTAATGGGCTTCGCAAAACAAACCAGACGATACCTTAGATGACAATAACCACAAAATAATGCACTAGTAAAAAAGGAGGGGCCTAGTACTCCATAGAGAAGTAGAAAGAAGGAAAGGGAAAGACAAAAAGGTGTTCTTTAGCAGAAGACAACCCTGATTTACAGAAGGGTTCGCAGGCATTCGCTCACTCAACACCCAGTCATCATCAACAAGCCAGCAATAAATAAAAAAAATATTAGATCAACACTGCACATATTTCACGAAGGATCATAGAAGAATCGGCATGAACATAGAAATTGAAGAGATTCTTGGGGGCTTGATTGAAATAAGACTCCTAAAGAGTGCTGGGAGAGGACATGGCTCGGCCTTGACCCGAGAGGCAACCCGGAACAAGACATCGTCGTCTTTGATCGGCGAGAGAACATGCTTGTAGAAATTCTTGTGAGTGCGATGCAGGTCAAAGAAAGCAATGGATTGAGCAACAATAGCGGTGGTGATGGGGATAGGGGCGTCGAGGGTTTGGGATTTGTGGTGGCGGTGAAGAAACCGGCGAGGGGAAAGTTGGCAGAAGAGAGAGAGTGTGTGTTGGGAGAGGGGACCGGTTTCCCGCTCATCTTTGGGAGAGCTCTTTCAGATCTGGATCGTTCACAGTAGAATCTGGATGGTTTAAATTTAACTTTTTTAAAACATGTGATTTTTTAATAAAAAATTATTTTTTTTAAAATATTATTTAAGAGATTATTTTTATTTTAGAATTTATACCTATTAAAATAATTTTTTTAAATAAAATAAAAAATAAAAAAAATTAAATCTGGATCGTCCATATCTCATCCAAAAGATGAACAGATGAACATAGAAATTGTTTCCTGCTAAGATTTAGAGGTGGGCTTGCCTCATTATAGGGACATTTATGTCATTTTAATTTAATTTTATAAAGGACAAATCAAGTTTTCACATCTCTTTAATATTATGAATAATTTAGAATATATTTTTATTTTTTTAGCATTTTTAAAATTCTTTTTTAAGGATTTTCCCTATTTAATAATATGAATCTTGAAATTCCCATTTTGCCCATGGAGCTTTATCATCACTTAAAGGGAAAAGTAAAATAGTGAGGAATAAGTGAATAACTAATTAAGGGATACCAGAAAGTCCTAAGAGACTAATAGCCCATTTGGTATAAGGAAAATTTGATGAGGGAAAGAAATTTATGGAAGGGAAAGGGAGGGAAAGAAAAATTGTAAAGGGTGATGGAAGATGAGTTGTTTGCTATGAAGAAAATTGAAAGTGGAACTTGGGGAAAAAAAAGAAAAGAAGAAATACTCATTTTAAACTTAATATAAATTAATAATTATATATTAATTAAATTTATATTTCAATTCATACATTAAATAATTCGTAGTATAATAATTTAAAAATTAAATAAAATGAATGAAATATAAATTATAATTTAAATAAATAAAAAATTATTTTATTCATTAATGAAATTGAAATTATTTTTCTATAGATTGAAATTCAAATTTATTAAAAAAAATTTAAGGATATATTTATCTTTCGGATCTTCCTCCAACAAAGGAACTTAGGATCCCATCAATTTTGGTGGGATCTCATCTTCTCATGAATAAAGAAACATTAATGGGTCCATAAACTTGAGTTCTCAAAGATATTAAGCCAAAATTATATATCAAACGGGGGAACTTGCACATGTTCCCTTCCCTCTTCACATATTCCGCAAACCAAACAGGCCCTAAGGGTGCACAACTTGATACGTGTTATGTGCATCCAAAAGGCCACACCAAGTCAAACTTTAAACCAAAGACAGACTTTGGATTCGCCACACTTCCCCTGCGCGTAATTCATTCATGTGTGTTATTCTTTTTTGGGAAAATTGTGAAAAAATTCCTTATTGGCAACTTATTTGTCAAATGGGACCTTCGCGTGCAGATTATCTTCCACGTGTGCAGAATATCTTCCCTGGTATGCAGATTATCTTCCCTGTGTGCAAAATTCTTCCCTATACGTGTGCAAAAATCTTCCCTACGTGTGCAGATATCTTCCCTCCGTATGCAGATATCTTCCCTCCATGTGCAAGATATCTTCCCGGGTCCCATTTAGCAAATAAGTTGTTAATGAGGTCTTTTTTAGCAATTCTCCCTTCTTTTTTTGCTCAAAATTCATCTGTGTTATTCATTTATATTATATATATATATATATATATAGACAGTTAGACACACACTCCTCTAGTCTTATTTATATGATAGAGAAAATAAGAATTTTTTTTAATTCTATTTATAAGACACCTCATTAAATTTTTCATATGAATATACATTTTTATCATTCATTTATTATTATGTTGACATTATTTTCATGGGGTATAATGCATATTAGATAGAAGTAAAAGTTAGAAAGTTGTTAAATTTTATGACAAAATTGATGAAAATTAAAGTTTTTCATTGCCTGTGTGAAATATGCTGCAAGTGCTTTATAAACCAGAGGAGAATGGATAGATAACTGAATTCTCAAATTAATAAATGGAATTTATATGAAGAAACAAATGTATACAAGTTCAGGTTTTATTGTCAAATTTTGAAGACTAGAATGCATCTGATTATGATTCAAGATTGACTAGTTTTTTAGCAATTTAGTATCACTAGATTTTGGGCAGGGAAATGAGCCAAATTATTTACAACTTATGGACAATATAGAGTAAGATTAATGGTTTTTTTTTATTGAGAAATATAAGAGTTGTTTTATTTCCATTTTGATAATTTCAATTTGTTGAATAACTTATTTGTCAAGATTTTAAATTATTTTTTTTTTGCTCACACTTTCTAATTTTGTATAAAAAAAACCCTCGATTTTGTGCGTATCTTTTTCCTTTCCTTAAAAAAACAAAATATGATATTGAATTGTTGTGTAATTACAAACGAATCTTGATTGGAAGATTTGTTGGCCATCTCCTCCAGATAATGCCTCTCTGCCTCACAGCAGAAGTTGGCAGTGTATTTCTCATGCTCATTAATTGCCATTTTAAAAACACAAAGAAACAAAAAAAAAGACAAAAGGAAAAAAAAAAGGAAAATGACACCTAGGTCCCAAGCAACAGAAAAAATATTATAAAAGTCCCTTTATAAAGTCAATTATCAGAAAAGTCCCTAGGAACTTTTTCTGACCATAATTCTCAATGTCTATTTACACAATTACCCCCAATTGAAATAACTACAGAAAAGGCACAGGAGCAGAGGAGGGAAGGCATGTTTTTGTGATTAAGGAGAAAGATAAAAATGCAGGAACGATGCGTGCTGGAGGTGCAACACTGAAGGGATACAGCGTGGTGTTAATATCGTTGGGAACGTTTTCTTCTGCATCCTCCATCTACGGGTAGCGAGGTACAACAACGAATTGGATTTTTTTTTTTTTTTTTTGTGAAAGTTGGTTGGATTAAGATTGAAGGGTTGGTAAAATATTGGAGCTTGGGCTCAATAATGGAGTAAGTGGTAGGTGGTAGACCAGAAATGCTAAAAATTTGCTACACATATGATCTTCACCATTGAAGTTTGGGTTTCACCTTGGATGGGTTGTGTTTATGTTAGAGTGCTATGTTTTTGGGGCAATGTTACAGAGGAATTGATGTGTTTTAAGTGGGAATGGTGAATATAATTGTGGTTCTTTGCTGTGAAAACGCAGAAATGAAACAAAAAAAATGTTGTAAATTTGTGCAAATGTAGTTATTAATACGTATAAAACCTATGCTATGTGTTTGGGGAAGTAAACAGAGGTATGACCTTGTTTTAAGTGGGTTTGATTGAATGTGAGTGTGGTTTTTGTTATTAGAAAATGCTGATATGATGATAAAAAAATGTTGTTAATGTGTTGTTAATATATGCATATGTAGTTGTTAATATTGCTGTGGAAGTTGTTAAGACGAAGTTTGTATTGCAGATTCTCATAAAAGTAATGAAATTCAAATGAAGTTCAAAGTTACCCTTAATACATCAACATTTGTGGATCTTATAGATGATGAAGGGGTGCTAGAGGAAGTTGTTAAAATGACTAATAATGTTGTGAAAGAAGCATTAAATGTTGTAAACAATGATACAAGTGACAACAATATAGTGTGCAACTTACTGATATGGCCCAAGTTATTGCCCTGGTGCAACAACAGAAATTTGTTGCAAACATAACTTAATAAGTTGTAAACATAACTAAATATGTTGTAAACATAACTGAAGATGTTGTAAACACTATACAGAGTAGTTAACTCTTCCCATCTTCAGTGTTCAGCGGATTTACATGTGATCACGTACTTAGACATTGTTAAAATGACTCATCCTGTTGTAAACTAAGCGTTAGCAGTTGCAAACAATGCCATCCATAAAGTTAAACTTGCTATGGACTAAAATCTTTTCCTAGTGCAATGACAGAAATAAGTTGTAAAATTAACTTCAGAAGTTGAAAAAATAACTTAAGATGTTAAAACTACACAAAGTAGTGAACAATCCCATTTTTTGTGTTAATCGTAGTTTCATGTTGACACGTGCTTAGTTGTTGCTAAAATGACTAATCATGTTGTAAAATAAGTATTCGATGTTGCAAATAATGCAACTTGCTATGGTCATCATACATAAGAATACAATTGATAAAATGACTTTCAGTGTTGTGAAAACATGCATATCGAGTTGTAAAAAAAAAGTGGTGTGGTCGTCACCTTGGTGTGTAAAGACGTTGTTTCCTTGACATGTTAAACAACTTGTAAAAATGACTAAATATGTTATAAACATACGCATAGCGTGTTGTCAAAGTCCGCACTTGACAAACTTGAAAGTAAATCATTCCATAATTACATGTTATGAAAATAACTGATTATGCTGTCAAAATAACTCATGATGTTGTTAAACATCTCAGTACATTAGTACTATGACTTTATTTGGTTAAAGGTTTTATTAAGTTAGGTTAGGTTGGGGGTAGGGTTGGAGATTAAAAATAAGTGTTTGGTTGAAAGGAGGTTAGACTAGGTGTGAGAGGTTTTATTAATTTTCTCCCACCGCAGTTCATTTTGTTTCATTCCCTCTCTCGCATGAAATCCCATTTTCTCTCATTTTGTTCGCGCGCTCTACAGTTGAGCGTTGTCTCTGACCGATCCTCCAGCCTTTGTCTCCACTGATTGCCTCAGCTGCCACCATCGTTAATCGTCGAAGGTAGCTGCCGATCCTTTTTCCTGTATCAAGTCGACTCCTTCGCCATTATTCGAGGAATCACTTGAGTAATGAAAGAAGAATTAGAGGCATTACTCGAGGGATCACTCGAGTAATGGTTCAAATAACTTTGCAGATTACTCGAGTGATCCCTCGAGTAATACTGTTCTCATACGTTATTCAAGTGATCCCTCGAATAATAGTGATCCCTCGAGTAATGCAAGACCATTACTCGAGGGATTCCTCGAGTAATACCTCTAAAAATCTCACAGTGTTCCTTTCTCCAATTAATTTAACTCCAATTTTTTTTAATTATAGCTCATCTTTTTATGTATTATAAAAAGAGAAGAATATGTGAAAAAAGTGTCTCTAATTGTTAGAATAATTCTTTTATAAATAATAATTTTACAAATAATTATTATTAATAAATATATTGTAAAAGAAGAGGGAAAATATGTAGAAGGACATTTTTGTCCACTTATAATTAACTCACCTAACCTAATCTCCTGAACCAAACAAGATACCAAACCTCACCTACCCTCTTTTTGAACCAAACAACATTATAACCTCCTCTAACCTAATTTAAATAAACCTTACTTAACCTAACTAGCCTATACTACAAAATATCAACAGATGTACATAACAATTAGCCTGTACTACAAAATAACATATCAAATGTTATATGTCTTTCTTCCTCTTCATTTGCTAGTTGCCAGCGAGAATGGACAGTACACCTCTGTTTGCTTCCCCAAAAACAAAGTATTCCTTCTGTTTGCTTCCCCAAAAATAGAGCACATGTTCTGTACGTATTAACAACTACAACTGCCGTATTAACAACTACAACCGTCATATTAATAACTACATCTGCACAAATTTACAACATTTTTTTTGTTTCATTTTTGCGTTTTCACAACAAAGAACCACAATCATATTCACCATTCTCACTTAAAACACAGCAGTTCCTTTATAACCTTTCCTCCAAAAACAGAGCACTCTAACTTAAACACAACCCACCCAAGGTGAAACCCAAACTTCAATGGTCAAGATTATATATGTAGCAAATTCTTAGTATTTCTTGTCTACCACCTACCACTTACTCCATTTTTGAGCTCAAGCTCCAACCTTTGACCAACCCCTCAATCTCAATCCAACCAACTTTCACACAAAAAAAAAATTTCCAGTTTGCTCCTGTACCTCGCTACCCGTAGATGGACGATGAAGAAGATGTTCCCAACGACATTAACAACACGTTGTATCCCTTCAATATTGCACCTCCTACGCGCATCATCCGTGCATTTTTCTCTTTTTCCTTAATCACAAAAATGTGCCTTCCCTCCTCTCCTCTTATGCCTTTTCTGTAGTTGTTTTAGTGGGCGTAATTGTGTAAATGAACATTAGGAATTCATGAAATGGATATTGGGAATTCATGTTAGAAAAGTCCCACCATTGACTTTTCAAGAGGACTTTTGTAGTATTTTTTCTATTGTTTGGGACTTAGATGTCATTTTACCAAAAAAAAGAATCCTCTCTCTCTCTCTCTCTCTCTACAAACTTCACACATTTGTCAGTTAAATACATATAGTACACAGCATGAATGGTCATTTCAAAGTAATTGGCAATTCAGAAAGCAAGAATGGCCACCACCACCAATAAACCACTGTTTTTGCTCTTCTTCATCACCTTACTCTTTTCAGTTCAACTCCAACAAGGTCACTCTCTTCTTCTTCTTCTTCATCTGTTATCCTCTTAGCTAGTTTCAGTGTTTTCATCATTGGGAAGCTTCTACATATGTCCCTTAACCTATTAATCAACTTTTCTGGGTTTCCTTCAAATTTCAGTACCAGGCTTTCCATAATAACTAGTAGTGCATATTCTTCTCCTTCTTTTTTCTCATTTGTTATATCTGTACTGAATATAGTTTCAGTTTTTCACACCCTTGATAAGCTTCAATATACATGTCAGCTCTAGCTAGCTTTTTCTGGGTTTCCCTCATAATTACCAAAAGAATCTGAATCTTGACACTGTGAATAGTTGCAGGAATAGAAACAGAAGAAGGATGGGTGTCTCAATCCTCTGATCAAACCAAGAACCAAGAACAGCAAAGTTTGGAGGTACATAGACATTAATATTGGATTGAAGTGCAGGTTTATGCTTTAATTATTCTGTGTGTGTGGCTATTCAGAAAGAAATTAAAAACTGATTTTGAATTATTATATCTGTTGAGTGTCTCAGGCAAGGATGATGAAGATTAGTGGGAGAAAGATGATAGGATCCACATTACCAACATGTACATATAATGAATGCAGAGGATGTAAGTATAAGTGCATAGCAGAGCAAGTGCCTGTTGAAGGCAATGATCCTCTCAATAGCCCATACCACTACAGATGTATCTGTCATAGATGACTCTTCATCATACTTTGCTTTGGAATTCAGAAAAATCACTATGAGGTCCTGAGGAATGACTGTAATCACTTAGAAAGACCCATCAAGAGTGAGCGGGATAGACCTGTTGGCATTTCGAGCACTAAAACTGGGATTTTTTGGGAATTGCGTTCTTTTCTTAGAACCTCATAATGATTTTTCCTTTTAATTAATCAAATTCAATTCCATGATGCTCTCCAGTCATGTATCTGTGAAGAGAAAGTCAGATATATAAAAGGCCAAGACTCTGTAGGAGACTTATTTTTATCTCTTCTTTTACATCTTTATTTGATGCATGTAACTTGTAACTTTGAAGGATTTGAATTTGTTTTTTCTTTCTTTTTTGATAGCTAGACTCTATTTTTTATTTGCTTTGGCAGTTTTGGGTCGGAATAATCTTTCTGCCATTGTTGTTGGCAGTTGTTTCTTCATTTTTGAGAGCAAAGTAAGCTGTGAGATGTTTGCATATTTGGTGTGATTAGTTGGTACAAGACATTTTAGTTAATAACTTTTTAAAATATTCAGTTGTTGGTAGAGTATAATGGCGTTGTACAATCCATGTATCTTTGAGAAATAAGACCTATCATTATTGTTGATGCGATTGGTGTGATTCAAACGACTAGTGTTGGTTATCTTATTGATAGTGTTCTGTTTGTTAATTAGACACACACATATGAAAGTAAAAGTGACAAGTGTGGTTATAAATATTTGAGATATTGACATTTCTAAATTGGCATATTATGTATGAAATGTCATTTTTATTATTTTTCGCCACATCTTTTACATGTCTTCTTCACAAATACACACACATCGTCTCATCAATTGTTAGACAGCTTTGGGTCACAAGGGAAACGGAATTTTTGCTCAAGAAAATGACTCCTTCAATTATATCAATATTTTACATTTAGAGGATTTTTTTATTAAAAGAATTATTATATAAATAGTAATATGGATTGGGTTGAATAAAAGCAACTTGATTCTCCTTAAATAAAATTGAAATTTCAACCTTTGTAAATAAAAAAGTTCATATTTTGAGATGTATATTCTGTTTAATCTGGAAATACTTGCATTTGATTTAATTAATAAATATATATCAAGTAATTGTATGAAAATGAAAAAAAGAAGAAGAAGATTTAGTATGTAGATACTTTCAACAGAGATCTATGTTTTCACAATTACAATGTATATGAGAGTTTTCACATTCAGATAGTTACAGACATCTTTAATTTGATATTTGGAGATTTTTTTTTAATTTTTTAATTGTATATTACTCTATATAATATATATAGTAAATGTTCTTTTTTAAGGGAAAATGCTTGGGACTTCCCAGATTTAAATACTCTTTCAATACGGCATTTATTTCTTTTATCCATTTTCTCATCATAGGTCATGCTAACAAAGAGGTCACTTTAGGTTTTACCATTTATTGTTTTCAAATAATTAATTTAATTTTTTAATAAAAAAATAATTAAAAAAAACATTCATAATATACATAATAAAAAAAACAATAAAATGCTAGAATCCATTTTTTATTTTATTTTATATTGTATATTGATATTGATATTCCACATGACATGACAATGTTAAAGGTCATTTTCTTATTAGCAAAATTACTAGAAATAAAAATAAGTAATTTAAAGTAATTATTCAATTATTTTTTTTATTTTTAAAATATACTCAGACTTCTCTTTCAATCAAAATAATCTCACACTAAATTTCTTTAAATGTTTCTGTTTCAGATGTAAATGAAAAAAAAATCTTTCACTTATTCAAACCCATGTTGTTTCAAACTAAGTGAAATTAAATAAAAGATATAACTTTTTTTAAAATTTTCTGTGAAATCTAGAACATGTCCAAACTAGTATAATCAATAATTTGTATAGATCTTGTTAAAAAAAAAAAAAAAAGAATTTGTATAGATGAACAAAGGTGAGACAAAAAACGAGAGTTTTGTAGAGGTTGAGGAGGAGAGTGGTCCCAAAAATTAGGCAAAAAGTGACAGGGGGGATCACATGGTGGGGCTGATCAGTAACAATTGAAGCCATTTGCAGATAATGGCAAAACAATTTTATGAACAGAGCACAGAGCAGAAGGTGAGGTCCCATACATTCATTCCTGTCAAACTTGCTCTGTTTCCCTGCATTTGGACTCTACTCCCACATTTTCTACCCCTTTTGACTGTCCCTTTCACACTTACATTCATACATATCACTTGATCACCTCACTTCATTTAAGCCATTATTTTTGTGTTTGTTACCTAATTAATCAACCCGGTTTAGCACATAATTGATTTATGCCCCGTTTGGTAGGAGTGAATTGAGCCCAGAGAAGTAGGAGTGGAATTGGAACTAAAACTATATTCTTTGATTTTGCTTGTTTGTTATGAGTGAATCCAACTCCTGGTAGAAATCACTTCCATCAAAATTGATGGAACTGCAGGAGGTCTAGTTTCGTCCACATTCATCTTGACCTTTCTCCAATCTTTCATAAACTCTAAATATCCTCCACTCACTTTCTCATTTCAGAGCTGATATCAACCAACCAAAACTTTTGGTCACCATGCATTTTCCACCATTCGCCATCTCCAATTAATTAGTGGAAATTAACTTAAATGAAAAGGGAAAAACTAAAATTTGAACAATTCAAAACAAGAAAAAAAATACTTTTCATTCTTCCAACTAATGAGTGAAACAGTAGGGGATCTGTTCACTTGTCCATCTTAAGCCCCTCCACAATTCCCTTTTTATTGATTGATTTCAAGACTCTGTCTAAACTTTCATGGTAAATTCTTGAAGTGAGTAGTAAATCCGAGATCAACAATACGTTAAAGTGTTGGTAACAACATATTTAAGTTGGTTGAAAGCACTTGGGAGAATTTTATCACAATCTTTATTTCCTAAACTAACTTTAAAGTACTTGGATACGGATATTTCTCTAATGTTAAGTTTAAAAACAATTACTTACTTCTGTCATATAATGAGTTTTTATACAAGGAAAAAGAGCATGTTCTTGTTTTGCAGGATGCTACAAAGTTTCCCAAAATGTTACTGGGTTACTCCTAGTTTTACAAGATTGTGTTAGTCTCATGAATAAGCCCCACATAAACATAGTATTATATGCCTTCTTCCTCCTTGGCTCAAGACTCTCCTCACTTAATTCCTATTCTCAGTCATTTTCATACTTATTATCCCTTCATTTCTACTAATTTCCCACATTTTATCTAGGATTACTCACTAAAAATCACCCATGCACCTATTGTTTCAACTTCTATTTCTTAACAAACATCAGTATTGGGATAGAGCAAAAAGGAATTAGGGCAGCAAAATTCCAAATAGTAGATAACTTTCTTGACAGTCTGATACCCTTTAGCACAACATTCATTTATAGTTAATAAATACTAAGGTAGTAGGGGCATTATCTTGAGGTCTTGCCCATTCGCTAAACATTCTAAGAAACTTCACTGCGTTAGTTGTACAAAGATATTTGTCTGCAGAAGAATCCAGACACCAAGGTCCAAACATAAATGAACAGCTTTCTACTAAATCTGACCATATCTAAGCTTTCTAAAATAGGGTTGAATCAAAAACTCCATGCCATTATATGCAATTACAGATTTCATATTCCATAATGTTTTGAAGTCTCAATGTGTCTACACACAAAATTGCAGATGACAGTCCAATGACATACCTTTGGAAATACAGTAATTGAAGGAACCGTTGACCAAGGAACAAAAAAAAAAAACAAAGAAAAAAAGAGGAAAAGATCCTTGGAGCTACTTTTGCTACATAATTTTTCCGTAACCTTTTTAAAAAGCAAGGGAGGAAAGATTCAGCCTAGCCGTGGCTATTTTCACCTGGTCCATCAATTCAGACAAAACTATCTAATGCAGAAATCATGAAATTGAATGCAGAACCTATACAGCTATACATGAGCAACTACTGCTTTATTTCTCCCTTGAGACCAAGAAACAAGAGTCTGGTGCAAGTGAGCTCAGTTTAAGAAGAGCCAACTACTGATGGTTGGCTCAAGCCATCATGAGTTATCACTGATTCAGCAGAAGCAGCCCTACCAAACCTGGACATCTGAGGCTTGAATTCTACCATATGGGGATGTCGACGTGAATGGCAACTGGTCAGTTTGCTCTTCTTTTCACTGATTGAATTCCTGTCTGCAACAATGCGGTGGAGGCGACACCTAAATGAACCTTCATGGGTGGTTGGAGAACAAGTGCACATCTTCTTAGGCACATCCTTCCGTTTGCTTTTGCTTTCACTTATATTTGCCTTCTCATCAGTCGTCTTCTTTGTCGGCACCTTAAGAAGTTTCCCTCTTTTTTGAGTCTGCAGATTCTGAGTAGAAATGCAAGTCTTCTTAGATTCAGTAGAAGTTGAAGTTGTGCTTTCTGTTGTACTCACCTTTCTAGTCCTCTTTGTCAGTACTGCCTTCAACAATTCATCTCCTCCTTGATTACAGAGTTTTCATTTTAGTCGCCCTAAAGATCACAACAGGAAACAAATAACATGCTCTAAATAAGCCCGTGAAATTAAAGCATTTTCAGTCTAAAACATGTGCCAGTTTATTATTGACCCACCTCACTTCTCTTTTCCAGATACCCATCAGGCAACAGAGAAGAGAGAGTGCCTAAATATATATATATATATATATATATATCCTGACAATTCATTGCTTTTGTATACTGAAAAATTTAGTTAAACCTTAGTACACTTAATCTCCACAAAATTCTACAGAGAAACCTTTAATCACTGAACATTTGAAACATGGCAACCAGTTATGCCCATCAAAGTACCCCACAGGTATGTTTCCTATAGTTTGTTGACATATCTCACGAAGAATTTGAATACTTAAGAAATCACCCTTGCAGAGTTATAAACCCAAAGCAACAGAATGAGTTAATTTGCACGCATCCTTAGACATAATATAGGGTCAACATTAGCTAATCAAAGCAATTTGGGTCTAATACAAGTGCCAGTTTATTATTTACCCACCACAATTCTCTTTTCCAGATACTCAACGGGCAACATAGAAGAAAGAGTGCCTCAAACTAAATATATATATCCTGACAATTCATTGTTTTTGCATACTGCAAAATTCAGCTAAATCTTGATACGATCACTCTCCACCAAATTCCACAGATAAACTTTTCATAACTGAACATTTGAAACATGGCAACCAGTTACACGCATGAAAGACGCGAACTGTATTCCATAGTATGTTTCCTATACTTTGTTGACATAGAAAATCACACTTGCAGAGTTACAAACCCGAAGAAACAGAGAAAGGGTTAATTTGCACTCTTAGTTAGACATATATAATAGGGTCAATATTATCTAATCAGTTCACGTAATGAGGATTAATTTCCAAATCAGTGGTACTGAAATTGAACTTCCAAGATCGATCTAGTTTAAAATGGGAACTACAACCATTTTGTTCTACGATATGTATCTTGTCTATAAGCCGCAAACATTGATTTGGACCTCAGAACATTGCATTGTTCATCACAAAAACGCCATTATTAATTTAAATATTGCTAAAGATGCACCAAAACGAACGTGATTTCAGCCAAGCAATATATCGAACACGTTCAAGACATTCCGAGATTGGGAATACTCCAGAACTATCTAGGCATTGCGTAAAAACAAAAATCAAAAGGGGGAAAAAAAAGAACAGCACACCGTGGAGGAGCGATCTTGACATGATCGGAGATCTGCAATTTTGCCGCCATTTGTCAAACACGAAAACCAATCAAATTTCGACGCGATATTGTCTGCAATAGAGGAGAAGATTCAAGAAAAACAGAGAGAAAAAATGAATAGAACTATAATTTGAAATCCGTATAAAGAAAGGGATTAAAATTAATTAGTTCGAATTCAAACTTCGAAGTATCTCACAGCGAAAAGAAAGAAAGAGTTAGCGAGTTACCGATCTTGGATGCTACGGAAATGAGTGCGTGTAGAGAGAGAGAGGGGGAGAGAGAGATTGCGAATGGGTTCTCCGTTCATGCATGCAGAGTCTAGAAAGTTAACACCTGGAAACTGGAAAGTGTTATTGGGTAGGGGGTGGTGGCTACGTGTCAAGCAGTCATTGGTCCAGTGTATCAGGGGTGCGTATTTTTGAGATTGAAGTTCAAAGGGAAATCCAATCACAGAGTCACAGTCCCAAGGGAGAAAAAAAAAATCACAAAAAAATTCCAATACAAACTCCCAAATCAAAAAAGTCTATAGGGATTTTTGTGTAATTAATTGGTAATATGAAATAACTACGTTGCCCTTAGTATAATTTAAAAAAAGTCCTTAATTTCACATCTACTAACCAGAATTTTAACATGTTGTATCTATTTTGACAAGTTCACAAGTCACTTTTTATCAACCACATTTTCATACATTGAGTGCATTTGAAGTTTCACAAGTTCCAACGTTTACAAGTGCTTATTAGAAGTTTAACATCTGTATTAATCATTTTAACCACTTCATTAGTCATTTTCACAACTGCATTTTCATTCATTGAGTGCATTTGAAATTTCACAAGTCCCAATGTTTACAACTGCTTATCAGAAATTTAACACCTTCATCAATCATTTTAACACCTTCTTCTGCCTTTTTTTATAAGTGCATGAGCTATATTTACAACAGCATGAGTTATTCTAGTAGGGTATGTCACAATAGCTGATTAGGTTTTTAACAACTTCTTCTACCTTGTTTTACAAGTGCATGAGTTATATTTATAACAGTTTGAGTTATTTCTGGAGGAGTGTATAACTCCCACATGTCATAACATCTGATTTGGTTTTTAACAACTTCTTCTGCCTTTTTTGACAACTTCCTGAGTCATTGTTACAACTGCATGAGTTATTTCTGGAGGAGTGTAGAACTTGACAACTCCCATGTCACAATATTTGATATGGCTTTAAGAACTTCTTTTACCTTTTTTTAGCAAGTGCATTAGTCATATTTACAACAACAAGAGTTATTCCTGTAGGACCTGTCACAACAGCTTATTTGATTTTTAACAACTTCTTATGCTTATTTTGACAAGTTCCTGAGTCATGTTTACAACTAAATTGTAATTCCTGAAGGAGTATATAAATTTCACAAGTCCCAACTACCACAAATACTTATAAGAATTTTAACACCTTGTGTCTACTTTTTTTACAAGTCAATATGCCAATTTTGACAATAATTGACGCATGTTTTCACAAGTCCTAATGCATATTTTCATAACTACATGAGCTATTTTCACAAGCTGATTTTGTAATCAAATAAACCACCATGACATTCAAACATTCTCACTTAAAACAAAGCAATCCCTCTGTTACCTTGCCCAAAAACAGAGCATGAGTTTTGTATTAACAACTACAACTGTATGTATTACCAATATTTTTTTATATCATATCAATGTTTTGTCAGCAAACAAACTACCATCACATTCAACCATTCCCACTTAAAACAAAAGCAATCCCTCTGTTACCTTTCCCAAAAATAGAGCACAATTTCATTTACACAACCCAATCATAGTGAAAACCCAACTTTAACGGTCAAGATCATATCTTTAGCAAAATATTAGCATTACTTACTTATCTCCTAGCACATAATCCACTATTGAACTCAAGCTCCAACCTTTAACCAACCCCTTAATGTCAATGTAGATGAAGGCTGTAAAGTATAACTTTTGCCCAAGACATGAACACCACACTTAATCCCTTCAACGTTCCAGCTACAACCACCATAAGATTCCTCCATTTTCTTTTTCTCATTAATGAGAAAAAATGTGTCAGCGCTTCTCCTCCTGTGTCTATCCTTTTTTATGCATTGAGGTAAGTTAGTCATTTCATATTGTCAATTAATCACACAAAAGTCCCTAAGGACTCTTTTGACTTGGGAATTTATATTGAGAATTTTTTTATAGTTTTTTTTGGGTCACTGGGACCTGTGAATGATTTTCCCAAATTCAAATTAGAAGTTGCAAAATCCACAATTATGGGAAAAAAGAAAAAAAATGACATAAAAAGAACTTTGAAATGGTAAAATCTTAAATCAGATTTGTTATCAAGAATTAATAAAGTAATGAATACAACTCATTTTAAAGGAAATAACTAATTCGGGATTTTATAATTTCAAAATTCTTTTTGTCATTTTCCAAAAAAAAAATCGACTTTTATGGTGTATAAACAATAATTCAAAATTAACAAGTACTCATAATAAATACTACAAGAAAGAGGGTAACTTCCAATAGTTGGGATTTATCATTTTATAATAATATATTATAATCTTAAATAACAAAAAATATGTTAATAAATTTAAACTATTAAACTTTTACCTGAAAATTTAAAAAAAAAAATCAAAAGTGTAAGAAACAAAAAGTAAAAAAATTATAAAATATTTTAATAAAAGTTTATAGAGTTGGAGTATCTAAATATAATATTAATAGTTTACATTTTTTTCATATGTATTTTTGTATTTAATATTGTAATATTATTATTATAAAATGTTAAATTCTAACTATTGATCCAATGATTAAAAAAAAGTAAATGAAAAGGAAATAAAGAGAAAGATTAATGGAGACATCCCTTTCAATAAATACTCCTCCAATAAGAACAGAGGAAGTAATATACTCCTGCTATTATACCCAAATAAAACTCCTACTATCCTACATTCCTACAAAAAATAAACAATAATTTAATTTATAAATTCTCTTTTACTTTTTTTAACATAAACTTATGTATATATTGTTTTTTTTTTCAAATAGAATACGTTAGGCCCAATTGGCTTCAAAATACTTGTTAATTTTTTTAAACGAAAAAAACTTTACAGCTTTTTTATTTTGTTTTTAAAAATTGTTTTTTTTGTTATTTTTTAAACAAAAAAAAATAATTTTTAGTTGTTTTCTTGTTTTTGATTACATATTTTTTATTTTTTAAGGCCGCCACTTATCCACTATTGACACTATACTACCAATGACGACCACCACCACGTCACCACTGATGACTGCACCGCCACGTCACTGCAAAAACAGTTTTTTCAAAATAATATATCCAAAAATATTTTTTTGTTTTTTTTATTTTTAAAATTGTTTCCAAAAAC